>JAHQIW010007481.1:330024-668052 GCA_019055375.1 Parelaphostrongylus tenuis
CGCACAGAGATTCATGTGATACACTATGGTCGCTTTATCAGTATAGCACATTTTTACGTCATTACTCAGTCTGTTTCTATCGGATCCGGAATCCAATTGTACCATCTGATTGCTGGCATCGAGATCTATCTAAAAATAATCGCATCTTGGCTGAAACGTGTAAAAGCGCACAGAGAATTCATGTTGAACAATATCACTGATGTACGCTTTATTACAGTATAGCACCACTTTTTACGTCATTACTCAGTCTGTTTCTATCGGATCCGGAATCCAATTGTACCATCTGATTGCTGGCATCGAGATCTATCTAAAAATAATCGCATCTTGGCTGAAACGTGTAAAAGCGCACAGAGAATTCATGTTGAACAATAATCACTGATGATACGCTTTATTACAGTATAGCACCACTTTTTACGTCATTACTCAGTCTGTTTCTATCGGATCCGGAATCCAATTGTACCATCTGATTGCTGGCATCGAGATCTATCTAAAAATAATCGCATCTTGGCTGAAACGTGTAAAAGCGCACAGAGAATTCATGTTGAACAATAATCACTGATGATACGCTTTATTACAGTATAGCACCACTTTTTACGTCATTACTCAGTCTGTTTCTATCGGATCCGGAATCCAATAGTACCATCTGATTGCTGCATCGAGATCTATCTAAAATAATCGCATCTTGGCTGAAACGTGTAAAAGCGCACAGAGAATTCATGTTGAACAATAATCACTGATGATACGCTTTATTATAGTATAGCACCACTTTTTACGTCATTACTCAGTCTGTTTCTATCGGATCCGGAATCCAATAGTACCATCTGATTGCTGGCATCGAGATCTATCTAAAAATAATCGCATCTTGGCTGAAACGTGTAAAAGCGCACAGAGAATTCATGTTGAATGATACACTAATGGTACGCTTTATCATAGTACAGCACCACTTTTTACGTCATTACTCAGTCTGTTTCTATCGGATCCGGAATCCAATTGTACCATCTGATTGCTGGCATCGAGATCTATCTAAAAATACTCGCATCTTGGCTGAAACGTGTAAAAGCGCACAGAGAATTCATGTTGAATGATACACTAATGGTACGCTTTATCATAGTAGCACCACTTTTTACGTCATTACTCAGTCTGTTTCTATCGGATCCGGAATCCAATTGTACCATCTGATTGCTTGCATCGAGATCTATCTAAAAATACTCGCATCTTGGCTGAAACGTGTAAAAGCGCACAGAGAATTCATGTTGAATGATACACTAATGGTACGCTTTATCACAGTATAGCACCACTTTTTACGTCATTACTCAGTCTGTTTCTATCGGATCCGGAATCCAATTGTACCATCTGATTGCTTGCATCGAGATCTATCTAAAAATACTCGCATCTTGGCTGAAACGTGTAAAAGCGCACAGAGAATTCATGTTGAACAATAATCACTGATGATACGCTTTATTACAGTGTAGCACCACTTTTTACGTCATTACTCAGTCTGTTTCTATCGGATCCGGAATCCAATTGTACCATCTGATTGCTTGCATCGAGATCTATCTAAAAATACTCGCATCTTGGCTGAAACGTGTAAAAGCGCACAGAGAATTCATGTTGATGATACACTAATGGTACGCTTTATTACAGTGTAGCACACTTTTTACGTCATTACTCAGTCTGTTTCTATCGGATCCGGAATCCAATTGTACCATCTGATTGCTTGCATCGAGATCTATCTAAAAATACTCGCATCTTGGCTGAAACGTGTAAAAGCGCACAGAGAATTCATGTTGAACGATAACACTGATGATACGCTTTATTACAGTAGTAGCACCACTTCTTACGTCATTACTCAGTCTGTTTCTATCGGATCCGGAATCCAATAGTACCATCTGATTGCTGGCATCGAGATCTATCTAAAAATACTCGCATCTTGTCTGAAACGTGTAAAAGCGCACAGAGAATTCATGTTGAACAATATCACTGATGGTACGCTTTATTACTAGTATAGCACCACTTTTTACGTCATTACTCAGTCTGTTTCTATCGGATCCGGAATCCAATTGTACCATCTGATTGCTTGCATCGAGATCTATCTAAAAATACTCGCATCTTGGCTGAAACGTGTAAAAGCGCACAGAGAATTCATGTTGAATGATACACTAATGGTACGCTTTATCATGTATAGCACCACTTTTTACGTCATTACTCAGTCTGTTTCTATCGGATCCGGAATCCAATGTACCATCTGATTGCTTGCATCGAGATCTATCTAAAAATACTCGCATCTTGGCTGAAACGTGTAAAAGCGCACAGAGAATTCATGTTGAACAATAATCACTGATGATACGCTTTATTACTAGTATAGCACCACTTTTTACGTCATTACTCAGTCTGTTTCTATCGGATCCGGAATCCAATTGTACCATCTGATTGCTTGCATCGAGATCTATCTAAAAATACTCGCATCTTGGCTGAAACGTGTAAAAGCGCACAGAGAATTCATGTTGAACAATAATCACTGATGATACGCTTTATTACAGTGATAGCACCACTTTTTACGTCATTACTCAGTCTGTTTCTATCGGATACGGAATCCAATTGTACCATCTGATTGCTTGCATCGAGATCTATCTAAAAATACTCGCATCTTGGCTGAAACGTGTAAAAGCGCACAGAGAATTCATATTGAGTGATACACTATGGTACGCTTTATCATAGTATAGCAACACTTTTTGCGTCATTACTCAGCCTGTTTCTATCGGATCCGGAATCCAATTGTACCATCTGATTGCTTGCATCGAGATCTATCTAAAATTACTCGCACCTTGGCTAAAACGTGTAAAAGCGCACATAGAATTCATGTTGAACAATAATCACTGATGATACGCTTTATACATGTTAGCACCACTTTTTGCGTCATTACTCAGTCTGTTTCTATCGGATCCGGAATCCAATTGTACCATCTGATTGCTTGCATCGAGATCTATCTAAAATACTCGCACCTTGGCTGAAACGTGTAAAAGCGCACAGAGAATTCATATTGAGTGATACACTAATGGTACGCTTTATCATAGTACAGCACCCCTTTTTGCGTCATTACTCAGTCTGTTTCTATCGGATACGGAATCCAATTGCAAAATCTGATTGCTTGCATCGAGATCTATCTAAAAATACTCGCATCTTGGCTGAAACGTGTAAAAGCGCACAGAGAATTCATGTTGAACAATAATCGCTGATGATACGCTTTATTACAGTGTAGCATCACTTTTTACGTCATTACTCAGTCTGTTTCTATCGGATACGGACTCCAATTGTACCATCTGATTGCTTGCATCGAGATCTATCTAAAAATACTCGCACCTTGGCTAAAACGTGTAAAAGCGCACAGAGAATTCATATTGAGTGATACACTAATGGTACGCTTTATCATAGTATAGCAACACTTTTTGCGTCATTACTCAGTCTGTTTCTATCGGTTCCGGAATCCAGTTGTACCATCTGATTGCTGGCATCGAGATCTATCTCAAAATACTCGCATCTTGCTGAAACGTGTAAAAGCGCACAGAGAATTCATGTTGAATGATACACTAATGGTGCGCTTTATCATAGTATCAGCACCCCTTTTTGCGTCATTACTCAGTCTGTTTCTATCGGATCCGGAATCCAGTAGTACCATCTGATTGCTTGCATCGAGATCTATCTAAAATTACTCGCACCTTGGCTAAAACGTGTAAAAGCGCGCAGAGAATTCATGTTGAACAATAATCACTGATGATACGCTTTATTACAGTGTAGCACCACTTTTTACGTCATTACTCAGTCCATTTCTATCGGATCCGGAATCCAGTAGTACCATCTGATTGCTTGCATCGAGATCTATCTAAAATTACTCGCACCTTGGCTAAAACGTGTAAAAGCGCACAGAGAATTCATATTGAATGATACACTAATGGTACGCTTTATCATAGTATAGCACCACTTTTTGCGTCATTACTCAGTCTGTTTCTATCGGATCCGGAATCCAATTGTACCATCTGATTGCTTGCATCGAGATCTATCTAAAATTACTAGCCCCTTGGCTAAAACTTGTAAAAGCGCACAGAGAATTCATATTGAGTGATACACTAATGGTACGCTTTATCATAGTATAGCAACACTTTTGCGTCATTACTCAGTCTGTTTCTATCGGATACGGAATCCAATTGTACCATCTGATTGCTTGCATCGAGATCTATCTAAAATTACTCGCCCCTTGGCTAAAACGTGTAAAAGCGCACAGAGAATTCATATTGAGTGATACACTAATGGTACGCTTTATCATAGTATAGCAACACTTTTGCGTCATTACTCAGTCTGTTTCTATCGGATACGGAATCAAATTGTACCATCTGATTGCTTGCATCGAGATCTATCTAAAATTACTAGCCCCTTGGCTAAAACGTGTAAAAGCGCACAGAGAATTCATGATTGAGTGATACACTAATGGTACGCTTTATCATAGTATAGCAACACTTTTGCGTCATTACTCAGTCTGTTTCTATCGGATACGGAATCCAATTGTACCATCTGATTGCTGGCATCGAGATCTATCTAAAATTACTCGCATCTTGGCTGAAACGTGTAAAAGCGCACAGAGAATTCATGTTTGAACAATAATCACTGGTGATAAGCTTTATTATTGCATAGCACCCCTTTATATGTCATTACTCAGTCCATTTCTATCGGATCCGGAATCCAGTAGTACCATCTGATTGCTTGCATCGAGATCTATCTAAAATTACTAGCACCTTGGCTAAACGTGTAAAAGCGCACAGAGAATTCATGTTGAGTGATACACTAATGGTACGCTTTATCATAGTATAGCAACACTTTTTGCGTCATTACTCAGTCTGTTTCTATCGGGTACGGAATCCAATTGTAACATCTGATTGCTTGCATCGAGATCTATCTAAAATTACTAGCATCTTGGCTGAAACGTGTAAGAGAGCACAGAGAATTCATGTTGAACAATAATCGCTGATGATACGCTTTATTACAGTGTATCATCACTTTTTACGTCATTACTCAGTCTGTTTCTACCGGATACGGACTCCAATTGTACCATCTAATTGCTTGCATCGAGATCTATCTAAAATTACTAGCATCTTGGCTGAAACGTGTAAAAGAGCACAGAGAATTCATGTTGAATGATACACTAATTGTGCGCTTTATCATAGCACAGCACCCCTTTTTGCGTCATTACTCAGTCTGTTTCTATCGGATCCGGAATCCAGTAGTACCATCTGATTGGTGGCATCAAGATCTATCTAAAAATACACGCATCTTTTCTGAAACGTGTAAAAGACGCACAGAGAATTCATGTTGAATGATACACTAATGGTACGCTTTATCATAGCATAGCACCACTTTTTACGTCATTTCTCCGTCTCCTTCTCTCTTCTATCGGATCTGGAATCCAGTAGTACCATCTGATTGGTGGCATCAAGATCTATCTAAAAATACACGCATCTTTTCTGAAACGTGTAAAAGCGCACAGAGAATTCATGCTGAACAATAGTCACTGCTGATACGCTTTATTATAGTATAGCAGCTCTTTTTACGTCAACACTCAGTCTGCTTTGAAAGGATCCGGGATCCAATAGCACAATCTGATTGCTGGCATCGAGATCCATCTAAGAATGCTCTCATCTTGGCTGGAAAGATTGAAAGCGCCCAGAAAAATCTTGTTGAATTTTACACTATGGCTATGCTCTATTAAAGTAGAGCTCCTTCATTAACTATTTACGCCATTATTCAGTCTGTTTCTTACGGATCCCGGATCCAATAGTATCATCTGACTGCTGGCATCGAGATCTACATAATAATGCTCTCATCTTGGCTGAAGGGATTAAAGGCGCACAGAAAACTCATGTTGAATTTTACACTATGGCTGCTCCATTATAATATAGCTCGTATATATACTATTTACGTCATTGCTCAGTCTGCTTTCAACTTATCCGCGTTCCAATAGCACAATCTGATTGCTAGCATCAAGACCCATCTAAAAATGCTCGCACCTTGGCTAAAAGGATAAAAAGCGCACAGAAAACTCATGTTGAATGTTAAACTACGGCTATACTATATTGTAGTATAGCACCTTCATATACTATTTAGATCATTACTCAGTCTGTTTCAAACGGATCCCGGATCCAATAGCACAATCTGATTGCTGGCATCGAGACCCATCTAAAAGTGCTCTCTTCTTGGCTGAATGGATGGAAATCGCACGTTAAATTCAAGTTGAATGTTACACTATGGCTATGCATTATTATAGTATAGCACCTTCATATACTATTTACATCATTACTCAGTCTGTTTCAAACGTATCTCGGATCCAATAGTATCATTTGATTGCTGGCATTGAGGTCTATATAATAATTCTCCCACCTTGGCTGAAAGGAATGAAAGCGCACAGAAAATTCATGTTGACATATTACACTATGACTATTTTCTATTATAGTATAGCAGCTTCATATACTATTTACGTCATTACTCAGTCTGTTTCAAACGGATCCCGGATCCAATAGTACCATCTGATTGCTGGCATCGAGATCTATCTGAAAATGCTCTCCTCTTGGCTGAAACTATTGAAAGCGCACAGGAAATTCTTGTATGCTCTATTATAGTGTAGCACCTTCATATACTTTTTACGTCATTACTCAGTCTGTTTCAAACGGATCCCGGATCCAATAGTACCATCTGATTGTTGGCATCGAATTCTATCTAAAAATTCTCTTATTTCGGATGAAAGACTCAAAAGCGCACAGAAAATTCATGCTGAATGTGACACTATGACCATGCTCTGTTATAGTATTATAGTATAGCTCCTTCATTCACTATTTACGTCATTACTCAGTCTGTTTCAAATGGATCCCTGATCCAGTAGTACCATCTGATTGCTGGCACCGACATCTATCTAAAAATGCTCTCATCTTGGATGAAAGAAAATTCGTGTTCAATTTTACACTATGGCTATGCTCTTTTATAGTATTGTAGTATAGCTCCTTCAAATACTATTTACGTCATTACTCAGTCTGTTTCAAACGGAGCCGAATCCAATGGTACCATCTGATTTCTGGCATTGAGATCGATATAAAAATGCTCTCACCTTCTCTGAAAGGATTGAAAGCGCATAAAAAATTCATGTTGAATGCCACACTGTGTCTATGCTCTATTTTAGTATAGCACCTTCATATACTTTTGGCGTCATTACTCATTCTGTTTCAAACTGATCCCGGATCCAATAGTACCTTCTGATTGCTGGCGTCGAGGTCTATATAGAATTGCTCTCACCTTGGCTGATAGGATTAAAGTCGCACATAAAATATATGTTAAATGTTGCGCTATGGCCATGCTCTATTATAGTATAGCACCTTCATATACTATTTACGTCATTACTCAGTCTGTTTCAAACGGATCCCGTATCCAATAGTGCCATCTGTTTGCTGGCATCGGGCTCTATCTAAAAGTGCTCTCATCTTGGCTGAGAGGATTGAAAGCGCACCGAAAATTCATGTTGAATATTACAAGGCTATGCTCTATTATAATATAGCTCCTTCATATACTATTTACGTAATTATTCAGTCTGTTTCAAATGGATCCCGGATCCAATAGTAGCATCTGTTTGCTGGCATTGAGATCTATCTAAAAATGCTCTCATCTTGGATGAAAGGATTAAAAGCGCGCAGAAAATTCATGTTAAATTTTACACTATGGCTATGCTCTATTATAGTATTATAGTATAGGTCCTTCATACACTATTTACTTCATTACTCAGTCTGTTTCAAATGGATCCTGGATCCAGTAGTATCGTCTGCTTGCTGGCATCGAGATCAATATAAAAATGCTCTCAGCTTGGCTGAAATGATTAAAAGCGCACCGAAAATTCATGTTGAATATACAAGGCTATGCTCTATTATAGTATAGCTCCTTCATATAATATTTACGTCAATACTCAGTCTGTTTCAAACGGATCCCGGATTCTTTTGATTCGCTTGGCCCACTCGCCGTACTCAGTTCTTCCACTTGCTTCTCTCAAGGATATGGTGATGACACTTTCTATTTGCTCACTGTGTAGATCCCAGTACCTTCAATTCGTTCTCCGTTTTCTACTTGAACGGTGTAGAATGCTGGTTGAGTTCGTCTACTTGCAATCTCGAGGGCAGCCTGGCTGTGGCGCTCCATCGTGCGTTGGCGACTGCCTCAAAGTGTTGGAGGGAAGGGGGGCCGAGCACAGCTGGCCCGCGCCAAGACAAGCATCACAACCACTCGGCCACGGCGCTGTTGTGGTGATGAACTTTCCCAAGATTCTAAGTTAGTTTCCACAGCGACATGGTGCCAACCTCAGCCCGCTGTGTGAGTCGAATTGATAATTTCATGCAGAACTTCCATCGAGATCCACTTCATTCTCTCAGCGGCGTAAAACTTCATCGTAATTTCAACTGATATTTTGCTTGCTATTCGTCTAAAATTTGTTTGATTTTACTGTTTATTTTTAGGTCTAAGAAGACAGTATTTATTTTATCTGACTCCGTGGAAATGATCAGTAAAACACGGAATTTCGGTTTAAGTCGGTTAAGAGCACCTGAGCGAACATTCAGTTACAATTAAACTCCGTGAAATATGCACAACACAATTTCTGAGTCCTGAAACGACTTATCCAGATTTTTTCCTTTCAATAAGGGCAACAAGATATTGAAACACTACACTTACTCGATTGTAACAAGCGACTGTCATTGAAAGAACATTTCCTTAGCCCATATTCAATTTATTCAATCTATTGTTAATCATTATTCTCTCACCAGGGATTGAACATACTACAAATCGGACGAGTATTGCGTCTTCGATTGAAATTTATGAAGGAAAACACGAAACTTGACATCATCACTGGAGATGATAAGAAGCGAGCGAATAGATGCCTTGCTCTAATGAATTAAATAAACTTGTAACACATAGTCTTTATGACTAACGTTTTGGCAATGTCCCTTTCATAAGAGCCCCAGTTTCGTGGCACGTGCTCAAAAGTTGTTGCTTCCTGCGATGTTGATCTTAGTAGCCGACCATTGCCTGAAGACGAATTAAGGCTCGAAGCGTTGAAGGCGAAATCGTCAAAATGTCAACCAGGAAAAAAAAAAGTTCCCTGATTATCTCGTTTGAAATATGGACAAAAAATGGCTTTGAATTCTGACTAAATTTCCATTTTTTTCTCTTCTCAAACATCGTTGATTTGGAGGGTATCAATCCCAAAAATCTTGTCATTGACAATGGCGCAGTAAGTAATCTATTCACCTAGGTTAAGAAGAGATAGGACACCACAATTAGTTTTAAGTTTAAAACTTTCTTGCTTTTCATAACGATTCCGCTACCAGTAGTTTCGCTGTACACCAGAGTCATAGTATTGTGTTCTAGAATAGAGAAAGGCCTAACTTCCGATTAATCTTGAAAAATACTATAAAACATAAAGGATGAAACTCTCGGCATTGATCAGTCCCTGAAGGATGTGCCAAAACGATTGAATGCATATCTTGCCTCTATAATGACTCGTTGTGACCTACCTCTGCATCGAGTTTTTGCTGCTTATTCTCTCAGAGAAATCTGGAACCAGCTTGGTACCAATTTACAGACCTCGCAGGCACGGATGAGTTGGTGAGTCAAGAGCGCGAGATCGAACCATCGAGCTTGTGTGCGACGCCAGCACCTTCAAACACTGCTTCACATATGCTCGGAGAGTACTATCTCGATAAAAAATAAGTTTGCTTCTAATGACTCATTCACGCTTATTGGCTCTATCCTCGTTGAGACGGCCATGTAGATCTCAACCAAGAACTTAAGTAATCAAAGATTCGGTCTAAACTATGTGTTAACCTTCAAGCTATTTATTAGGGCGTCAGCAAAGCTATGGCATGAAAAAGGTGCTTTGAGGATACTAACGCTTGACAAAGTAACACTGAGATGATCCGGTACTTGTCCATTACAGGACGACAAATGAATATTCGACCCTATACGCTGGACCAAAACTTTTTCTGAGAGTTTCGGTAATCATCTGAAAGATTAAATCTCTAGTTAGCGCAATACATGGCTGATTTCTGAAAAACTTTTTTCTGACGTTGTTATAGAAATAAAACCTTTGTGTTCCACACACGCATTTTTGTCGTAAGACAATGCTCTTTTTTTAGACTGCCAGTAATGGATCGATAGCGTAAGATTCAAGGATTCCTACACAGTGCGCATTTTTGGAAAGGTTGCTTCTCTGCAGCTTAGCAGGGGAATTAAGATCGAGTTCCACACATTTGGCTTATTTGTTTACAGGCTAATTGGTGGTCAGGGAGATCTGGTGGCCACAGTTTCAATGCGGCGGCCGGCCACGATCGATTGATTGGCGCTTCGAAAAATTGTGATGTTTGTCATTCAATTAGGAATTTTTCCTCCGCTTCGAAAACCTCAGATGAAATATATGACTCCCACACTCAAAGATTATCTCCACACGTTCGTGTGCTTTTCGTGCTTCCAAAGATGTAATAGTTGAATTGTGCAGCCGATGCAATTAAAATCTTACTGTTATAAATGGGTCTTCTGAAAAAAAACAGCGGAGTACCACGCTTGCAAGAAATTGAACTTTTCGACTAATTACTAGCACTCCTATGAAGGCCCTTGTCCAGCGAATGGGGTCGAATTGTCACTTGTCGCCCTATAATGGACAAAAACCGAAAATTATATTTGAATGATATTACTTGAATACTTGTACACCAGACGTTACTGGTGGTGCTCGCTGCAGCAAAATCTCCATTCGTTTCTCTGGCGCAACTGTTGTGTATGGTGATGATCTACTTCGAACATGGTGGCGTACACAACATCCATTCCGTGATTCCATATCTTTTGTCATCTTCCGATGCAGATAGTTGATAATAACCGCAATCACCCCGTTCATCGGCTGGATGGTCGTTCTGTAGAGCGCCTGGATTCTCTTGGAATCTACTCTACTGCTCTTTTTGTCCTTCTGTCATATGTATTTCTTATTTCGCGAGCGGCCCATCTGTGTTTCGTTATCGACGTATGTCTTTCTGTATTTCGGAGATGGGTTTTTGATGATATGAACTGTGCAATTAGCTAGACGTTGTGAGTGCCTATCGAATTCGGAAGGTTCCGTTCAATTTCAATTATTCATTTTCACGTTGCTCTCCATGCTTCCTCAACGCTCAAAATGCACGTATGAGGTGGTCTTCGTAATCAAAGACCCATTCAGCTGTATTCAATGTGTCGACATCAGCCGTATTTCGGCCTCTCAAGGCACCACAAAATAATGATCCCTAAACTCCGCGCTCATCTTTCCAATTCAACCGTTCTCTTAGCGCACTGCTATGCTGATTGAACATATGAGAGCAATTTCCAAAATTTCGCTACTTTGTCGAATACTGATTAGCGAAGAAAAAAATTATTTTAATACGTATTTCGATTTTGGGTACCAGAACAGAATAAGACGAGTTGCGCACTCGCATGGCATCATTACAAATTTCTGATGACTTGTTTTCAGTTTTCGAAGTATTTTTGAGGAGCCTCAGACCACATGACGAGTTAGCTCAAATAATAATGAAAGGATTTAATTTTGAGGAATTGAGATTGACGCGGTACTTGAAGGGCAGGCTAGCACATATGTTGCTGCTAAAACAGGGACATCGAGTTTCGAGATATCAATGCAATGCCACAGACATAGAAGACAGAAGCTTTCAGTTTTTCACAGTTTTCTCTCACTTTTATACTTGTTTTTTGTTCCTTATTTTTTGTTCTTCTCAATGTATTCATGAATTTCGTTTCACAAAATAGACGCACCATATCAGAGGTATTTTTTGTGCTGATCAGAGCAGTGCATATATTTTTGTAGCTTTCTTTTTCATTTTAATGTCTAGAAAAGTTATAGTGAAGTTTTTCTTCCCCAATGAGGTTACATCATGCGAGATTTTTTTGTTCTTCTGGCCCGAGTCATTAACGTCCCACCGCAGTATAGTAGCTAGCGCTAATCTCAACTGTGTCAAGAGTAACCAACACTGTATACCGCAATCAGAAACTCTTTTGATTTACATAGAAAGCTTAAAGATCACACTGCGGAGTTGGCTTCCAGAAGATCGGTGTTGCTATGAGTGTGTCTGATTCTAGTCTCAATGTCTCAAAATACTGCAGCCTGTGATACAAAGCTTTGGACCTAGGTCGGAGATCGAGCCTTCGTCTCTCCCTTTATGGTGATGCCTGCTAGACACTGCACTGTCGCAGTTCTTAGTCTACTATCACAATCTTTGCCGTACAATTTGTCGATTCTGTCTGTAGCTGACTCTCAAAGGTCGATCTGGTGAACATATGTTGCTAATGACCACTTCAGCTGATATTTAGTGGATTTCACTGACAACAAAAATTATCTATAGGACCTCCTTTTTAGCAGTGATGTGGTGTTATAACTACAGGCGAACAGGCGCAAAATACGTCACTTGTAGGACTCATGTACAAGTTTTGAACGGAAAGGTTGGAATTATGCGCATACGTGACTGCTTCAGCTTTCCCCACATTTAATCTCGCATTTGTTCATTGCACACCACAATTTTTTGGTTTATTCCATGAGTTCCTCCAAACGTCGTAATCAATGAGGAAATTGCTAATCAACATCATGTTCAAATTGGTAGCAAAATGGAGCTCCGGAAGTTGATAGTTTTCCGGGATATGGAACGAATATTCATTCTGAGAGGAGCGCATGTGGCGCAGCGGCTAGAGGTGCTCCCCAGCGCCCACAAGGTCGAATATTCGATCCCGCGCGCATGGTTCACCGAGCCGTCTCGCGGTGTTGATAAAGCGGTACTAGGCCTGTCTGGGAGGATAAGCAGCACTGACTCGATACGGCGATAGGCCAATGCGAGCGATGTAAGGGCCACATATGCACCACGAATGAGGTTAAAAATTGAAGATGGATGCACGACGCAATCCCACAGGCATTGATAAACGCCGAGACATCTATATATCTATTCTTTGTGAGATTTTTTGACGAAAGAGAGCTATGGCTATCGATAAGAGTGGATTTGCGCTAACAGATGACATTTGTTTCGCTTCTTATTGAAATTATATAGAGCAATAGATCTCAGTAGTACGAAATCATTCCACATGTCTGTTGAGTTCGCGGTTCTGAGAGGTTTAGACTATGGATGATATCTGAATATTCGCCGAAAAACCGCCTGGCTCCTTCGCCGATGTATTTATAGCTAGTGATCTTTTTATGGGTGAATAGGTTATGGCCACAATTCGTGATATACTCAACTCATAAATTACGAATGCAGAAACTGTAGGTGCAGCGAAACTCTTGGTTCTACGACACCTAATAAATATTTGTTGTTTAGATAATTTCTGAATCAGAATGGAATGAGGACGACTATTTTAGCGACCTGTGTCCGGAAAGGTCGGCTAATTGCACCAGATTTAGCGACGGTTACTGATCCTCCGTTGCTCTTGAGTTGGATGCGTTGAATGCTTGCCACAACGGCTGTTACTTCTGACGCAAGTAGAATACTAGATTTATTATAGACGATATCAAGACAACCTGAAATATATATATACATATATACAATAATAACACAATAAGAGTACGACAACAATAACGTAACCATGACTTCAATTATGCTGTGATGGATGAGATGGATGAGATGGATGAGATGGATGGGATGGATGAGATGGATGAGATGTCTGCGGGGTCGGACTAGGCGGTGGACCTCGGGAAGCAGTTATGCTTGCCCCGAGCAGATTAGTACACCGAGGATGGGACCACTGGGTGATTAAATATATTAGAGAACTGTGGGTCTGTATGCAAGGCTGGACCCATCCCCGGTAGCGGACCAACCAGAATACTAAAGGCTTGGTCCACCGCCGTAGCTCCCAGCTTCGCTCACAGAGTATAAGCAGAGTCGATGGACTATGTGGGCCACATACACAACAACGAGAGCAGAGTCAGAGGTCTAGAGTCGGGCAAAGGCGGAGAACCAAAGGAGGCAAAGGTGGCGGAGTAAGGCAAGAGGACACGACCGATCAGGACGCCAGGACGAGACTGACCGCAGAAATTGGCGGCCCTGATCGCCGCCCCGCAGCGGCGGGTGGCGTGACCATTGGTTGGGTACCGCAGCGATGTTTCGGCCATGGTATTGTTCATGATCGCTCTCAGTTGCTCAGAGCAGTAGCGACCGTTGCGTGAAACGGTTGCTACAACTATACAGCAAGCCTTCGCCTCTTTTCACCGGCTTGCATCTGTTTCATCGCCGTGACTGTTCGAACGCTATCTGAGAACGTAATATGATAGGCAATGTAAGCGTTGCAGGAAGCACTATGTATAGCAACACTTCCGTCCTGAAGTTAGACAGCTTGTAAAGCTTGTCGGAAGAGTCCTGTAAGGATTTCATTGATTTGCTTCTATTTGTCATAGGCGGTGTGATGTTGGTCAGAGAAGAGGCTCCTTCTTATTTTACTTCTTTTCCTCAACGCTTGCAACTTTTTCTGTTTAGCATTGATTTATCGAAAGTTTTTCTGGTAATGATCGAAGCATAGCATGCAATTTTTTCAACCTTCTATTTTTGTTTTATTTCATTTCTGTATCCTGTAGGTATAAAATTTGCGAACAAGCGTCTTCTCTTTCAAAGATGTTACATTTTGTAAGATTTTTCGTTGAATCGGCCTGTCGGTATTTGTGCTACTCAAACTCTGCGCGCTTAATGCACTCCTTGCCTGCTCTCTGTTTCGGCCTCCCGCCTCTCTGCCTCTGCCCTTTGCAAACTCCGCCCACGTCGTATATAAGCCTAGTTAGGCTGCATTTTGCAATAGTCCGACTCCAACGGCAGTGAGAGTACTGCATTTCGCCTCAGTTCAGTGCATCATCCCTGTCATCAATTACCTCATTCATAGTAGGATCTATTTTCATCTATCTAGCAGTACTTGATAATATCTGATTCATCTTTGCGGGTATGACGTAGAAGGCGTCACAACCACTTGTCTTCCCTAACGGATGTTCGTTCTTTTTTTTATAAAGTAGTGTCCTAGCACGAACAATAAGACAAATAAGGTTTCCTGTGAAAGTAAACATTTCGAATAACCGTTTCTTTGCTTCGCTGTTGGATAATCAGCAATCGTTCGTTTACCTTTTCTTAACATCATTCTTCTTTTTGTCCCTTTTTTTTCTTTTCGTCGCAAAAGTTTTTGTAGTCATCCGAAGAAAATCATTTAAGGCCCTGAGTCTTTACGTTGCGCCTTTACTTACACCGTTTTTCATTCGTCTTTGTGCTGTCTTACACCACGCAGTCATACCGTAATTTGTACTAAGGTGACCAGTTATTCAGGTATCCATGTATTTACGTAAGAAGAAAAGGGTGCATTGGGCAGATTCAGTGTGCTCTGATTTCCATCTTGGGACTCGTGAAGCCACGCACAACGACAGTGATTCGCTGGGCTCTACCCCTCCATCCACATACAGAGATGTAAAAGCTTTCTAATTATGTTTGAAGAGAGGGATATAATTATGAGGATATAATACGCTGAGGATATAATTATGTAGATACATACATAAACATATAAATCCATATATAAAATAAAAGGATTAAGCTCTCGGCGTTGATCAGTCCCTGAGGGATGCGCCATGCATTCGACTTCAATTTTTTTTAACCTCGTTTGAGGTGATTGAATGCATATGTGGCCTTTACAATGACTCGCGGTGGCCTCCCGCTGAACAGAGTCAGTGCTGCTTATCCTCCCAGATAAGTCTGAGACCCGCCTGGTACCATTTTACCGACCCCGGAGGGATGGATGGCTTGGTGAGCCATGAGCGCGAGATCGAACCATTGACCTCGTGTGCGTCGCACATCATGTAATGGCTATGTACATATATATATATATATATATATATATATATATATATATACATATATATATATATATTCGTGTGCATATATATACATATACATATATACATATGCATTAGAAACATATATATATATGCAATATGTATAAATATATATATGTCCCTTTAAAACGGCGCCACTTTCGGCTGGAGGGCGGTTCGGACGGCTGCAAAGAGAGGCTGCCGGCACGTGCGCTAATGCTAATGTTGTAATTTGCTAATGAATTTATACTTTTCCCGTCGGTAAGTGGGATTTCTGTGTCAGTAAATGATCAGGTATTATACAACAAACTTGGGTAAGGTTATTTTTACTAAAAATAACGTAATTGCTCCATTTATAAGCCATATTTTCTAAGGAAATGTCCAAGTGTTTACGAAAGAGCTGTCACTGAAACCTTTATCGAGCATTTCTGTCCTAATTTGTTTATAGTAGCACTTTAGCGCCTTAATTAAACCGTCATTCCAGTGTTCTTTTCTCTATGGGGATCCTAGTACTTCCAGCATTAAGATCGTTTTTCGTCTTCTTCTTGAACGGCATGAAACTAGTTGAGCGAGTCTCCTTGCAATCTCAAGGATAGCCTTGCTTTGGGGTTGCTATAGGGCACTATTGTTGATTGACGGAGAGGGGTGGGGGTGGAGCTCGCCTCCAGACGCGCCGTGACGGGCATCACAACTCGGTCACGGCGCCCCAAATTGTTTATAATTATCCATAATTAAGCCAAATTTCTGATTGTTCCAGTTCTCATATACTCTTATTACATACAATGCATGAAGTTTGTCAAAGGGAATAAAAATCAAGAAACAGTAAATGGCTTGTTAAAAAGAGTGGGGCTTATTGTATGTAATATCACTTCATCGATACTTTTGCATTTTTTTAATTATCACTGCGCTTCAAACTCCCATTTCTCAGTAATTTTGTTTTTAATCTTGATTCATAGCGAAGTTTTTTCCGTTATGTCCATCCTCCCTTTGGTAAAACGTATTTTGGTTCTACCCTTCCTTTCAAGTGTTTTCTTGCAACCACGCTCAAATTTCATGTAGTGATGGTTTAGTGAATTTTCTTGAAGTCGTCGAGAATTGTTGTGCCTCTCGGGTCTCGTAGATTTGCGTTAAACTTGGGTATTAAATCTTTATATGAAATAACACAGCTACAACAATGAACAACAGCAAATGCTAGACAAATAATACGCAGCAAATAGCCCAATTATAGGGGTTAATACTACATAAATACTAATGAACAACTGTGGAGCACAGCGAACTATTCAAGAGACTACGTGAAAGGTATGCTTGACGAGGTGCTGCACAGGAACGTTGAGACTGGTGACTGGCCTCCGCGGTGTTGACGGCTTCTTTATGTACGTAAAGAGGCTGGTGGCTTTATCTGATCAAGAAGAGCTTTTTGCCTAGATTTTCATGCAGCCTAATCGCGGAAACCCCCTTTTGTTCAGATTTCTATGCACTACGATGCTATCTGATGGAAGACTAACTCACCGGAAGCTCCTATGTTTATTTCAACCGACTTATTTCACAGGATTTCCATTCAAAGATATTCGTCACTTGTCGACATTTGAATATATGTATTGATTGTTATTTGAGCTAACATGTCACGTGGTCTGTTATGAGCACTTGTACAACCCGATACTCGTTCTTTGGCCTATCAAGAGCACTCGAGTATACAGACCTGCCGATCTAGTGATTTCTTTCACTTGGCGGCACTTGTGAATCTTACGTCGTCGCCTACTCTGTGTAGGAGGATGGAGCACTCCTGAGAGGACTGGCTAAAGGCGGAGGGCCTGCACGACTGACAAGGCTGCCAAAGCCAGAACACGCTTATCTGACTGTACAGAGAAGTCCATAATAGACCACATGACGTGTTGGCTCAAGTAGTAATTATCGCATAATTTGGTTCTTTTCTATTTGGTAGTGCACATTTCTAAGCTTATCCTTCACGCTTGGAAAAAACCTTTCATATAAAGTGTTAGTAATCATTTGAAAGCTCAAATCTTTGGCTAGCGCGCTACGTAGTTGGTTTTTGAAAAAAATCTTTTTATAAAGCTGTAAAGTCCGTAATAAAATTAGGTTTCACATTAGACGTGCAATTCATCTATTACTTCGTTGGAAGCACGACAGCACAGGAAGGTGTGGAGGAAATCTTTTAGGACAGAGTCAGACGTTTGATCTAGAGTTTTTCCAAAGCAGAGCATAAACTTCCAATCAAATAACAAAAATTGCATACATGGGCGCCAGTGATCGCTAAATCGCGGCCATACCTTTCTGGCGCTCCGCATCTAGTGCATGGGCCAAAGAACACATCACCCGCGCATGTGAATCCATCTCATTTTCCGTGCTACATCGCACAGAAACGGTTTTTCCAGAAAATAAGCAAAGCGATGAAATCAGCAAGTCTTACTGCATCGCATGATTACTCAAAGTTATAAGGAAGAGCTCTGCCTAGCGAGAAAGGCGTGATAAAACACAAATATTTTTCTTTCAATATTCACCTATCTTCCCAAGAGCCGACTAATGATTTAATTACATCCCACTTTATGGTAGTTCTGAGACTTCGTTGTTTGAATTTAGCGGTTTTCTCTCCTCCCCGCGAAAAATGGAACGTTGCGCGAAGGAGGCGACGGTCTGCTCTCGTGTAGAACTGAAGAACAACAGCGACATCGGTCAGGAAAAGCATTCTATCTACCAGGATGTGGTCTATTTCGTTATGGTACTCTCCATTGGAAGACTTCCACGTCCATCGCTGAGAGTGAGGCTTTTGGAATTATGAGTTACCATGAATGGTTTGGGTCGTCATGATAAATTCAGATAGCCTCTCACCCTCTTTATTTCATTCTAGTCCGTGGGTCCCTATGTGACGTTCTTCAGACGTTCTTCTAGGCGCAATTTTTGCATTAAAATTTCCGACAATGACCTTGAAGAATGTATGATCTTCTTTGAAGAATTTTTCGCGGTCCATATAGAACGCTTTGACTCCGTCTTCCTCATAGCTTGATGTTGGTGCGTAAGCAACGAAGATGGTCAAAGCCGGCATAGAACCACATCGTTTCAACGGTAATCGCCCGATGCGGGTTGTTAGTTGTTCAAACGAATCGATGTTCACGGCCAAATTCGATTTGAAGAGGACGCCAACGCCGCCGACACCTTTGCTATCGCATGTTCCAAGGAGCAGTTCTTCTCCGGTGTCATAAACAACGTGAAAAGGATGGCGCCTCCACTTTACAGCCAGACTAATGACGTCATACCTTATTCTTCTTACTTGAATCAATAGATCTTCTACAGCGAATTCGCGAGCAAGGGTTCTTGCATTGTAAGTACAGATCCTCATTTTAGTACGTTTTGATCTTGGCAGCCTAGTTTGGTTTTAAGATTTTAGCAGCCTCTCCGTTCTCGTCCTACCTGGCGCTACTGTACCATGGGCTCTTTCGGGGTCAGGGGAATGAGACCCATATTTGTTATTGTTTTTGGCATTTTGATAACCATCTTATAGCTTTTCAGGCTCCGAATGAGATCGGATAATTACCTGTCCCCTTCTAACCGAAAAGAACCAACACATATATGTGCACGTACATGCATACTTGTAATACATAAATATATATATATATATATATATATATATCCACGGCCCTCCCGGTTAGTTGCGAGGGTATGTGGCGCGTCCCCAGGTAGTGGAGAAGAGAATAAACGCGATCCAAAAGCGACCGTGTGCTTCCCAGAGACGCTGGATTCAGAGGATAACCTCCCTGCTTGTGCAGCGCCGATTTGACGAAACTCTATTTCTACTAGTCAAGTCGGCTAAAAGCCTGCAATCAAGCGGCTGGGAAGCACATGGGAGGTGGTTAGGAGTCGTTCCCAACAAGTAAGCTCCTTCCGCTCCTCCGAGAAAGACTGGCAAGCTACTCGTGAGTACCCAGCCCCAGTAAAAGCTTAGAATTCTGGCTAGAGCCGTACGTGGCCGGTTTTCAAAAAGGCCCTCTTATAACGCTGTAAAATCCAAAATGATATTATGTTTCACACTCTCATAGTTCTCGAGGTACAGAACCCTTTTTTTAAACTGCTCGTTATCAGTCGATAGTGCAATGTTTGCTGATTCCACCAACGCTGTGCTTATATCCTGAAATGACCTTTTCCCTGCAACGCAGAAGGGATAATAGGATTGATTCAATCGCGCGTTCAATGCTGTCTATGGCCAATTCACGGGCAGCTGGGTGAGGCGGCAATGAGGGTTGCGTAATTATCGATCGATTTTCAACCGGTTTTTTGCTAGTGCGATGTTTGATGTTCACTTAGAAAATGTTTCCCCGCTTTGAAACAAACGCTTCAGATGATATGTGTGACTCTGCTATAAGAAAACACAGAATTCTTTTATTTTGCCATGGATACGAATAAAGCGATGACCATTTTGATCACTTTAATAGGATTTAGAAGGACATCCTGATTGCTTCCAACAGTGGCTTAGAGACATTGAGATTTTCTCCACACGTTCATGTGCTCAAAAATCTATCGATCATCGCATCAAGCGACCTTGCTGCCTCACCTAGCTGCCTGTGAATTGTTCAAAAACCACCTTCTTCGCGAATGTGATTTTATTCTCATTGCTACGTTGCGAGAAATAGTCTTCCTAAGATTTAAGCACTGTGTTAGAGTTACCAAACATTACGCTAAGCTTTTGAATTATTGCTAATACTCTTATGAAAAATTGCTGTCCAGCGAATAAGGTTGGATATTCATTGATCCTTTACAACCGAAAAGAAGTTATATATGTGCACATATAGGTTCTTTATAGGTGCATATGTATATATGTGTATCTATATGTATGTATATGTGGATATGTACACATACATATATATGTACGTACATATATGCAGGCGTATCTGAATATACATGTATGCATATACACATACACATATGTGTATAGGGTGCCGACGATTTTCATTTTGCTAATGTTATAGCATTGATATGATATTTTTTTTTCATCAGTTTGAATTAGTTTGTTCAATTCTTTATCCAGTTTTAGTCCAGAATCTGTTTTATTTACTCATTTTAGTTGTACTCGAGTTAGGGATCGTGAAAATCCACGACTCGCAGTACTTGAAATGCACGAGGTACATGCACAAGTTTCTGCCGTCGTATTCTTTCCAAGCGCGTGTCAAAGCCGAACCCACTCCATAATCGCCATTTTCAACGTCAACTTTTCGAAGAGGGTCGACAAAAGTAGCAAAAGCAAATGCGCACAGCCATTTTCCGACCCCTGTGATGGTCTGCTCCAGCATTTGTGCCACCGGAAAAGATCACTCGGCGCGTATTCGTCATCGGAAACGGCCATCCTCAACTACACGCAGCAAGTTTTACGGGGCCTACTGGAGCCTCGAAGTTCTCAACCCTTGCGTCGATGGTTTGCTTTTTAGCAAGTCTGATCTTTGCGCATTCGATCCGCTTGTCAGCTGTCACAGGCAATTTTCAGGCTTTTGGCGGGAAGAGATTTGGCCGTCAAGTTCGTCTTATCTCAACTCAGTGGGTTACTCCGTGGGGCCCAAACTGGAGGGAAAGTCTCAAAGTCTGCACTAGCATAGGCTCGATCAAGACGGCTGTGAAACACGGTTCAGACGAGGTTACGGTGGAAACATCTGCAAGTATCTTATGCAACTCAAATACTGCGATTCGTTAATTTTCACGATTTATAACTTGAGCACATCTGAAAATGCACAAGTAAATAAAGCATATCATAGGCCGGAACTAAACAAGGAATTTGGTAAAATTTTCGATATTGATAAGAAAAAAAAAATATCAATGCTGAATTTAATAAAATGAAAATCATCAAAACTTCTTCCGCGCCCTGTACACTGAGTGGAACATAAAATCTGATTGTCTCTAGTTGGCACGTTAGGAGAATGATTCAAAGAACACCACCTCGACAGTGAAGTCGAGACGTTAAGTTTTTTCTCTATATCTTCCAAATTTATTATTTATATAGTTATTGATTGGGGAACCTTGGCCTGGTGGCTGTGTTGTTGCGGCGCTTCAGGACCAAACTCTACCCCTAACACTCTCCGGTAGTTTACAACGAGCACCCTATGAAGCTCCACAGCCACGGTATCCTCGGGATTGAATGCTACAAGTGCTGGGATCCGCATGGTAAGAAAAATGTTCATTAAGAATTTCTTCTAATGAACTGCTTTTATTTTTCGCGATGGCGCGTCAAAGTTTTGCACATCGTTCAACATCATTAGCTATATCTCCAACATCCTACCATCCTTTGTGTTCCAATCCGTGTGCAATCACCGTTAAAAAGAACGGTCAAATAAAAAGAACTGTTGTCGATCACATATATAAAATATCCGTCAGCGTGACCAAAGACCGTGCCGATATGGCTCGCCAGGCCAAACCGTTGGCGGTTGGTTACTGAGAGGCTGCTGCGTTGAAGCGCAGAAATTGTGGTGCCAAAACAGGCTTCGGTGGAGCACTTGGTTAAGCACGCGCTATTGGAAGGGGTAAAGTGTGGTTTCAGTCCTGCCTGACCTCAAAGTTTCGCACATCGCTCAACACCATTGAGTAGTCGTTCATTGCTCAAATGTGTCGTCTTCATTATAGTTTTCGTTATGTTCAACCATAATTCTGACCTTTTCAAGAAGAGCGTCAACATGAAGCCAAAAAGAGAGCAGATTTGAGATATTGAAGTCATTGAAAAAATGAGAGATCAATACAATACAGCACTGTGGCGAAACGTTTCGCGACTGAGAGTGTGCACCCTATTTTTTTATTTCTTATTGTTATAGATTGCCACAAAAACTAGCTGTTTCTGGTTCCAGAAACAATCATTTATGAGTTTCATAGATGCATTTTAATGGAATCCAACATTCTCACCTAATTTGTTTTTTTCTACAGACACGTCTTCGCCGTGGAAGAGCTGTGGAAGACGCTCGTAAACAAGCAGCCAAGTTTGCTACTGTACGTAATTCGGCTCAAGCTGACCATGAACGTCTTGTATTGAAAATTGGACATTTGGAGAGAGAACTGAAGAAGGTTGGCAAGCAGACACAGGCATAGTAGTGCTTTCTATGATGTCTTCACAGTGTTCCCAAATATTTGTAGCTGGAAGAAGAGCGGTTGTCGGTCTTGGTATCACCAACGCCACGCACAACATCGCAGAAGTCAGCACTGAAGGAGCTGGACGTAAATTTTTTTTCTGTTTGATTAGGATGCTTAGCAATATCATGATAAGATATCATTAAAATTGTCATTTTTTTACTTTACTTATTCCAGAATGTTGAAAAGGAGTTTGCACGTTTGCAAATGAAGCTTGCTGCTCTACAAAAGGATATAGAGTTTTCAGAGAACAGACGTGTGCTGCGCTCTGCAGCTAGGAAAGTCCAGGGTCCTACCGCTGATGCAAAAATACTCAAGAAGCGTGCAGAATCGGTATGCAAAGATTGACTTTTCGCATTCGTGTCAACTTTCTAATGCTCAAAGCTCATCTGTCATCCGTCAATGTGTGACAAGGGGTATATGCGGCTGTTTCCGTTTCCCTTTTCCCTCCTCCGTCCCCACTTTGTAATTCAGATAATAGAACAACAGTATCGACAAGAATATACTTTGCCGCACCTTTGCTGACTACTGATTATTAATTTTCATGCGCCCTTCGATTTCGGCTACTACAGCAGAAGTTTTTTCTTGCACCCTACACGATAGAATGGCATTGCTGCTAGATATTAGGTTTTCTCATGAATTTTGGTAGTGGAGTGATAAGCAATAGATTCAATAATATATATGGATTACTGGTAGTAATTTGGTAATCCGAAACTTGCAGTTTTGATGCTTAGGCTGGTTTCTGAAACGGCTTAAGTAAGGCGCTCATAGAGCATAGAGAAAATCATCATTCGCGCTCGAAAGTTCATTTGGCCATGTGAAACAGTGGAACAACAGAACAAAGTCCACTGCACAATTGTTGTACAAATATCTGAGTCTTTTTTATCGAAAAAGAGAAAAGTTTCCAATTATCTCTAGAAAATTCGCGCGGTTCTCGGATGACGTGCTATTTTGAGACGGCAATTGAAATCACTGCGCACGGCGTCACTTAACTAGAAATTTTTTCCCTTCCCGGAAAATTCCTGGTTTTTGTGTATAAGAATTATGAAGAAGACTTTATTCTATCGCTTTGATGGTACGATAGAAAGATTTTTAATTAGTTTCACATTGCCAAATAAATTCGCTTAGAAGTTCAAGCGACGAGCTAACTACTTCAGGTGCGAAAGATGGTCTTTTTTATGTTCTAACAGCGCTCAATATCCATTTGCGGACGATGAGGGTCAAAGCATTTAACTGCGAAACGTAATCTTCTTTTGACTGCTATAGTACAATAGAGAGTTCTTTCCAAAAACAAAGTTATTGTGGAGATCGTCGAGTGAACTATCGAACAATTATCAAAAGTCCAGTGGAAAAGCTAACTTCAGTGAGAAGTGCTTGAGTGTGAAAGATGCTTTGATTTTTACTGTTAGAGCGCATAGAGTGAATCATTTTAACAAAGTAAGTATACCATCAAAATTTCCAAGATTTAAACTATCCAATGGTTAGTATAAATCTGACAACAATCAGGAAACGTGCCTTTCGTAAGAGGTGGTTAAAGCGGAATGTGGACATTGAAAATTATCCATATTTGCGAGACCTTATCTCCTTTTGACCACCGTTAGGAAGTTCTTCATCAAAATCAAGTACACCATTAAAATTGTTGCTACATTTTCCTTATCTAGTGCAATTATCAATTGCTTATAAAAAAAGTTTTATTCGGCGAGAAATGCTTGAATGTGAGACCAAAATCTTTCTCGACTGTTCGACAGCGAAGAAAACAAGCCATTTAGGGAATGAATTCAATTCGGGATTCCATTCAAGGAAGTTCAAATTGACTTGATTATAGCTATCGAGTGACTACTAAAACGTCGTTATATACGTTTCTACCGAAGGGCTCACACAGGATGGAGAGAACGGGAGGGAACCGCTGCTATACCTCCATCTCTTCTTCGCATATCATAGCTATGAATAGAGAATCTAGCCAAAATTATGCTTTGATCTGAGAAGTAGGAATTTAGACTGCACTAATAATTAAAAAAGTATCAAGAATTGTCGAAGATGAAGTGGAATCACATGCAACAAGCTGCACTATTTTTGACGAATATTCATTATCTTCCTATTTTTAGCCAGCATGATTAATTTTATGCACTTCATGCATTAAAGTATACGGAAAGGCAAAAGAAATATAAGATGAATTTGAGTGAATTGTAGATAAGTGTAAATAAAAATATCGTAGAAATTTTCAAAAAAGCTTCTAAATAAGGCCTTTCTATGAATACTGGGTATTTTCCTTTGAAAGTGTGGATTATGAATGAAGCAATTACGTTATTTCTAATAAAAATAACCTTATTGCGGTCTACTCTATCATATCTGACCATTTACTGACGTAGAAATCTTACATGTTGACGAAAAAAGTACAAATTTCATTAGAAAACTACCACATTAACTTTGGAGCAGGTGCTGGCAGGCTCTCTTCGTCGCCGTCCGAGCCGCACGTCAGCCGAATTTGGCAAAGTCCGCAAAGGGATATAAATCGTTTTAGAAACAAGTCTTGGCATTCAAATTTTCGAGCTTTAGGCTGTCGAGTGATTACCAGTAATCCATATATATCATTGAAGTTGGTGTTTACTGCTCTGCTGCCAAATAATACGGGAAGACCAAATAAAGGAGTCGTTACACGCAGCACCTAAAGAGTCAAAACTGACAGCTGAATCAGTTACGAATACAACTTCCTGACTTACCTAACTTACTTTCAACGCTACAATTGCAGCTTTGCAAAATTGTGAATGCTACTGAAAGAGCATTATCGACTTTAAGGAGTGTTGCAACTGAATTGAGTGTATGTTTGCTTCTAATCTACATCCTGTTCACTATTATTATGAATTATGCATAAAATACATTTTCGTAACATACTTGTATGAGCGTTATGGAAACTCGTTAATGCCATCTCTATGAGATGTTCTTGTACACTTTTTGTTGTCACATTTCTAAGATAGTCATTGATTTCTAGATTGTGGCGAAGAAAAGTTGCGAACTTGATGGAGCCTTAGTGGAAAGCATGGATGTAGATAAACTTCAGAAGGAAATGAAGACAATTGTTCCAGAACAGGAGGTTATCTTTCTACCTACTTTTTACCTTTTATGCATATATTTTCTGTACTTCTCATCTTGTTATTTTGAGTATGTTCGAATTTTTGTGGAATGGAATTCATTTTATTAGTTACATTTGCAGAATATACCTCCGCCCCGAAATGTTCCAAATGCTCCACGAAGCCGTTCCGGTCGGTCGCCAATGACGTTAAGAACACCTGTTTTTAGTTTACGATACACATTTAATATCAAATTTGTAGTTTATGCCCTTTTCTTTGTGGTTTTAATATTTTCTTTTCTATATTGTATGTTGTAAGTTTTCGTGATATCAGAAATCTATCAGAGGTCCTTATGCTGACTGTAATGATGTTTGTGATTTTGGAGTTTTCTGTTTTTTACTTAGTATTACTTCTGCAATTTATGCATGCTCTGAAGGATGAAAAATGTAAGAAAATGTTTTTCTTTATAGAGACTACATCTCGTGAGATTATTTGCTCGTCCGACACGAGTCGTCATCGTGCCATCGCACTATAGAAGCTTGCGTTGATTATAGCTACTCTGCTAAAGGTCACTAGCACTCTATGTTGCACAACGAAACCTCCTTGTCCTCTCTAAGAGCACATTTCAATGCCATGTTATGGAGATGGCTCTCGATGCTTGGCCCTGCTTGTGCGTGTCTGGCACAAGTCATCAATTTCGCAAGGCACTGCTGAATGATTTGCAAAGCTGTCGCCTCAGTCCGAAGTTGTGCCCGTGTTTCTCACTTTCCTGAAGTGCGTGCCGAGCACCGCACTGCCGAAGATTATGATCTACTATCGCTCTCTCTGCGGGCAAACGTCGGTTTGATAAGCACATAGTACTGAACTTGATGAGCTAGCAGCTAGTGGACATAAATAATCGACAAAAAATCAAAAATTAAATCGCTTTTTAATAGTGATATGGTGTTTTATCTGTATGCAAACGGGACAAACACGTCACCTCAAAAACATGTTCCGATTATGTAGGGAGAATGTTGGAATTACACACAAAGCTAACTGCTTCAGCTATCCCAACATTTGACCTGCATGTATACATTACAAAGCGCGCACGTGGCGCCGTGCTTAGAGGTGCTCTGCGTCGCACCCAAGTTCGATGGTTGAATCTCGCGCTCATGGCTCATCACAAGCCATCCATTCTTCGTGGACCGCTAAATTGGCACCGGACTGGGTGCATATTTGTCTGGGAGGATAAGTAGCACTGAGTTGTTACAGCGAGAGGCCACCGCAGTTATTGTACAGGCTGGATATTCACTCAATCATCTCAAACGAAGTTAAAACTGAAGATGAATGCATGGTGCATCCGGGATTGATGAACACCCAGAGCCTTAGATTTGTCACGCATTACGATATTTCAGTTGATTTCTCTGATTTTCTTCAAACTTTCTGCTTGACGAAGAAATATCTCTTAAAATACTATAGATGGAAATGTTAATAAAATAAAGCGCTGAAAGCGCACCTCATAATCTTCATAATCCTGTACGGTATCTTAGAATTTTTTGGGAATACGGGATGAGTATTTTCTGGTAGATGCTACGGAGAGGGGGAGGCATGACTACAGGGAAGACTGAAGTTGAGACAACAGTTGGCCTATAATTTACTTCTGACTAGAAAAGCCTCTGCACACCTAACTGGCAGCTATGGCCGGTCTGTTATGGTAGGCTGTTGCTTATGACAATGGCACGCTGCTGCAGCTAGCATTAGCACGCTGGAGGCTAGAAATGCAGAAGAGGAAAAGCACGCTGCCCAGAGTTGCCAGTTAGAGACGCAGTAGCCGATGGTCCACGATCCCGCAAAGTTAATTTTTGCATCCTTACGATTTTGAAAACTTTTCACCAAATGTTTCTCTTTTCATATAGACTATACTTTGTAAAATTTCCCATAGAGTCGACTACACTGCTAACGTTATATTTGTTGTTTTTTACTGAGGCAAAAAAAGCTTATGCGGAACTCTTACCCGTCAACAGCAGCCGATAGCGAAACTTCATCTACCATTAGCATATCCATAGCATTTGAAGACCGCATCGAAAGAAGAAATTGTGGAGGTGTCCCAAATGTCTGAACACAATTATAGCATCTGACAGCATATTTTGAGCCCTCGATGAGATCTCTCATGGCACTTTTTGAAGTACAAGACCAATATTTCGCCCTTTTAGCCTCATCAATAGCACGGCACCTTTACTCTGAGGCGATTTCTCGTAAGAAGATATACCTCGTCTCTCCCGTTTCCCTAACACTCATATAGAGGAAGCGACGACAAAGATTACACAACGCGCGCAAAGTGGAAATTTTATTCCACACTGCAGAGATAACGCATATCACTACATGTCCAGTGACAACATCACCCGGCATTCTAGCAACGAGCAGTTGCAAATTTAGGTTTACTCCGATTAGGAGGAAAGAAATAAAAAACCGATGTCATTCACAGGCTAAAAACTTTACATAGAAATGTTTAGTGAGGATTCGAAAGCTGAGACCTGAGGCTACAGCCCCACTTCACCGCTTTTTCAAAGCACCCCTTTATAACGTTGTAACATCCAAATAAGAAAAAAAAATATGTTTCACACTCCCATTTCGCCTTCATTTTGACCTCGCTAGTAACTCGGTGGTAGCCGAAAAGCATATGAATGTGAAGAGGAATTTTAGTAGTATCTTACTGCATTGTTTTATCTGGAGTTTCCATCAAAGGCGAGGAAAAAACCAATTGATTAACAGAATACCGATCGTCTCGCGTCGCCCGCCCTTGCCACGCCTCCTGCCACGGCTCTCGAATTGTCGAAGAGCCTGTAAACAATGTTCCAAAAATGTAAAACTCAATTTTATTTCCCCTGCTAAACCATATTTCTAGAAAACATGCATACCGCTAAGATCAGAAAGCATTACAATACAGATGAATAATAGTCTGAAGAAAGAGCTCTGTGCAACGACGTTTAAATTTCAAAAGACCAAAGAGATCAAAAGATTAAAAGAGCTTTTTTGAAGAACAAGCACATTTTTGAGTTTTTTGAGGCTTGTGCTATAGTTTGAATACTAGCACTCTGAGGGAGGAGTTTTGTCTCTCGAAATACAAGCAATATAAGAGAAAAATCACGTGGTTCCACAAAATGCTCTTATCTTGAAAGTTACGCAATTATAAAGAGGTGTTTTAGAAAGCCGGCGACGTGGAGCTGCAGCCTCAGCCTCAGATTTCTGATGGTTGCTAAAATTCCTATGAAAAGTTCTTCTCCAGCGAATGAGGTCGATTTTCACTTGTTACCTCCAGACCAGAAAGCACCAAAATTTAGCAGCTATGAGCAACCGACTGTTAATCACTACAATGCCAAGTGGTCTTGTCGCTTAACATATAGTCATATGTTATCTGTGCAGTGTGAAGTAAAATATCCAGTTTAAGCTAGCAGTGTGATCGTGGAATCCTCTATATGTATGCTGTATATCCTCGTATAAGGGACTGGATTAGACGAAAGGCACCGTACTATCAATAATTCTGAGAAGCCGATACACTTGTCTTGCACTTTAGAAGTGCCGTAACCGATCTCATGGAAGCTTCAAAATATGCTATCTGATCATATTACTTCAAACGAAATCTCATAAAGCAGTCGAATATAAAGGTAAAACACTTAATGCAGTTATTCCGCCCAATATTTGGTGTCCAACTAAGTTTCCGAACTTGATCTTTGGATATCTATACAAATCAAATATTCGAAAATTCATTCTTCCAAGTGATTGAAAGTATCAAATAGCATTAATTATAGTATTGTCCTTCTGCTTGGATGCGATTCTGCCAACTTTACGACAATAAATCATTCGCGCTCATAAAACACATTAATCTCCTATGCAAACCAACCAGTCAACTCTCGACGACGCAGATGATTAATGTCTCGAAAAATCTTCTCGTCCAATCAGTACTCCAGTGACCTGAAGAGATGGAAATCGGACGAAGACAGGCGTCTGGCGAATACGGCGGATGATGCAAGTGCTCACAGCCCAGATCGGTCAACTTCTCTTTTGTTTTCCTGGCAATGTGTAGCTTTGCATTGTCTGGAAGCAATATGACTTGGCGCGGCGGTGACCTGAAATCGCTTGCTGCAACGGTCCAGTTGCTGACAATATCGCTCAACGTTGTGGCTTGACCGGCTTGCAGCAAGTTTCAATGAATCGGCCCTTTTTGGTCTTAGAAACTGATCAACATTGCATTTGGCGCAAATCGATTTGGTCTCGGTATTGGTGTTCCTTGCTGACCTGATGACAGCCACTGATTTAGACGACGCTCACTTTTGAAGAGGATCAGAAATGCATTCAGGCACACGGAGAATACTCAAATTGATGTTATTTGATACTTTTGATAACTTGAAAGAATGAATTTTGGATATTTGGGTCAAGTTCGGAAACTTAATTGGATACCTAATAAATGCTATTTTTTTATTCCATATACTTCTGACAAGAGCGCATGTGGCGCAGTGGTTACAGGTGCTCTGCGTCGCACACGAGGTCAATGGTTCGGTCTCGCGCTCATGGCTCACCAAGCCATCCATCCTTCGGGGTCGGTAAATTGATACCAGACAGGTCTCAGACTTGTATGGGAGGATAAGCAGCACTGAATATCGGTTCAGCGGGAGGCCACCGCGAGTCATTGTAAAGGCCAGATATGCATTCAATCACCTCAAACGAAGCTAGAAATTGAAGTCGAATGCATGGCGCATCCCTCAGGGATTGACCAACGCCGGGAGCTTTATCCTTTATCCTTTATCTTTGCTTATTATTAATTGACTCTGTAGAGATGTCGATTTATCACGATTCACGATTCGATCACGCAGCTCGATTCGTAAACGGCTCGCGATCTTCGTTATTTGGTTTGGATTTCTTCGCCGTTTCGGGAAAGAAACTCCAAAGTTCTGTGCTAATCTGATGCTCTATGATTTTTCTAAACGGTTATATGCCTACCATGCCTAAATAACTCTCATGTGTGAGGAACACTCTAAGTTTGTCACGTTATTTTTTTTTGCGCTCTTGCTAGGCTCTATAGAAACCTTTTTGAAAAAAAAGCTTGACTTTACAATTGTCGAGGCATGAGTTGTCGAATATTTACTGTCAGATCAAAAGCTGTTAACGGCTCTTAGCAGAGCAAACAAAGTAAGTCGAGTGTAAAACGTACTCTTTTCGCTGCTATATTCTTTAGGAAGGCTTTCTAGGAAAAAACAAACACATTTTTGCAAATGCCAAGATTTCAGTTTCCGGATAAAGATTAAGTATGTAAGTTGTTCCAACGAAGAGGGCCTCCAAAATATTGTGTATCTCTCTGGTCACGCGCCGTCCTGAAAGGTTCAATGATCTTAGTGCCCATTTCGGTTTCCGATACTACAATAGAAATTTCTTTTGGCGAGCGACACGGTCGAATTAAATTGCTGCTAATAAAGAGATGGTTACACGTCGTGCCTGAAGACCCAGAATCTATAGTATTACTAGCTACAACTACATTTTGTTGAGTCACTTTGAACACTACAATTGCAGCTTTACAAAGAGGTTGTGCATGATACTGGAGGAGCGGCATTGGCCTTCAGGACTGCTTACACTGAGCTCAATGTGACTGATGATGTAGGTTTTCCTGCGATGTATGAGTACTTTACAGTTATCCTCACCCTGTTTTGCCCATTGGAAGAAACGTATTTATTGCTTCCTCTGAAAGTTTCAATAGTCATTCGTTAACTGCAGTCTTGAAAATTTCAATGGTGTACTTTCTTTTCAAGACGGCTTCTTACTACGCTGCGACAGTGAAAATAAAGTTATGTTTCACACTTGGGCATTTTCGCTGGATATGGCTTTTCTTCTAGATTATCAATAATCATTCAACAGCAAAAATCTTGATAATACCATCGTTTTGCTTAGTTCTTGGAAAGATTTATTCAGTACACCGTAGCTGCTAAAAAAAATTGAGTTGTGCACTTAACGCGCATTTTTGTCGGCTGGGGCGTGTGTAATGTTCCCGAAACGCGATGGCTTGATGCCAGTTTTGCGAAATACCACCCAAATATCAGAGAAAAGAATGCGTGTCATATGTGAAATGCAGTTTTATTTTCGATGTTACGCAAAAGAAATTTCCAAGAAAATCAAGTAAACCATCAAATTTGCCGAAATTTAAACTATCGAATATTTACTAAAAGTGTAGAGAAAAAGATTTATACAGCGAAAGATGCTCGAACGTGCAAGATAACTTCAAATTTGCTGCCATAACGTAGTAGCGGCTACTTTGAAAACAAAGTACACCTTTGAGATTCTCGAGGTCTCAGCCATCGAATGATCGTTAAAGCTTGAGAAAAGACAAAAAACGCTATTTTTGAATGGACTGAAGCATGACACTGCTGTCATTACAACTGTAATAATTCGATGTATGTCCTGTTCACCCACTAATATATTATGCCTTGAATGTGTTTTTGAAAGTGCTTATATGAGCGCCATGTAATTTCGTCGATGCAATTTCTATGAGGTGTTCTTACACATATTTGATGCCAAATTTCTAAAGTTATGAACGATTTTTCGAATATGATGAGGAAAACTTGCGAAACTGATGGAGCTATTAGCCTGGAGCATGTGGATGTCGATTCGGAAAGAAGAAGATCTTTGTTCTACAGCAAGAGGTTATTTTAATATCTATTTTTGTTCTTCTGTGCATATATTTTTTGTGCTTCTCATTTTATTATTTGGAGTAAGTTGGAGTCTTGTAAAATGTAATTCAGTTTCTTAGATACATTTACAGAATGGACCTTCCCGTCGAAAAGTCCCAAATGCTACAGTGCCTCAGTGTCTTTTTGTTGTTCTTACGCGTCTTCAACCTCCCATTGCATTACAGGAGCTAACGCAAATCTCAACGACATTGGCAAAGGTTACTATGTTGTAGAAAGAAGCCGCTTGTCTTTTTTGAGAGGTGATTATAAGAACATATTGTGAAGTTGGCTAATAGATGGTCGGCCTTGCTATGAGTGTGTCTGGTGCTAGTCATCAATGCCCAAGGCATTCTTTACTGATAAACAAAACTTTGAACCTCGGTCCGGAGTTGAGCCCGCGTTTCTGCTTTCCGTGTGCGCGTGCCAACCACTGCGCTACCGAAATTTCCTACCTAATATCACTCTTTTTGCGATACCAGAGATTGAATCTGTCACGAACCGGCTGTAAACGGTCGGTCAAGGGAACACATCGGCTTTCGACCCAACTGAGCTGACTACAACTGGATATACGGGATCGGCATAAAATATCCAACAAATCGCATTTTAATAATGGCATGACTCTATAACTATATGCGATCTAGTGCAAATATAGGCCACCCGAAAGTCATGTATAAATTATGTAGGAAAAAGTTGAAATCAAACACGACCTAACTGCTCCCGTTTTTTCAGAATTCCGTATTTGTTCATTACGCATAGCGACTTTTTGGTTGATCTTTTTGACCCAAACATTTTGTGATGGTGGAAATTGCTACTAAAATGCTAATAAATAAAGACGCTAGGAGCGAACCCGGAGAATCTTGTAACTGTTTGGCATCTTAGTATTTTTTGGGGATACGAGACGATTATCCTTCGTAACATGCTACGGAGAGAGGTTCGGTGATCACAAAAACTGGAGTTGAGGTAATAATCGACCTCTGTTTCACTTCTAATGGGAAGCTTTACGGCGATAGATGTTCATGACGCAAAACCTTTTCACATGATCGTTAAGTAAGCAGATTCGTATATGCCTTGAACGAAAACCAGCTTATTCGTCAGTGTATCCATAGTTCGTGGTTCCTTTGAGTAGACGCTCACTCTGAAGAGTTACTGGTATGTTCAATTATGATTTGCAAATTCAGGAAGTGGGGATGAGGCGAAGCTCTTCGTTTTCTTGCTTGGTACTTTTCTGTCCGCCAAGGAAATGTGAAGGAGGATTTTTTCGCTAGACAAAAACTGTTCTTAAAAATGCTAGTATTCATTCAAAAGTTTAAATTTTTTGAAAACCGCTCGATGCGCTCTCTCTTCGAAATGTTGGTTCTTTTCCATCAGACCGCACAAGATAAAGAAACGACCCTCCTAGCTGGACAAGAACTTTCGTCAAGAGTGTTATTATTTATTCGAAAGCTCAAATCTCTGACTAGTGCGCTATGCGGCAGTTTTCAAAAAAACCATTTTGTAATGTTGTAGTTTTCAATATAGACTTATGTTTCGTATCGACCGCACGATTCAACTGTTACTTCGCTGGAAGCATGAAAAGCATATGACCGTGTAGAAAAAATTCTTAGTATTAGAGTCAGACGTCTGATTAGAAGTAACTTTCAAAGCGAAGAAACAGTTCCTAATTAGATGACAAAAATCGTACATTCATGTGATCCGCCAAAGCGCCAATTGATCGACGGTCGTGTGGAAACGACGGCATTCGCTCTGGCCCCGGCCCCTTCCCCGCTCTCACCCTGTAGATTAGCAAAAATACACATGCACGCGTATGTGAATCAATCATATTTTCTCTGCTACATTGCAGTAAAGCGATCTTTCGAGAGAAGCAGGCTTTTCTTGAGTCTCAGCTTGACCGATCAACCTTATTTTCTTTGTTAATTAGGTTCGTAGCACGAAGTTGCTAATAAAAATTGGTACTTTTTCGTTAGACAGGACCGGATAAAGAGTCGGTCCCTATCGCTGGACAAGAACTTTCATAAGAGTGTTAGCAATCATTCGAAAGCTTTAACATCTGGCTGCAGCGCTTTATGGCCGTTTTCTGCGATTTTCAGCCGTTCTTCCAAAAGAATTTCTCATAACTTTTCAGCGAAAGGATAACATTTGTGCATCACACGCGCACATATTTCTCAAAGAACTGAGCTTTTCCTCTAGACTTTTTCGTAATTACTCGATAGCGTGAGATCCAACGAATTCAACACTGTGCTTTTTTTCTGGAAAGGCCGTTTTTCTGCAGTGTAACAGGTAAAATAAGATGATTCATATACGCGGGCATTTATTATTCGATTAATCTACGGGCTTGAGAGAGGGGCGCATGGTTGCTGCCCACCGTTTCATTACGGCTATCGATCGATGGCGCTTAGACGGCTCACACAGAAGAGCAATTTCTGTTAATCAACAAGAAATTTTTTTGCATTTCGAGTATGACTTCAATACTAAAAGATTTCCTCTATTCGTTCATATGATTTTTGTGCTTCCAGCGAAGTAACACTCAAGGAGCGCAGTTGATGTAAAACCTATTTTTGTCTTGAATTTTACAGCGTTATAAAAGGATGTTATCAGAAATCTGCCACCTGGCACCGTAGCCAGAGATTAAAAATTTAGAATCATTACTCACACTCGTTTGAAAAGTTCTTGCACAGCGGAAGGGACCGTTTCTTCTTCTCGACCTGTCTAACGGAAAACAATCTGAAATGTTCCATTGAAAACTAAAGAGAAGAGCCGGTTTGCAAAGTAAGTGGAAATGTGTTAATCATTTATTCACATGGCTCTTCCAACGAAGTCTTCTAGCTCTCTAATTTTGGCACACTGGTGGTGTTATACACATTACTCCGCGTTAATAGCAAAGCTATCACGCCCTGAAGCAACGTTCAATGAGTTAGGTTAACGCAGCAGCCGTAAACAGTTGCAAATAGACATGTTTTCATTCGAAAGCTTGAACATCGAGGAACTGCTGTACGTGCACTTTTTTGGAAAGGCCTTTTTACAGCGATGTAGCACTAAAAAACAGTTCGTCTTGTCTCTTCAATCTCGTGGATAGTCAGGCTAGTGCGCATCGCAGGACTTTCGTTATTCGTTGCCAAAGAGTGCTGAGAGGCTGTAGGATCAATTCTACGTGGAGCCGCGCTGAGCATCACTAGCCACTTGATCTCAGCTCCTAATCTCCATCTCCACTATGTAACACATGCAGTCTCAAAGCTCAATGCACCATTTTTCAATACCGTACTGGAATTCTTCAACTGCATTTTGTGACTCAAACATGGTATATGAGACACCGTCTGGACGGGGAAAATTGCCAATTATTGCCTCTGTGGAATCACTTTTTATTATCTTAGTTGACCCGTATCACAGTTTTTTTCTACTATGAGGACGCCCTTACTCTCAACATTCACTTTGTTTTGCATCTTCGGTACTTACCAACTATAAGGCGACAAATGAAGAACCGATCTCATTCGTTGGAAAGGAACTTTTCATAAGAATGTTAGCTATCATTCGAAAGCTTGAATTTCTCGCTACGGCCATACATGGCCAAATTTCGGAAGTCTTTTTTGACGTTGTTGCAGAAGGAAATTCCTTGTGTTTCATACGCGCATATTTTTCAACGGACAGAGCTCTTTCCTCAGACTGCTACTAATCATTCGATAGCGCAGTGTTTGCTGATTAAAACGCTGTGCTTATTTCTTGTAAAAAACCGTTCATCTACAGTGCAGCAGAGGAAATAAGTTGAATTCACATACTCTTGTAGGAGCAAGGTGGTCTTTGGCCAATTCACAGGCCGCTGGTGAGGCAGCAAGATCGGCTGACGCGATAATCGATCGACTTTCGAAAATATGAACGTTTAGACTATGACTTTGGTACTACAAGATTTCTTGCACGCGATCATATGCCTCTAGTGCGTCCAGTGAAGTGATAGTTGAATTGCGCGTCCGATGTAAAACGTAATTATTCTGAACGTTACAGCAAGGGTCTTCTCGAAAACTGGCTACCTTCAACTCTAGTCAAAAATATGAACTTTCGAATAATTACTAACACTGCTATGAAAAGTTGCGCTGCAGCGAATGAGATCGGTTTTTCATTTGTCGCGTTATGATGGACAAAAACCTAGTTTCCTTTACGAACGTCGTAGAATACTGATCGAGCACGTCTCCTTGCAATATTGAGGATAGGCAAGCTGGCGCGTTCGTAGGGCTTTATTACTGATGCCGGAGAGTGTTGGGAGGCTGTGGGATTATTTGGATGCGAGCCGCACCAAGCATCAGAAGCCACTCGACCACAGTTCCCTCCTCTGTGAAACCCAGTGCACTATCATGTTTTAGGATTTGGGTCATTCCGTATTTTGCTGAATTGTATCGAAAACCAGTAGTTTAACGCGGCAGCTAGAGGCATGGTTTTTGGAGACGCCCTTTTGGAAACCAGTGCACTATCATGTTTTAAGATTTGGGTCATTCCGTATTTTGCTGAATTGTATCGAAAACCAATAGTTTAACGCGGCAGCTAGAGGCATCGTTTCTGGAGACGCCCTTTTGAACCATAAGAGGTTGTTGATAGCCTCTCGACATAGAGGTTTTAAATAAAGCTCTCAACGTTGATCAATCCCTGACGGAATGCGGCCATGCTTTCGTCTTCACTGTTTAACTTTGTTTGAGGTGATCAAAAGCAACATATGGCCCTTATAATGACTCGTGCTGGTCGCCGATGTATCCGATAAGTACTGATTATCCGGTACTTTCCCGTTATCTGAGCGCCTTTTCGACCCCTTCTAGAGAACGTATTTCTTGAACTTTTTCAACGTTCAAATAGTCGTTCGATGGCAAAAGCAGAAGAATTTCAATAATATATCTCATCTTCAAAAAGCCTCATTGCGTTGAAAGAGCAAGAATAAAATTTTGTTTCTTACTGAAAGATTTCCCGCTGACTAAGCTTTTCCTCCGAAGTTTTACTAACCAATTAATAGATCAAATTTTAAGGATTTCAACGATCTACTCAGTTTTCATAATAAACCTGGTATTACGCTGTAACACCCAGAAGAAGATTGGGTCTCGCAAAAAATGGATCACTTCAACTATCCACTTCACTTCGATCCATTGAAAAAAAGCGTATTTTTGATCGTTTCATCTGTTTAAATAATCAGTCGATAGCTTGAATCAAAAAATTTTCATGGTGTGTTTCACTTTCAAAAGGCCTTGTTATTGCGCTGAAAGAGCAAAAATATCCTCATTCAAAGACTTCTCTCTGACCAGGGCCTCTCTCATAGTTTTAAGGAACCAAACGATAGATCAAATTTTAAAGATTTGAATGATGTTTCTGGTTCCTTGAAAGGGCTTCTTAGTGCCTCATAAGAACCAAAAGAAAATTGGGTTTTGCCTCGATGCTTTTTTACACTTTTGCGAAGCTCAATTTTCTTTTGGCTGTTACAGCGTGATACGAGGTCAATATTCAAAACCAAGCAAATCATTGAAATCCTCAAAAATTAGTCTATCGATTAAGTACTACAACTTCAGAGGGAAAGCTTTGGTCAGCGAGAAATCTGTGAATGAGAAACAAAAATTAATTTTTGCTCTTTCAGCGCAGTAAAGAGGCTTTTTCGAAGATGAATGGTACCACTGAAATTTCTATGATCTGAGCTATAGAATGGCCACTTGAACATCTAAAACGGCCAAGAAATACGTTTTTTCAAAGGTATCCAAATGAGGAGCGGATAACAGAAGTGATCCAGTTTTGCGAAGTCGAATTTTCTTCTGGCTGCTACAGCGTAATGCGGGGTCCATCTTGAAAACCAAACAGATCATTACAATCCTTAAAATTTGATCTCTTTATTGATTGTTAGAATTTCGAATGAAAAGCTTTGGTCAGCGAGAAATCTTCGAATGAGGAACAAAATATTATTTCTGCTCTTTCAGCGCAATAACAAGGCCTTTTTGGAGATGGGATACACCGTTCAAATTCTTTTGATCTGAGCTATCGAATGATTACTCAATCGTCAAAAACAAGCGCAAAATAAGCATTTTCTGAAGGGTCGAAACTCAGATAAACTAAGAAGCTCAGATAACGGAAAAGTATCGATTATCCCCTCCAACTCCCCCCTCACCCCCTCTCCCCAGAGGAAACGATGGACTAAAGGCGTTACCAACTGGATTCCTCGGAATATCAAGGGCTCCACAGATTTCTTCACGAAAGGCATAGAAGAAGGATATGATGCTCAGCGGATCCCCAGAGCGAGGAGAACTCACTTGGCTACTCTTGCATGCGATAGGGAAAAATGGAAGTGTTGATGATGCCCGCTTGGGTCACTTGACGATCAACGGGACGACAGCTGATACAGTTGATCCTCCCAGACAAGTCCGATACCAATTCACCAATCCCAGAGCGATGGAAGGCCTGGTAAGCTCTGAGCACGGGTCGAACCGTCAACCACGTTTGCGACACAGAGCACCTCTAATCACTGCGCCGCACGCGTCTCCTAATATGAGCCCTAAAAATTAGGAACTTCACCAGCCATTTGTCGAAGGCTTTTGAATGGTGGAATGAGGAATGGTAGTTGGGAGGAGAATAGTCGATATCATGAACCAGACGCATCTCGTGGCGGCATCATCGGGGAGAAGTGGGCGTGGTGACAAATGCGGTCTTTGCGGACGAGTTGCCTGGCGAGAAGATCGGCATCGTTCAGGGGCGACGAAGCCTTGGGGTCAGTCGCCAATTTACTGATTCTCTACGATAGATGGTATTCGGGTCGATTAGGTTAAGTCGAAACTCCTGTAAAAGTCAAGTTAACCCTTTTTTTCGACTCCGCGGGTTCCCAAACTCATGACACTATATTCGACTGCGTCGCTTGCTTGACCATTCCGTCTTCTTCACGAAATCTCTCTTTGAAATGTCGAGAGTAGCCAGACCGGTGCGTCTCATTTGGCGTTCGTTATTGATTGCAGCGGAGTGTTGGGAAGCTGCTGGATCAATTCCTCGTCGAGCCGCGCCGTGCACTACTAGCACTCGACCACAGCCTCCCTTCCCATGCGATGTATTTTAGGGTTAAGAGTAGACAACTGCCTAATCACGTTTTTTTTTAGCGTTTCTGAAACGATCTGTGTTTGTCTTAGAGAGTTCCGTCGTTCTTACTAACTCAGTTTCTCATCCGTTTCCTAAAAACCGTTTTCTGTGTTAATTTTTTATGCTTCTTCGTTTTTATACCTTTATCTCGAGTGCTTCGTTTAGACCACGCTCAAATTTCAATAGATTCTTCCATTATTATTTGAACCGACTTGTCATGTGGTCTGGTAAGTGCTCTAGTACAGCCCGATACACGTGTTTCGTCCTTACAGACTCGTCAGCCAGGCAGAGCCCGTCGTCTTTCGATCTTTTCATAGTCAGTTCTCTCGGGAGCGTCACACTCCTTATATATAGTTATCGACGACCTACGCTTTACACTCTATGTCAGGTGAAACATTCACCTAACACAGAGTGTTTTCGCAATCTCATTGGATTTTAAGATAAATTAATGAAAGGATTTATTGAAATTTGAGCGTGGTCTTAATAAAGCACTCGAAGGAAATGTATGATATGATAAAAATACCAGCCAGCTAGCAGTCGAGTGCGAAAACACTCTGTGTTAGGTGCAAATTTCACTTGACATAGAGTGTAAAACGTTCGTCTTCGATGACTCTCTACAAGGAGAGTGGGCTCCCGAGAGAACTGACTATAAAAAGATCAAAAGACGACGGGTTCTGCCCAGCTGACGAGTCTGTAAGGACGAAACACGTGTATCGAGCTGTAAAAGAGCCCTTACCAGACCACATGACAATTTGGCTCAAATAATAATGAAAGAATCTTCGTTTTTATTTTTTCAACTGTTTCTCAGGATGTCGGGAGACACGAAATTCCGACAGGACATGCCACCTCCGGGAGGCTATCGAGACTTCAACTCTGCTCGAACGTTCCCGAAAATGGTGTGGAGACGTATGCTTTACTTGTTTCTTTTGCCGAACTACTTTCTGCTATTTTTACTTCGTTTCGCAGTTCTTTCTAGTAGCTCTGAGCTTCACTCCCCCACCCTCCCCGCCCCCCGCCTCCTGCGCGTATAGCGCGGGGGTAAGAGATACTCTGCGACTCGTATGTGGTCAATCAGTTGAAGGCCTATGGTTCGATCCTGCGTCAAGGTTTACCAAACCTTCAATCCTTCCAGGATCGGTGATTTGGTGCCAGACTTGAGGGCCAGGTATCCGTTCAGTCCACCTCGGGCGATGCTTGTTGAAGGCTTATCCCCCAGAGAGTGATCAATGGCGAGAACTATCCTTTTTTAATCCCCTCCCTCCCCTCCCCTCCCCAAATCCATCTTAACAATTTATCTGATTTCAGCTGGTGTCGTGGTGGCTGCGCTCGCTGGTGTAGCAGTGGTTGGCAGTGTTCAACTAATCAACAAAAAGAAGTCTTATGTGTGAGTTTCAGAGGTCATCTAATCCAAAGTTACTCCTATTCCATATACTCGTGCAGAATTTTTATTTAGGCGCTTATAGTGGTGGTGTTGATGTTATAGTTATATCCAACGATGTGGAGTGATGTGCAGAACCTTTGCATTAGGCGGTACTCGAACCCGCATTTCACCCTATCCCGGGGCGCGTGCTCTAATCCGTTGCACTACCAACGCCAGTTTTGCCCGCACTCTCTCAACACTACAACGATATCGATTATCCAGGCCAAACCGTTGACGGTTGGTTGCTGGCAGGTAGATGCGTTGTAATGTAGAAAGAATGGTGGCAAAACACGCGTCGGTAATGCAGCGGGTTAGAGCATGCGCCCACGAATAGGGTGAAGTGCGGATTCGAGTCTCTCCTGTCGCAAAAGTTTTGCACATCACTCTAAATGATTGGGTACATCTAATCCTACTTTCCATAATTACTATTTGAGCTAACATGTCATATGGTCTGTTGATGTGCTCTCGTACAGCTCGAAACACGTGTTTGGGCCTTCAACAGCCTCGTCAGTCGGCCAGACCCCTCGTTCCTAGCCAGTCTACTCGAGGTGCTTCAGTTTCCTCTTTAAAGTAGGCGGCGACGAGAAATTAAAGAATAGCCCTATAGTGAAAAATCATTAGTTTTTTCTCTCGGGCTCTATAAGTCAGCCCTGTTTAACAGACCACTGACATGCGTAGCTTAAAAATGATTGCAAGGCATATTGAAATCTGAGCTGTGCTCTTAAGAAAACGCTCGAAACGAACGTTATGATATATTGAATATACTAGCCACGAGCAATCGAGTGTACAACACTCTGTGTTTGGTGAGTTTTTCACTGGAAATAGAGTGTAAAATGTTCGTTGTCGCTAACTCTTAGTGTGGAGACTGGAGCTCCCACAGAGATTAGCAAAAGACGAGAAAGGTAACTGCCCGACTGATGAGATCGCAAGATCGAAACACGTGTATCGGGCTCTATAAGTCAACCCTGTTTAACAGACCACTGACATGCGTGGCTTTAAAATGATTGCAAGGCATATTAAAAATCATTATGTCAGCAGAGTTGTACGCGCGATTGTTCTTATTTGGTATTTGGAGCACCTCAAGAGGACTGTGTAAAAACGAATGGTTTGCCCGACTGACAAGGCTGCTCAAGGTCGAAACTCGTGTGTGTCGGACTGTATAGGAGCCCATTAGCAGACCACATGACAAGTTGGCTCAAATACTAATTATGGGATGTATTGAAATTTGAGCGTGCTCTGAGAAAAGCTCGAAATGAACGATATAGTATTCCTAATTTAGTTCCAAGTCTTTTTTTTTCTCGATTATTCAAAAGTTTAGTTGATTCTATACATCTATTTAGAACCGAGAAGTTTGAAGATGTTGACATCAATAATGCTATGGAGCCTTTTCTAACAGCGGAACGGGATCGCTAGTGAGTCTCACTTTTATGGTCTTCTCTCTCCTGTCTTTCTGTTCTCTCGTACCATCATCTATTTGCGTATTATTTTCGTTGGCTGAAACTGCTGAAGAAGAACAGGGACCTCGAAGAGGAGATTATGAAGGGCGTACCCGGATGGAAGACTGGTGATTCATTTTTTTCAATTTTGTCTTTGTGCTTCATACTTTATCTAGGAGCAATGTAGCCAGTGCACCTCATGACTGAGGACAGATTGCTCTGTTCATTGCAAAATCATACTTAAATCAAGTTAAGATAGTGTTCGACCTTTTCGGGACTGCAATTGAAATCGTCGCGTGCTGCGATTCGGAAGCGGTGCGCGATTTTCGTTATCTGATTAGGGTTTTTGTCACGTTCTGAAAAATAGATGTGTAGGTTTCTCGTATTACTTTGATACTACACGACTTACTCTGCATACTTATATGTTTTTGGTGCATATAAAGCTCTTATGTGTGAAGGCTAAGTCTTCTTTTTTTACGCAATCATACTCCTTTAATTTTTTGAATCAATTGAAACTAGTTCTACAAAGGAAATTACAACATAAATTATTCAACTTAGCTATCCTTTCATTATAAACAATATCCGAAAGTTCACATAATGATTGAAAACTAGAAGGCAATGAATAGTTTGCTGAAAGATGAATGAGAACAACTACGTTCAGCAATGAACCCCTTGCGAAATTCAAGCGAGGGGCTAACTACTCCGTTTGCAAAGTGTGATCCTTTTTTCTTGCTGCAGTACACTGAGAAGTATCTCAAGAAAACAAGCCGACTATTGAAATTTCCTCTTCTCAACCTATCGAATGACTAATATTTTTCAACTCAAAAGTCAAGCATAAACGATAACGGGCATGCAAAGTATTCCGAAGGCAAACGTTTTTTCCTCTTCCTCGTTGCTTTAGCGCACTGAAAGGGTATTCCGGAAAGCCAAGTTCAGAGTTTTGGCCATCTTTGTGGCTATCGAATGACTACTAAAAGTGTGGTGAAAAAGATTTCGACGAAAAAATCACTTAAAGGACAGCTCCAAATGGTTGTTTAAGAATATCTCTTGTCGCTGATACTATTGCTTCTTATGTTCTTAGCTGCTTATTTCATCATATGCTTTATGAGAAAACGAGTTAAGGAACGTGGTATGGCGAACCTGTATACTTTACTTTGGGTGACAAATGGTGGGACCCTGAAGCTTATGAGGTGACCTCTTCAAATAAACTATCTTTCGCATTGTTTTAGTAGGCTGTTACCCACATCCACCTAATCTGTGCTTTAATTGTTATTACAGATCTATGCACACTCCACTGAGCATTGTATAAAGAAGGAGAGGTATTGGAGACATCATTCGGACTATGCTGCCTCCAAAGTTCTATGACAAGTGGATACCGGAATTCCTCAACAAATATATTTGGTGAATTCGGGTTACGCATATTGCCCTCTAGATTAAAGAGGTTGTAGGGCTTCTCGAGTTTATTAGCGATTTACCGGATTTCAAAATACAAATGTGTGTGATTGGATGATCGCTCAATAAATAGTTTTATTCGGCGAATGTTTCTTCCGACAATGAAATGACTACTCGTATCATGCGTGCACTTATTGTTGTCCAGCACTCTTCATGGAAATGTTATAACCTCCATCTGGATTCTGTGTGACTTGAAAACTGTCTGTTGACAAGCCAAACGGGCGCAAACATACGTCGCCTGAAATGCTTTTGTACGAATTATGTGATATAATTCTTTCATTCAGTCTCTTTTCCAAACTGATTACCAAGAGTCTGGAGGAAAAGTTTTGTTTGGCGAAAAAGGCGCAAAGAGTGGAACTCAATTCTATTTCACTGCTAAAGTGCATCAAGAAGACCATATGAGAAGCCAAGTGCAGTACTAAGTTTGCCAAAATTTTAGCTATCGCATAACAACTGAATATGTGAGAAAAGGGCGAACTAGGTCTTCTCGTCAAAGGATCAAAAAGGCATCCCGATCGCAGAGTTGTTACCGGCTGAAAATGTGATCTTTTTCCCACTGCTGTTGCGCTCTAGCGCCTTTTCCAGAACCAAGTATCTATTTGAATTGCCCAGACTTGAGCTGTTGAATGATTACTGGAAGTCTCAAAAAAAGAAAAAGACGTAGTCAACGAAGGGTAGAAAGATAGATTAAGATAAAGGAATTCTACCAATCACGTGGGAAAAAAGTTAGACCTATACACAAACCTAGTTGCTTCAGCTTTCCCAGCATTTCACTTTTCATCTGTTCATTACGTTCTGCGATTTTTTGATTCATTTCTTTAATTTTCTCCACATATTGTGTTCGGTGAGGAAATTGCTTCTAAAGTACCATTATTGAGAACTTTCACTAAATGCAACGTTGAAAACGAACCTTGAGATCTTCATAGTCCTGTAAAGCATCCTGATAATTTTCGGGAATGTTCGAAAATGCGAATGCTCGCCTCTCCAGTGCTTTTTCATTTGGTACGTTTGCCTTAAAATTTGGAATTGAATATGGTATGGTAAGGAAATATCAAGACTCCCCCACTTTTATAGCTTCTGTCGCCATTTCAGCTGCAGCTTTCCACTCGCTTTGCTTGATATAAGCAGCCGAAAGATTGGAGAACAGGACAGATCGGAGGGAATCCAAGTCCGGTGGACAAATATCCAGTGCTTCCTTGAAACGAAAACGTAATGTGTAAGAGCTTTAAGATGACAGTCTAACGTTTTGCATTTTGAAAAACCTTGTACTTCTCCACAGCTGCTGTCCATTCTCCAGCTCCAAATCGCTCATTGCCTTCTCGTTTCAGCTTTTCGACGATCTCTTTGATTTCAGCACCTTCTTCAACTTCTTCGACGATTGCCATCTGACTTAACGACCAGACCTCATGCCTACCACTTTTACATATATTGTATATTCATCAAAACAAATACTTCTCATCATACAACTGGAACATGACGATAGTTCTTGGGAACAACAACCATCACCGATCGTTAGGATCATGATAAATTATCGATTTATTTACATTAATACAAACATGTTTACAACAACAACAAATTCTAGCAGTACTCATAACACCGAATTGTGAGAATGTTGGTAAAGCAAAAGATTATCAGGTTATCCAAATAGGTCTGTTATGTTATTAAAAATGTTATTCAAATAGGTCTTGGAAGAGTTCAGAATAGTCACTGACAAAATGGACGTCGATATCCCTTCTTATAAAATCTGGTAAGTCATCGTATTCTCGACGATTCTCTTCAGGTAAAAATACTCGTTTCGCACCACTCTCCGAGCCTGGAAATCTATTTTCTAGAATGCTATTGAGGCCATTTTCTGCAAAAGTTAGGTCAAATCAGCTTATCTCAGCTCTCATTGTTGCCTATAGATGTCAATACCATTATTTTTTGAAGAACTTGCCGCAATAATCTTCTCCTTAATGCCGCCTACAGGTAGCACTTTTCCAGTTAGAGAGATTTCTCCTGTCATAGCCATGTCCTGCTTTACTGGTCTATTGAAAGCAAGAGATAGTAGTGAAGAAACGATGGTTACACCAGCTGACGGTCCGTCTTTAGGAGTCGCTCCCTAGAAAGATGGTATAGGAGTATTTACAGGACTTATTAGCAAAGAACAGAACAACGAATACCTCAGGCACGTGAAGGTGAATGTGAGCCTTGTCAAGAAACCGATTATCTGGTTCATCTCTTGATATAATTCCTTTAGCGACAGTGAGGGCTGCACGAACGCTCTCCTAAATTGAGACTTTGCAGTGCTTTAATCACCGAGTAACGTCAATGAACATGAGGAAAAGTAAGTACATGAAAGTATTATGAAGAAACCTTCATAACATCTCCGAGATTTCCTGTGATTTCTATGCTTCCATCCTTGTCACTCGCAAAATCAACAGGCCGTTTCAGTACGGCCTCGATATATAGAGCTGATCCACCCATCGAAGTCCAAGCTAAACCCATTGTCACCTGAAAGTATAAGTTTCATTGCCACTCCGTAATATAATCCACATGGGTAAGGACCATTCTAGATATCCCTTAACGTTTTGTCCTCAAAGACAAAGATCGACGACTATTTTCTACAAATTCATTGGATAGCAGGAAGTTCTTAAATTGATAGAGGACAAAGCCCTCGGCGTTGATCAATCCCTGAGGGATGCGCCATACATTCGACTTTATCAAGCACCTGACGAAGTGACTGAATGCATATCTGATCCTTCCAATGACTCACGGTGGTTTACCGATGTGTTAAATCAGAGCAGCTATCCTTCCACACAAGTCTGATTCCGATTCGCCAACGCCCGATGGATGGAAGGCTTGGTGAGCCTTGGTTACGATATCGAGACCATCGACCACGTGTGCATCGCAAAGGACCTGTGACCAGTGCGTCCCGCGTCTTTTGAAAGCTGCTAGGCTTTTTTTAGAGAGCAAAATAGACACAAACAAGAGTTTCTAAAATGGTACTTGAAAATAAGATTCGCTACGACATGCCAAACTACGCAAGTCTGAGAAAGGCATCAGAAATAATCAACTCACCCCAGGAGGCGTTTTTTCATACATTCTATTGGAAGGGAACTTTGGCCTTCCTACGTATTTCTCTAGATTTTCCATGTCTACAGTAATTGTTGGAACAGCTGCATCAGAATTGCCGCTGGAACGGTCGGCAATTTCGAGGGCGGCTTTACGGAAAACCTGTATCAACTTCGTCAGCATTCAAAACAGGTATAATTTGAAAAAAAAACCTACCCTCTCTATATGTTTCTGTAAATTGCGGACACCGGATTCTCGACAGTAAAATTTTATCAAATGTTCTACCGCACTTTTGTCAATAACCAGCTGTTCTTCCGTGAGTGAGCTAAAATTGTGGGTATAAAATTCATAACCAAAAGAAAAAAAAGGAAGAACAAATATGCTCACGTTTCATTTCGAGCTTGCGGAATTAGATATTTTTGAGCAATCTCAATTTTCTCCTCGGCCAAATACCCACTTACTTCAATCAATTCCATTCGATCCTTCAGAGGACCCGGTATGTTGTCTACTGAGTTGGCCGTGCATATGAACAACACTCTAAAAGAATTAAAAAATAATCTGAACTTTCCCTACAGTGAGAAATTGTTGATAAATTCGGTAGTACGAAGTTTCTTCAAGTTGTAAACGAAATAACTCATTCTACAAGATAATGCATCTTGATGACTGAAAATGTCATAGGTAGCAAAAAACCTCGAAAGATCAACTGGGACGTCGAGAAAGTGGTCGTTGAAGTTTGCGTTTTGTTCAGGATCCAGCAACTCAAGAAGTGCACTAGCTGGGTCTCCATGATATCCGGCTCCACCTATCTTGTCGACTTCATCTATCAACACCAGAGGGTTCTCAGTATGAACCTGAATTCTAGCTTGAAAGAATGAACTCTTTCTACAACAGTAGAAAAAACGGCTAGACAATTTTGAGAAGAAATACTGAATTTTACCTTCTTCAAACACTGTATCATCTTTCCTGGCATGGCACCCACATATGTTCTTCTGTGCCCTTTTATCTCAGCAACATCTGTCATACCGCCAACTGAGAATCGGAAATACTAAAGTAAAGATAGTAAAAGAATCAAGGGACTGCAAAAAGCAATAGCAAAAGAACCTCTCTGTTAAGCGCCTGTGCAATAGATTTTGCGATACTTGTCTTTCCTGTGCCTGGAGGTCCATTCAAACAGAGAATTTTACCACTTACGTGTTTTCTGATATGCATAATACAAAAACACTGCTAGAAAAAGAAATTTATTGACTTACTTCAGAATGCTAACTGCGATGAACTCTAAAATCCGCTGCTTCACATCTTTCATACCGTAGTGGCCTTGGTCAAGTGCTGTTCTTGCTTTTTGTAGGTCATTGTTCTCTTCCGATGTTATGCCCCATGGAATATTAGTGAGCCAGTCAAGATAGTTCCTCAAGAATTACTCTTAATACCTAAGAGAAAGTATATGAAAAATTCAATAGAATCAGATAACTATAACAGCTCCAGATAAAACAACACGAATCCCCCACATCCTCAACCAACTGGGTATCACAATGATTTTCGCCTGGCATGCGGAGCGGTTTACTAGCTGGGGGTCGCGCTCGAATGACACTTCTGTGATTTTCTACTCAAATTAAGACTTTAACGCCAATAAGGAGGATTTCGTGATCGGCAGAGAATGGTATATGACTGAAGAGACTTCAGTAAGGCTAACGGCGGTGGAAACAACGCCAATGCTTCTCAATGGAAGAAACAACGAATATGTCCAAAAAAGGCACTACACACTGCGTGAAAATTTATATTCTACGATGAGACTGTATTGTAAAGCTGTTAATCGCAGATATTGCAAGAATAAATGAGCAGAATAAAAGCAAGAATAATCAAAAAATCTATTGAATAACCAAATTTGTACCCAGGCGCGTACTATCACAGTAAGCGCAGTAAGCCACAGGAAGCCGAGGCGCGATGCGGACATCAGTGACTCGAAAATGGCTCACATGGCACCGAAAGGGTTAATAGGCAATAGATTATGCTGTTCTCATAACAATTTAAGATATAGCCTCACTGAACAGTTAAGCTTACCTGGTCACACCAAATTCGCTCGAGTGTGGATCAAGGAACTGCAGCTTTTGTTGTTCCTCTTTGATGACCTGAATGACAAATTGTGTTTGATAACCTACAAGCAAAATTTGTGAAAATCAAACTCCTTCTTTACCAACCTTCATTGCATATTCCGGAACTTTCAAATCCTTAAGGCGCTCTTCCATTTTCTCGATAATTGTAGATTTATCGTCTTTTTCAAGACCCAACTCCTTTTTTATAACTTTCAACTGAAAAGAAAATAACAATTTACAAAGCAATGACTTGCTCGACAAACATCCAAGACAAATAAAATGTGGAAACATAGCTAAAAATCATGATACATTTAAGCAGAATTTTTCAAAAATAACCTGTTCGTTCAGTAAATATTTCCTGTGCTGATCTTGGACTTTCTTCTCAACGTCCTTATTTATGTCATATTTGAGTTTTGCAACAGTTTTTTCCTTCTGAATGAGCACTAAAGCTAAGTCAAGACGTCTCGATACCTGAAAAAAATACACTTGGATTTAATTAATTCCTTCTAATAGTTTTGGAAGTGCTACAATGTCACAAATATACTTCTAAAAGTATTGAGTGATATGCAAACCCGTTAAAGACAGGCTGCTGGCAACTACGATAGTTTGAGTCGAAGAGATAATGGTAGCAAAGCGCTGGCCTCGGTAATGTAGTGGTATGGGTGAAACGTGGGTTCAACTCCCGCCTGGGGTCGATTATTTGGCATACCACTCAATAATCTTAGACCTACTTGACAGTAAATAAAAAAATCTGGAAGTGCACAGATGATGAAGACCCACACTGATTTCTTCCATCATCTCCTGAAGTTCTTTTGTATCCGCTGACTGTACTAGGGTGGCAACCAGGTCACATAGATACACGGGATTCTCGATCACGTTTTGAGAAGGATGTAAAAGAAGATTGATTTGTTGACCGAACAGAGCACTGTACTGCACGACATCGCTGTAAGTACGAAAGAGATCACCGAAGCACAACTCTTAAATGCAACCCGGCTTATAAACATAGAGAGATATCGTCCTATTTATTCATTTATTCTAGTGTACACGATCGGTCTGCACCTTCACTGTGTAAACTCCAGCATTTGATTTCGATTCCATTTTCTCTCACCCATAATCCACCAAGTTCTCCAACATTTCGCATGTAAGTTCGACTGCTGCTTAGTGATTGTACGATTTACTATGAACACCATTGAATGGTGGTCGAGTTGATTCTCCCTGCAGTCTTAGGATATTGGGCTAGAGCGTCTCCCAATTGGAATGCAGAGATTGAACTCTTACCAGACATATCCGGCTTTTATGATGACTCGCGGTGGCTTACCAATGTACCAAGTCAGTACTGATATCCTCCCAAATAAGTCTGGTACCAATTCACCGACTCGGGATAGATGGTCGGCTTGATGGCCTTGCGCAAAAGCGAACAAGCCCATCGACTAACTGAACACATATTAGTCGCAGAGCAACTCTAACCACTTCGCCACACGTACTCTAGCCGAGAATAAACTGTCTATAATACGGAAAAAAAACTGCTCAACCCGTTCATCTCGAGTCAAAAACTCAAAAATCTCGCTGACCCAATGACGGGAAGTTGGGAAACGCATGCAAAAGTCGTGCGATCGTATTCTTAGCCGCGACAACGTTCACTAGTGCAAGATTATCCAACTCTTACACTTGTAGACTTTACAGAGAAAAGCAGTTCACAAACACTGATGGAAAAATTTCGTATAACGCGTGATAACACATCCGAGTAATCACAAACCATCCGGAAAAGCGCTGGACATAAGTATACTTTCGGAAAAGCCCTTCAAGTGCGATTAAAGAGAAAAATTTGACTAGCGATCCTTTGTGTGATAGTATACTAAGTCTTTGGTAAAACAGTGATGTTCTACACAAGTGCACGCCCACGGTGTTACATTAGAGAAATTCCCCGAGTATCAGCACGCTTGATATAATCACAACATCAACAGATAAATGGAGAATAATTCTTTCATGACATTAGAGCTGAAAGCTGGAGTTGGCATGCAAACATATCGTCAAGGATTAAAGCTTGGAAGGAAGTCGATCCCTTACCCATACATCGGTTCATTGAATTCTGCGAATCTCAAGAGTTTCTCTATTCAAATCGTTTTCTGATACCTATCACCTACGAAGATCTTAACAGCGGTACGTGAATTCAGTGTTGTATGAGGATTTTGTTTATATATGAACAGCCTTAATTGCTCGTAGAGTAAAATTTTTTCTGAGATCCTAGGATAGTTGCGATGCTCTGTTTTCAATACAAGTAACCGTTAACCTTTGTGTAACGAAGGGAGCTTTTCCCATAAAAGTCTTGTATCAGCGTCCACTAAAAGGAGAATGGAGACTTGGTTAGCCACAAGGGCTCAACCTGTGAACACTGCTTTTCCGCGTCCTTATAAATAATTGTACAAATCAATATTATTCACTAAAAATCAAAATATTTCAATGTTCCGCAATTCCATTGGTAATAACTCACCGTATCGTTTGAACTACGGCTTGCATTTTGGCCTTAGTCTCGTTATTTCTTTCAGCAGGTTCGGCAATCACATTCTCTGTACGAGCCAGTAGAACAACATTCCTATCGCCCGTTTGATGTACAGGTTTGGGGACTGCTAAGCCCTAAACCACCTTGATCTTCCTCAAGAATACAAGGGAATTAAGAAAGTATCAATGGAAAGAACCACTTTTTTCCTGATTCCAGCTCTGCGTCCGTTGAGAGTTTTATGAGGTTCATCAGAAGAAGCGTCTTCTACGGGCTCCAATATTCGTATTCTGAAGGGTGTAAAGCATGGATGTCAAAGCATAGAAATAGATCTTATCCACTCTGAATGCGCAAGATTTGGAAGACCCCACCTTCTATGTGCACTAAGGACAAGTTCCAAAATTTTGCCATGATCACGCATTTCGATAATCTTAAGTAAGCAAAAAAAAATTGTGTTCAACGAACAACAGTTCAAGTGGGTTACAAAACTGTTCTAGACAGGTGGAAAGGCATAAAAGCTGTTCAAAACTCGGACCTGAGCAAAACATCCAACATTGTAAAGTTGAGATAACGACGACACGACTTCCTCCTTATTCCTCAAAAGAGAAATTTACAAAAAACTACCACAGGTAAATTGTTCTATGGCTGGCGTGATGTATCTGTGACAAACGAGACCATTGCGAAATGGAAAATAAAAGGATAAAGTTCTCGGCGTTGATCAATCGTTGAGGGATGCGCCATGGATTCGACTTCATAAAGCATCAGTTGAGGTGAGTGGATGTACATCTGGCCTTTACAATGACGCAGTGGCCTACATATGTATAAAATCACATTCTCCAGACAAATCTGGTACCAATTCACCGACCTAGCAGAGATGGAAGGCTTGGCGAGCCTTGAGCGCAGGATCGAACCATCGCTTGATCGACCACGTGTGTGTCGCAATGTACTTTTAACTACTGCGCCACACACAGTGACAAAAAAAACCTAGTACGTTATAAAAGCACAGAAAAACGTGATAGACCCACTCGTCGTCTTGTTTAACAAAAACTCCTACATACGGCTGTTTCAGCGCCACTCTGTTTCGTATAATATGTTTGAGTGAATCATCTTTGACAACCTAGAGTAAGCATATTTCAGAAGATTTTAAAAGATTATGGCAACGAAAGAAATCTCAAACTTACATCGACCTTCTTTATGAAACCAGGAAATAATGGATAACGATTTATGGCTAGAATTGGCACAATAGGAAAAACATCCGGAATATTTATGGTACTCATTCCACTCTGAAATGATGAGGACCACTCAAACCACTTGAAACCCGAAGAATCTCATAATCCTTGACTTACCATGTCACTTCCTTCAACTATAGCAGTCTCAACGGCTGGCGCCTCCTCTGTTGCTGCTGGAGTATCACCCTCACCGCCTGAACTGAAATCTACAATGGTAAACCTCGCTAGAGAACAAGAAACCTAGCCTGGATTCTACAGCAAACCTGCTCGAGTAAAAACGACTTTGCCCAAGTCTTGATGTGGATTCAAAAAGTAGAATTTGTCTGTGAATAACCATAGAAGAGACAGATACAGGCCGTACCCAAGACTGTCGGAGAGCACATCGAATGCACAAGGCACTTGCTCGTATCATCCTCATCTAACAACTCCAAGAAGTATTCAACGACAATGGAAACTGGAAGAAAATAAAAGAAACGGAGCCAATACATTACAAGAAACATTAGGACAGTGCTTTACCAAACATTATTACACAATTTCCATATAAAAGATTTATTTGCCCCTCAATAAAAAATAAGCAACAGAATACCAAGAAAATCACAATGTATCACGAGGTTCTAGAGAAATTATTTCGTCTTCTTCGTTTCCTTATTCTCCAAGGGTTGCACAGGCTGCCACTGTAAACAAAAAAGGCCTATAAAACTGTCATATACGAGAAAGATTTGAATGGAAAAGTTGAGGACGTACCGAAATGGGATTTTTTCTGAAGAGAAATGGCCAAGGAGGTAGAACGATCAAGGCAGACAAAGCTGCTCCAGCGAGCACTGTGTAGATAGCATGCGAAAGCTGCTGAGTGGAGAAACCGATCAAGAATCCAATAATACCAGCGAGTACGATCACAGCCTGAACCAATATTTCGCCCTAGAAGAAATCTGAGAAGAAACAACAACAAGAATTCTTTTCTATTTACCCGCTTTATTAAAGTGGTATAACGTTACAAATACACCCAATGATGTTGATTGATGTGCAAAACTTTGACGCCAGACGGGAATCGAACCCGCATTTTACTCCTTCCGGGGCGCATGCTGACCAACTGCACTACCGGCGGCTATTTTGCCATCACTCTTTCTACGCTATGACGCATCAATCTCTCAGCAATCAACCGTCAACGGTCTGGCCTGGCAAGTTATATCGGCATTTATCCTGGCTTGGCTTACAGATATCGGATACATGTGATCAACAAGAAAATTTTTCCTGTGCTTGCCAGGTCAAACCTTTGACGGTTGGTTTTTTTAAGACTCGTTATACCACAGGAAGAGTGGTGGTAAAACAGACGCCAGTAGTGCAACTTGTCAGCATGCTCTCCCGAAAAGAGTGAAATTCGAGTTTGATTCCCATCTGACGTCAAAGTTTCACACATCACTCAACACGATTGGGTATATTAATGGAACTGTTGATATTTTAAAGGTATGTAAAACAGGGATTTAGATTCAGATTAGTTATGCAGAAGTAAATATGACACGGCTTCCAGCACAATTCATCGTATAATGGCTTTGGAATCACTGAATCCTATAGTGAGTACGACATATTTCAACTATCAGACAGAGTTTACTAGTGCTGTTAAACCGGCCGCATACCGAGTTATCAAGAGGTCTTGGCGACCAGTAGTAGTGGATATATGTGATTAACAATAATCTTTTTGTGGCCTGCCAAGCCAAACCTTTGGCCGTTAGCTGCTGACAGATCAATGCGTTCATAGAGTAGAAAGAATGGTGACAATAAACAAAGATTTCGACACAAATTACTAACGTTATATACTAGTCAGTAGTGACTAAAGCAGAGAAAAAAGAACAGAGGTGCTCTTCCGTTATTGCGACGAATTTTTTCATTCCTCAAGGTACATGACCTTACCCGCTTTTTTCACAGACTATTGAAATCTGGGGGTCACTGACGAGGAGGCCGAAACCTCCGAAACACCGGTGTATGGTCCTGGCGTACTTACCTCGTTTAGGCTTGGAACATTCTTTTTTTTGGAATTATTTTGAATGTCTTTTACGAGGTTTTAGAAACAGTCGATTTAATGGATTAGTTTTGGTCTACCAGCCGAAACCATCGACTGATGGTGATGGACCAGTGTCATTGTACCCTATGCCATCACCACATACCACATACACCTCCCTCCTTGCTACAATGCAGGGCTTAATGTGTGGCGGGGGTCACTGACGAGGAGGACGAACCTGCAAAACATTGGTGTATGGCCCTGGCATACCAACCTCGTTTAGGCTTAAAACATTCTTTTTTGAAGCTATTGAAATAATTCGATAGCTCAAATCTCGATACTTTCCGTATCGCAGTTTTTTTTCCTTGAGGAAAACTCTTATTAGAGAGCTATAACAGAAGAAATAAAACTGAGTTCAACACTCGTAATGTTTTGTTTGCATAATTTGGTCTATAAACGGCTTTCCATCAGATTTTGAATTCTCATTCGATAGCCAAAATTTCGATGATTCTGGGACTAAATCTGATTACTCAGAAAGGGCTTTATAGAGCGCATTGGAAGCGAAAAGAAAATTACGCTTCACGCTCGAAGTCATCGTTTTTCGGAACGACTTGATCGGTCGCGCACAGCAATTCACAAGTGAGGCACGATTTTATTAATTGATGCAGTCTACGCATTCAGAGAGATTTCTTCGGGCAAAACTCGTGATTCCGATATTACATGACTTCCTCTATATGTTCATATGCTTTCTATGCACATGTTCAAGCTGCTTGGGCTTAGGCTCAGGAGGCTTATTTAGCACTATAGAATGAAAATAGAAAGCTCATACCCATAGCGAAATAGAACGAAGTTCCTTGCACAAATGGAGAACTAGAAATTTCTACGGAACGAGATCAATCTTTGAACCAAATAACGGAAATATGCGCGATAACGCGCCCAGTGCAATACTCAGTTTTAATTTCACTGCTAGAGTTTAGTTAGCAGATCTTCTTATAAAATCAATTACACTACTTAAATAGAGAAAGAGTGATGGGCAAAACGAGCGTCAGTAGCGCAACGGGCTAGAGCACGCGCTCCGGATCGAGTGAGATGCGAGTTCGAGTCCCGCCTAATGCGGAAATTTTGCAAATCACTTTACATCAATGGGTATATCTATAATCGATTATACTGTGAACTCGCCGAGGATTTAGGCATTCGAATGGTTACTGAAAGCTTACAAGAAAAGCTCTACGCAGCAAGAAAGGCCTTCTGGAAGAGAATGAGTCGTGATAGCAGAAAAGTACCAATATGAACTATGCATCACAGTAGGAAATGATACCCTAAAAATTAAAATCAAGGGCGCTGAAATCACCTGAAAAGTCCTCTCGGCCGCTTTTTGACCCGGAAAATCGATGTGTGTCGAGAATCGCCTCAGTGGCTCGGGAAGCATTTGAATTATACCGTCCATTAGTCCTGCAAAACTTGTCGGAATATCAAACGATGTCATCACCATCGATTCGATTATATCACCAAAAAGTTCTGCAAAGAAAACGAGGTGATCACATGGCGATTCGAAGCCAATTACAAGAGCAAAAACAACCCTGAACATTGTGAAAATTTAGGGAGTTCTTTGGACCAAGTAGAGCAGGAGATGGGTAACAACTTGGAGACAAAGACGAATTTTATGAAAAAAAACGAAAAAAAGAACGAGAAATTGCAAAGCAACGATTATCTCATAGGAGAAAGATGGACTCTAAAACACTTCTTTCAGAAGAAAAAAAAGAAAAGGATAAACAAGGAATTATCGGAAAAACCCGGGTCTGATGGCGTCTTGGAAGCTACTGGTTCTCTTAGGGTTTAGGAACCGACTGCCCTATCACTTCAGCATTCCCGTTCAATAATAACTTCCCTTTTCATTTAGCCGACACCTCTGGCTTGAAATGATTTATTCAAATCAAATCATCGGCTCTGAAGAAGACGAAAACATCACAAGGTTGGCCGAATAAGTCTTCATCCCAAGCGGTATCAGAGAAACCAAAACACCCGCTTAAAAGAAACAAAACATCTTTGGGTTTGGAGCGGCTCGGCTGAGAACCGAACTCCAGCCTTGGCTGTTCTTGAGAGAATTCCTCGGGATTGGCGATCCGATTGCGTCAACGTCAACCACCGCAATTGCGGACTTACCAATACGACGACTCAACCTGCCCGCCGATGGATTCCCGCTTCAAAGTGGGCGGGAGACGAGTCGGACATATCGCGATCGTTATCGGGCTGGATTTGACGCCATTATCTCTCTCACTGTTCTCTCTCCGGTCTGTTTATCGATTTGCTTATCGATTTATTGATTTATGACGCCATACGTCTCGCAGAGAGTGCCAGTAGTCGGTAGAAGTTCTCGTGACGTTACTGAATCACATAATGATCGAGAAAATATTGCTAATTTTTCGTAATTTACAGATCAAATTCTTTTCCAGGGTCCATATTAACACTTTGATTTGCAGGATATTGAGCTGGCAGGCGCAGCAGACAAATTTGTTTTCACAATCCTTTCCTGTGAAAGTGTTCCTCTCAACGACATCTGCGTCGGCTTATGAAGACCTACGGTTAGTTCCGACTCTACAAGCTTATATCTCTTTGCACTCAAGAGCGCATGAGGCGCAGTGGTTAGAGGTGATATGCGTCCCGCACGAGGTCGATGGCTCGATCTCGCGCCCATGGCTCATCAAGCCATCCATCCGTCCGGGGTCGGTGAATTGGTATCGGACTGGTTCCAGACCTGCCTGGGAGGATAAGCAGCGCTGACTCGATACAGCGCGTGGCCACGGCGAGTCATTGTAAAGGCCAGAAAGCTTCGAAAAAGTTTAGCTTTTTATCTCTTTGGAATCGATATCTATATATGTCCTTGGATGATGATAGATTGTGTGCTGAACTGCTCTGTCGATCGGTTCCTAGTTCCCTTACGTTCTGCGTTTCTAGAACGAAATCCAGCGTCTTGAGGAAGCATCACTTTTGTCAGATAGGGCTGATCTAGCCCTTTTCGAGGTTTTGTGACGTCACTAGCATACGAAGGTCTGGCGATTTCGCCCGCCTCGTAAGTGCTGCACTCCTCGCTAGCTGCCCTATATCGTAGGGGATTTCAGTTATACGGGGATAAATGAAAAACCTATTTCATTCGCTGGAGAGGACTTTTCATAGAAACGTTAGTGACCGTTCGAAAGCTGAGACTTCGGGCTACAGCCCCACGTCGCGGGTTTTCGAAAAAACCTTTTTTCAACGTTGCCACAGGAGAAGATTTCTTGCGTTGCAGGCGCACCTATTTCTCGCCGAATAGAGTTCTTTCGTTGGGCTATTGGTATTCATACGATAGCGTAATCGTTTCTGGTTCCAGTGCTGTGCTTATATCCTGAAAAGACCGTCCCTATGAAAAGTTTTCTCTCCGGGAAATTAGATCGCTTTTTCATTTGTCCCCTTATAACTGAGTAGTACCATTGTAGGTAAGGGGATGAGCATAATGATAAGACCTGGCAAAGTGAAGTCTTGCCTGGATCTTTTTCACAGTCGATGACACGTGGCCGTCATTTATAATGTAGGCACTGTCCTTCGACCATTTTTTTTTTTGGTTTTTAACGAGGTTTTCAAAAAAAGAGACAGTGGAATTCAAGGCCAGTGACTTTATGATAAGTGACAGCCATATGCCATCGACTGTGAAAAGAGCCCAGGCAAGGTTTCACTTTGCCAGGTCTTATCATTTTGCGCCTTTCCTTTTCAGCGATGTACGGTGGCTTGTCAGCCATTTGATTCTGAAGAGACGAGCGGAATCGCTGAAATTTACGTATATTATTGGTGTAACAAAACTTAGAAAGCAAATATATCTGCTTCTTTTGATTTATAGAAGTTCGAAAAACAAATTGTCATGAAACAGTCGTAATAAGGGATCTTTCTGCTCGTTGTTCAATAGCTTGTCATTGGTTCTCACTTCTTCCAAAGGATTAGGGCCTTGTCCACGTTAAAGGGGGTCTAAATGAATAAAGAGCGTACTGATAATGACGATATAATCAGCGAGAATTCTTTTACCCAATCGCTTTTTGGCAGTATTATGGAGTTAAAACTGTGAGCCGATAATGTTAAGTGATGTGCGGATCGCAGAAAGCGTTATCAGAACAGTAACCCTGGCTATGCTATGGGTTAGCAAATAGATCCCCGAAAAGAGTGAAATGCGCGTTCGCTTCCAGCCCGAGATTGCGGGTTGTGCATATTAAAACATTATTGAACATGAAGTCATTTTGGTTGTTATTTGCAAAAATCGATTCGAAGTTTTCTAGGGAGTTCCTAACTTATCATCTGCTTTAAACATCTTCTGACACTTATTTCTAACTGGTTCTATTCAGTAGTCATTAAGTAATCTCTTTCGATTCTCTGGGAGCAGTTTCGTCGAGGCATTATCGAAGCATCCTCATTTCCGTGTCATTAACCAGTGAAAGCGGCCCGTAACAAAAGTCGTCCGCATCGCACCACTTAATGAAGAATTTCAAATCTTTGACTGGTTTTACCGCTTTTAGATGTAAGCGGCAATATTTCTTTAGTTAGCCGCTTTTTTTTAAATCTATGGTGTTGTAACTATGTCTCAAATGATGTTGAAGATAGGCAAAACTTAACTTGGAATGGGAGTGAACCCCATTTTCATCCTTTTCGGGAGTTCGTGCTAACTACTGCACTACCGGTGCCCCTGTCTGCTACCACCCTTTCTGCGATACAAGGTGTCTTTATGTCAGCAGTAAAAGTCAACGGTTCAGCCTCGTAAGCAAATATGAACGTTAAACACATTTACATTGGCAATTATTGGAAATATGTCATCGTCAAGATTTCTTTATCTAACCGCTCTACTAGCAATGATGTGATTCAATAACTATATGTCCAATAATGTTAAGTGGTATTAAGAGGATTAAGTGGTGAGCAAAAATTCGACCTCAGACAAGATTTGAACCCGCGTTTTATCCATACGGGGGCGTGTGTTACCACTGCACCACAGTGGGACCGTTTAGCTACCACTCATTCGCCTCCTATATGGCAAAACGCGGGGTCAACTCCCGTCTAAGGTTGAATTTTTGCTCACCGCTCAATTCTCTTAGGTATATTTAGAACATCATTACACAGCAAAAAAAAGCAGTTAAAACATAAGGAATCTTGATTATACAAGGCTGTCAACTTAGCTGACGTTCAGAAAGCGATGTGTGCTCACCCGATCAAAGCTGTTAATGGTTGGTGTGTGATAACTATGAAAGTAAGATATTGAAGAATGAGCGGTGGGTAAGCAGTGGCCTCGGCGGTGTAGTGGTAGCACGCGCCTCCGGTATAGGTGAAATGCAGTTCAACTTTCGTCTCAGGTCGAGTTTTCACTCGCCACTTAATTCTCCTAGGCATAGTTAAAACATCATGACAATGGAAAACAGCGGTTAAAACATAAGGAATCTTGTTAAGTGATAGGCAAAACTTTGAACGTTGTGCGAAAGTTGAACCTGCATCTCATTCTTCTTGGAAGCGCATGCTAACAACTGCACTGCCGGGTTTCCTGTTTTGCTAGTACTCCTGCTGCGATGCAAAGTATGCATTTTATTTAGATATATTGAACTAGTGAGACACGTTATTGGCGGTAGACTAAGTTATGAATGATCAGTTATCCAATTATCGTTTCTGCAGGTTCTTTTTTCTCGCCATCTGTTTGTCTTAAAATTTCATAGATAAGAGCGATCTCTGCTGGAAAATAGACGCGTGCGTACCCTTTTTCCCTTCTGACTTGTTGTGCCAATTTTTTTTTCTTGCTTTTGAGTTCTTCCTCTTTTTTCACTTTTGTGAGGTACCCTTCTTAAGGAATCATTAGGAATCCAGGAAGCGCGCGTGCCTGTGCGTCTTTTTTTCTTTTTTGAAAGAGTCATGCCGCTCTTATACATGAAATTTTAGAGTATATCAAAGTAGTCCGTGTTGTTCTTTCGCTTCTTCTAATAAGTCTGATGATTCTAATGAACTGTACTTCCAGCATATTTATTCAGTTGTCAAATCTCTGGTCTCACAGAGCGAAAGGTCTACTTGATTTTGGCTCGAACTATGATTTCAAAGTGCAGGAGACCCGCCCGTTTCAATAATGGTGGTGTTTTGTGTACAAAGGGCTTACGTGTAGATATGGATTCCATATTCTTTTCCAGAAACAGATTGCCTTAACTTCTGCTATAGGTATAAGAGATCTTTACCTTCACATACAGTCCAGAAATGGCTATCATTTTGTCGAATTTTCCAGCCTCATCCCGTCATAACCTCAAAACAAACATGACGTAAAGCATTGTACGCGATGGTAATTGATCTGTCGCAACTGGCCACAGTATATGTCAACAATAATTCATTTGCTTTCGCTGGTGGTGGTCTGTCGAAGCTGCACAGCTGTACTATTAGGTGACGTATGTTCTCAAGACCGACTAACAATCTATGAACCTCGGCGCAGATTGACTAATTCACTATTTTCCCTTGATAAGCAGATGGGAGGTTGTTCATAACTCGATTGACGACTTCTACTCATTGAACAAATTCAGCGAACTCTATTTGTAATTTTAACGATAATGATAATGACGATATCTGCATATCAAAGAATGCAAGTTAAAGGTGTTTGCAGATTTGCATCGAGCAGCACAGGATCCGGTAAATAAGGCGGAACCAGATTATGGGTTATTAAAAATTTGCGTCGAGTCGTCGAGGATAAATCAGTTTTCTTTAATAAGCAAATATGAGGTTGCTGATAATATTTATTAAGTACAGTAATACAGAGCAGTAGTCATACAAAGGCTAACGTTCTGGGCGGTTTCGCCTTTTCGAGAGCCTGAAAAAGTCAAATTAATTAGCAGTTTACTCAGCCAAACACTTTCATAACGAAAGGAGAGAGTATGTTAGTTCCAATTTGACACTTCCAGGCTCTGAAGAAGAAGAAACCACCGGAAATTTTAGCCATTGTTTAACTATTGTGTTTTATTGTTGTATTCAATGAATACTAGGTTCTTTTCCGTTAGACGGCACGGGATCAAAAACCGACCCCTTTCGCAGTCGTTAGAGGTGCTCTGCGTCGCACAGAAGGTCAAAGGTTCTTTCTCGCGCTCATAGCTTCCCAAGCCATCCTATCTCCGCGGTCTGTAAATTGGTACGACTGGTCTCAGACTGGTCTGGGAGGATAAACAGCACTGACTCGATACGGCGGGAGGCCACCACGAGCCAGATATGCATTCAGTCATCACAGACGAAGTTTTAAAAAAATTTAAGACGAATACATGGCGCATCTTTCAGGGATTGATCAACGCCGAAAGCTTTATTCTTTTAGCTTTATATACACCATCAAAGATTTCATTAAGATTGATAAGGAAATGAGGATCCGACTGGAAAACGTTATTACGCTAATAATGAATGCGACCTTCAGGTGTTAGTGCTCGGAATAGAGTCGCTCAAAAAATGTGGTCAGAATAATCACGATTATAGTGTTCTTTCGATAGTCCTACTGTACTGTTTTTCTTTTTGAATATCGTTTTGGTCACCTCCATCATATTTCATCATGAAAATTGCAACAAAAGAGTTTCACTCGTCTAATTTGAATGTAAAAAAGTTCTCCTTACACGTTTCGAATTTCTTTCCTTTTCCCTACGTTGAAGTGGTTTTCCTTCGAACCCATACACCTCGGCATGTAAATATCGAATAGCAAAGCTGTATTTCTAAATATTACGGCTTGTGTTTTTTAAGAAATCTGTTCCTACATGTCTATTTTTTCTCGATCTATTTCTCTAGCAGTCTATTTCTTAAAACTTCATGAACAGTTCACACCCGATAATCAAATCCTTTGTTTAGAAATAGTTGCTTCATTGGGTGCATTTCCACCGCCAGATCATGCTGTCCTTTCGAAGCGATCGCGATGCATTTTTGTAGCGAATCCTCTTCGAGTGTACTCTTTAAATTGTGTAGAAACTGAGGTATGTTCACTTTTCACAAAAGATTCCATCGCGGTTGTCGATCTTAACATCGGAACTTTTTTTTCAGATTCCTAATATAACTATCACTGGGCGCGTGGATTGTCTACGTTTGAATGCCGATGAAAGAAATATCGCTGTCGCTTCAAACGATCTTATAAAGTTAATTGACTTGAATAGAGGTTGGCTGATGTTCAAACAATTATTTGTTATTGGAGAACACGTTTTCATGAGTATTAGAAGCGTTTACGCGCTTTCTATTCATTTCGTCCTCACTCAATCGTTGCGATTTCATCTCGCGAACGATTTTTCTGCCTTTCTTTCCAAAGTGTATCGCGGGATCTTGAAGATAAGGTGATTCCTGAAGATCTGAACTGCTGTCCGATAGTAGATATTGTGTAACTGCTCTGTGAATGATGTTTAAGATTCTGATTGTGGTTCCAAGGTTACTCGGTATCATAGTCATATAGGAGAACGCTTGAAGAAATTCCCAGTCGAATTGGCTAGCGAGGAGTTGACGTCCGTTGATTGATATTTTTTGGACACTGTTGATCCGTCTTCATATAGCTTTTTTTCACTGTGCGAATGCTAATACTCCTGGGATTCAATTCGTTTTTCATCTTCTTCTTAAACGTTATAGAATACTGGTTGAGTGAGTCTCCTTGCAATTTCGAGGGGCTGTGTCGTTCCATAGGGCGTTGTTCCTGATTGCCAGGGAGGTTGATAACATTCATTCCTGTTGTGGTCGATAGCTTCTTAATGAGTTTTTCGAACTAATGTGGTCTTTGCAAATGAGTAATCGTGCCTCTCGACGTTTTATCTTACAACCATGAGTTTTTAGTGATATTCATTTCCTTCCGATTTGCGCTCAGTCCAATTCCTCTCTTCAACTATGCGAAATTTAAGAGCATCATCTCTGATTCGATGATGATTTTTGAAAAACTATTGTCGTAAAAGATCAAGTTTCATTAGAAATCTCCTAGTTGGTCCTCTTTCTCGGATTTGAACAATTCGTTATCTAATGCGATGCGGCGATGACAAGTTTGGCTAGACGGGGTCACCTTGTGGTACCTCATTCCCTAAGCTCACAAGTTAAAATAGTTCCCTTCCGAAATTGCCACATTACTTGCAAAAGTCCTTGACTTCTAATGCGAAGAAAGTCGACTGTGATTTTTTGTCAACCTGAGGCATGCATGTCTTCCTACTTTTGATCACAACTCAGTCTTTATCTGGTAATAAATCAGGGGTGGATTATGGAGTGGAAAGCAGAAAAATAGATTTTTCCGGCACTTTTCCGTTGTCTTTTTCATGTCATATTGATGCTTAAGTACCGATAGAAATCATTGAATTGCTACCTAAATCTGACTTTTGCGTAGATTTTTTTGCACGAGATTTATTGTTATTCGTGTTTTTAGTGTAATTAGGCAATTAACGAAGCATCATATTCAGCTTTTTTGAGAGTGTGATCGATGACCGCATAGATCAAGCCGTTAATTGACTGTTCAAAAGCAATGGGCAATACTTCAAAAGCACAATTTCCCGTTTCTCCTTTCGTTGTCATATCCTAAATTTCTGAAACATTAGATTTTACTCGCTTCTTTTTTCGGTGTTAAAGTCTCTCATAATAAATCTAGAGAAGAACTTGGTATAGATAACTTTTTCCGACTGATAATAGACCGCAGTCACGTCGGATCGGGTGCGGCCAGTTGATAACACTTATCGTCAGATAGATAACAATGAAGAGAGAAGTTATAATCTCATATGAATTAGGTTAATCACGGAGAAGCCCCACCACTCGTTGTCTCAAGTAATAAAACCGAATAATTTTGGCTGTTGATTTCTGTGTATTGCTGATTGAGTAATGTTTTTACCTGAAGTCCCAAATTAGCTATTTGTACAACAAGCGCTAGTTAGTTGGTGCTTCTAGGTTTGGAGATTCACAGCTATTGCGATTACTTTTTTTACCGAAGCGGGAGTAATTTTTGGGATGAATTCCTTTTTAGCTTCGATTCTGGAAAGGATGTCGTACTGTTCACTATGAAAGATCGTGGTGTTTTGAGTCTCCCTGATTTACATACAGCTGGATGTTCAGGAACACCTTAGTCACCCTTACCGATGACGAGGCAGTAAAGCGTCTGGGGAGAACGGTCTAGTGATAAGCAGAATCAAAACATAAGGGATAAAAAAGGATAATGCTCTCGACGTTGATCAATTCTTGAGGGATACGCTGTGCATATGTCTTCATCTAGCACTATTCGAGGTGACTGAATGCAAATCTGGCCTTAACAATGACTCACGATGGCCAAGTGATGTATAAAGTCAGTGCGGTATTTTTTCAAACAAGTTCGGTACCAGTTCACCGACCCCGAAGGATGGAAGGTTAGGTGAACCTTGGGCGCGAGATCGCACGAACAGCCACGTGTGTGATGTGTACGATCTCTAATCACTGCGCCACGCGCTCACTCAGAATTGAAACATATGTAGTACATTTTCAGGGCGTGAAATACGTAACCTTTCTGGTCATTCATTAACTGTACAAGCGTTGACACCTCGCTGGAGTTGTGTTTATTCTTGGGTAGGTAAAATGTATACCTTCATCCATTATGCGACTTGATTTTACGTTTGTGCAATGTCCCTTGAAGTTTCAATACTTGTTGTGGGAATAAAATAGTGCTAGGTCTCTGGCTCCCTGGACTCATCTTGGATAGTATGGGACAGTCGGTCACATCCGGCCAATTTACTGCAGGGAAGAACAACAGGCCCAGTTCGTTGTGTCGAGGTATGTACGTCAGGAAATATGTTGCTTATATGAAATCGTTCTATCCAATTCAGATGAGCCCTGATGATATCATTCTTGCCGTCGGTACGGATTCTACGCTTCAACTTTATGACATTAGAACTCGGTGCATCCTCAAGCAGTTCTCATCATCTGTATGTCATGCAGTCCTATGCGATTACTTCGGCGTAATTCATAAATGAACCATCAGTTTAGACCCATGGTGCGACGTTCCATCCTACTCAAAGGATGGTTGCAACTTATGGATCCGAACGAGTCGTTAGATTTTGGTGTTTAGACGAACTCCTATCAGTTGCGATGTCAGACGTATTTCCTGCGGAAATTCAATGTGCAGAATTTGTAACTGTATCACCGGGTGAGTTTCTTTCTAGTAGTAAATGGCTATAATTCGCTAAAAGTGCCTATCTTGACACTGCTCATAATTGTGGGACTTTTCATATCACTTACCAATAGCAATAGGCTATGCAGTCATGTAGAGTGCATTGGGTATATAAGTAGACCTGAGCTTCAATAGCGTTCCTGCAAATCGGTTAAATGTCCTTTTAGGTACTATTCCGATAATGCGAGGCAATGACTTGAATTTCGCAGATTCGAAAAGTGTACATGGTGTTTTGCAAATGCCTTGTTTCAGCGCTGTAGCAGTGAAAATATCATCAAGTTTCACACTCGGCACGCACATCGCGCGTAGTTTCCTTTCAAAAATCTTCCTCCGTTTCTTAGATATTTACAGAAGAAGCTTTGCTTTATCGTTCTGTAGGTTTTGGCTTTCCATTATCATTTTATGTTGGCAAATAAACCTGCTACGAACCTATGCTCAAGCATATGAACGGAATGCATATGAAAGTATAGAGAAGATCTTGAGTCGTCAAGAACACGTTTAATTTAGATCTTTCCAAGTTGAAGGAAAAGTCTTAAATTTAGTAGCAAAATCCACGCGCCACATGTGAATCGCTTTGCACAATCGATCAAGCTTTCCCGAACGCAATGGTTTCAAATGTGAAACGTGGTCTTATTTTAGATCTTAAGTCGTTATATAAAGTCTTTTCGGAAATTAAATTTTGTTCTCGGATTTGCGAAGATTTGTGCTTCAAATGTGTACTCAAAAGGTGATGAGAAGTCATTTGCAAACCTTAGCCATACAAAATAAGCTATTTGAAGCGTTTCGAGTGTGAAATACGATAATGTTTTGTTGCCACTGCTTTCTAAAAAGGCTTTTTCAAAAAAAGAAAACTATAGTGTTAAAGTTCCTGAGGTTTGTGCTATCGGATGACTGCTAAGAGTCTCAGGAAAGATCGCAAGACCCTTATCCTCAAGGAGCAATTATGTGCTTTCCGATAACGGAAAGTATTTTGTTTCAAAGGAAGTGGATTATATTTATTTATAAGTCATATCTCTGCTGCTTTCAAGAGAGGGATCCAGTCTTGGTGGTTGCTACGGATCAGATCTTGAAGACATTGACGAGTGAGCCATGTGAAACATTAGCCACAAATACTATTGGGGATGCTTCCAAGGTAAGGTTCATAATTTAAGTTTCATTTATCTTGGAAAATTCTTATTTGCAGGTGCTAAGCCTGAATGTAGCAGCTGATGGTGTAGGAGTGATTTGTACAGATTCTACTTCTGCTCTTTCTTACTCCGTCTTCTCTATGAAAGTACTTGAAATGGTTTTTTATCATAATTATCACTGCCTTTCGTTTTTTTTTTTCACGAGAATTTTACAGGAAGTTTTACATGGCAGCACCGAATCTATTGAACTTTCTGACACAGATGAGTCGATATCAGATGAAATGACCGCTGATGAAATGCCCGAAATTTCGTCACCTGAGAAGCCTTTATCATCAATAGTTCCTTCGGTCCCTGTACCAATGCATGTTTCTTCTTCTGACGGTGTAAGGAAGTGTCCACTTTCCCTATGATTATTTCTCAAATTCATTCTCGCACTAAGGGATAGCCTTACTTTTTTGCAGCGGATTGGCCATGCTCAAGATGGTGGAGTAGGTCAGGCTAACATTTCTGTCCGGTCTTCATCAACCGATGGCTCGTCGTTCACTCAACGGTTCCGTACTCAAAGAGGAAAGATAGAGAGGTAAACACTAGTTGGCAGTTGGCCTTTTTAAAAATCTTTATCTTTTCATGCATAAATTTCGATGGCAATCTATGTAACGTATTGTGTGACACGTATTGCACTCGAATATGTCTTCATCAACTTCCGCGTTGCCATGACACCTGCGTGTTCTGCGTTCTCTGTGTTTTCCATAGTTAATTGCCCTCTAATTTTATTTTGTAGCGGATTGCTGCAGTTGTTCACTCAGTGGCTACCGACTTAGTGAACACTTTCAGGAATTTCCTTATCTAAGGAACTTTTTCCAAATAGCAGTATCTATTTTATATGTAGTTGTGCTGACCACAAACATTATCACAGGAAATTATCTTCTCTGGATAGCGGCTCACATATACCCTTGTCTTTTCCAATCGATAAAACTTTCAACCAGAAAATATCAACCATGATATGCCACAGTTCTATATCGAGTACACTTTTGAAACTCTATATGTATTCTTCCATCTCATCTTGCTTGGGAAATACCGTCTCTCATTGATTAAATCTCTTCTTTCTTCTCAGGCGAACGGATGCAAACAGAAGTTTAACTATTCGTCCACGTAGTCCTTCAATGCCATCCGTACAAAGCAACAATGATCAACAGCAGCTGGGGAGGTAATACTTTCACGTAATTTTTTTATTTCTGAGAAAAATCTTGTATTTTTGCTGAACTTCTGTATCAGTATTAATAGTACACAGTTTTTATCTCCATAAGCTAAACAGAACTTGTTATAATAATTTATTTGTACAGCTAAAGTTTCGACGGTTTCACATTCTTTAGAGCTTGGAAACATTAGGTCGCCCACAACCTGCTTGTTCATACACCTCAATTATCAAAACAAGAAAATCACGAGAAAATTCTTCTGAAGTAGTGGAGGAGTTTGGCTGACTGGGTTGTGAGAGACTTAAGCCTTCAGTCTCTGAAGAAGCTCAGTCCGACGAAACCTCGGCTGTACAAACAAACTATACTACAATTTTCTTGGTTTGGCTTCTGAAGAAAAAAAATTGTGAACTATTGAACTGTGCTATGGTTGATAAATAATCGATCTTGGGGTTGACATTAATATAGCGCTCGATATGAACTCAGTACATTGTATGCGATACGAAAGTAATCTTATGGTCCTAATCTCTTATGATCGCTTGCAGTTTAATCCAATCCCTCATCCTTGTCTTAGCTCTCCTCAAACTTTGTCATTTGATAGAGAAGTCAGTAGAATCCGTAGGTCATTACCTATGAAATACATGTTCTTCTACTTTAGCAAAATCAAATTCTGATCCAGCAAGATTCACGAAAGACTGAACGAGCACTTCTTCATTTATCAAGGCAACTAGTGCTTTGGAAGATTTGGATTTTATTTCCTTTTTGTCCCGGTTTTACATATTTAAAGATTGCAAAAAGGAGCCATGGTAATCATGTGTGCAAATAAGAATGTTCTTTCTGGTATAATTGTAGTATGGTTTTTGCAGAACTCGGAAATCGTGCACGTCTCGTCTGAATTCTAGGAGTGCATCACCGTCAAATTGTGCCACTGTGAAGGAGATTCCAGTCACAGTACTACGACCAAATGAGAGAAATCTTCGTCCAGAAGCATGTGGAAAACCTCCCCGAGAGCCGATTCGATCGATTCAGACGAATTCCCAGGTGATTATTTCGTTCCATTCTGCAGAGAGAATATCTTCCATCAGGGAAAGGCGGGTTGTGGTATGATGAGCAGTTTTTTCATCATGTTAGTTCAGATCTCCACTGCGGGTTTATCGATCAATGATTTTGTGGCGAAAATAGGAAAAGAACATCATATAACTGTGATGCAAGCAGATAGAACAGCGCTCGGTTAGTTATAGTGATAATAATTCTTGTATATACTTCTGAATACTTTTAGAAAGCGTGAACGTTCTTCGTGGAAGTCTTGCTAGCTGAGAAGTTCAATTTCTCTGTTTATAAACTAAATTGCATACATTGGCGAACTCTTGGTTGTTCAAAACAATATTCAACGATTGCAGGAGTGCAGCAGTTGACTGCTACCTTCAGACATGGAGGTATGTCTGGTATGCTAAAAGATAGCCTGTTCGCTGACGAACTGGTGGTCACTGCAATACTGAAAATACTGAATGAAAAGAAACTTTGGGATATCAACATCTGCAATATTTATCTTCAAAAGCTCAAAGGTTTGTCAGTCTGCCTAGATTAGATCATGAAACTTTGACGAAACATAGTATCAAATGAGATTGTATTTCTATGATTGTCATGGACATTGGATACTACTTGTACAAACACATTCCTCTGAGTGATTAAGCATGCACCTCGAAAGTGATAGTGAGGAGGTTTTTTGTTGTAGCAATCCTAGAATTTCCTCTAACAAATGTAATGCTTGAAGGTCTCGAATTAGTGCTAAGACACAGTGTAGTGAACGGTAGGCACTATGCTTGGAGTACGGTATCTTAGTTGAACTTTAGTTTTTACAAATTTTACGACTTGAAAAGTTATCGGAATTCAAATATTTCAGTCTAACAAATGTATCGATGTCATAAAAAACAGAGCTTCGAGTTCGCCAAGTTTTACTTTGCAACAGTGACGATTTATCGTAATCTTGTGCTAGGAGTTCCAGCTTCTGAATGCGTGGATCAAGTTGTGAACGAGATGACGACTCGTTTCACCTATAGATCTGAGATGTTTAGCGCGTAGAGCTCGCTTAGCACTACCCGGTTTTGGTCGGTCAGTGTTGTATCAATGTATCAAATATCCATAGACTCACTTTACGTTGACCTTTCGAGCTGGGATACCAGGTACTGACCAAAGCAGAATGTTTTCAAGTTGCGTCTCTTCGAAATCGGGCGCAATTCGAGTTCAGCGTATCGATGTTTTCTTGTATAACTGTTGCAGAATGTTCCATAATATATTCTTGTTAGGTGTAAGTGCTATGAACGCAAATAAGAATATTCAACAAAAGAAGTCTTGTTGTAGAGTTTGCAGCCGCAAACATAGTGTTGTGAAAGAGCTTCACAGATTTAAAAATTTCGGTCTTCTTTATGACAGTCATTCTAAATTGTCTAAAACCGTCCCGTAAATCCCTTACCTGTTTTACGTCACTTGGTGTATCACTTCCAGAATTTCTGCTAGACTCGACATTGCCAGAGTCATGTCGTCAAGTTGCGCTGTCCTCCTTACAGTGTATTGCGACGGATCTTCTAGGTGTCATTAGAAGTTGTTCTCGAGCACCGCTATGCAATATCGGTGTTGATGTAGCAGCTGAAGATCGAAAGCAAAAGGCAGAGAATTGTATCACGGTATGACTTTTATCTTTTCCGAATCCTCTTAATAGCTAACCCTATTCTTTTACAGGAGCTTCGCGATCTTAGAGATAGACGCGATCAGTTTTATCGAAAACTTTCTCAGGACGACGTGTACAGATTGGATGCAATAATAGCTTTTTTGAAAGCTCTGTAATTATATTATTGATGATCATATGAAGGGAGGAAATATGGGTCGGAAATTTCTGTGTGGAGTCTGCGCTTTCCAATCATATGTTCAAGGGAAATATGTTGTTTTCGGGATTATACAATCAACTATTATAAAATTAACTATTGATCTCTTTAATTATTCAAGCTATTTGACTCTATCTGGCATTTGTAATTCAGCCATCTGCATTCTCAGTGCTGGTAGCATCATTGACTTCGTTTCTATATATGGACGGGTATTAGTGCTTTATGTCATTCTGTGATATTAGTCTTTATTTTGGTGGTTTTTTGTTCTTTACCATTGTTTGTTTTAGCATTTTCATTCCTTAAAGACGAATGAAGGATACGAATTGCCAAAACATGATTCTTTTTTGTTGTATGTGTCAAATAAAATGTGACCGGTGAAGTGTAAATCTCGCACAGAATGGAGAAGTGTTGGTATGTGCTGGATCGAGGCTTGACAAAAGTCACTGCTTCTCCGCGGACTAAGACTTCTGGAGAGAATTTTGCTCGGCAGAGGATTGGTTCATTTTTGCCTTTAGATGATGGAAATCGAAGAAAAATGACCATCACTCCGTTGTCGATTATGAGGCAAAAAATCAGTTGTTCTAGTTCTACGTCTATGCAGCTTGTACGATTATGAGTATCGCGGACGAACAGCGTTGTTGATGTTTGAAGCGTTATTGGTAGTATGTAGTTTTTATTTGTTAAGCAATCACGAGATTTCTCCGATACAACTTATTCGTGCGGCTGACTTTTTGGCGGTTTCTACAGTTTCAGAACCTGAAAAGTCCAGGTTATCCACAACTAAGACAGCCAAACACTTGAAACTTAGATTGCAAACTCATCAAGTACAAAACAACTCAACATAATACTTTTTGAGGGCTTTTCACTGAGATGTGTAAGTGGAGACCAATCGTGTAAGGATCACATGGAACCTAGCTTACAAAGGGAGATTTCTGTTCTATCAATGAATATAGAGGTTCATAGGGGGACAAGGTGATTTTGTGGTTTTGGGAATTACATCTGTGATTGTGTTTATGATTAGTCTGTTGATCTATTTTGTAAGACATCAGAAGAGCATCCACTGATGTGAAAAAGCAGCTTGAAGATCACTTCAAATTGCCTCACCGCTCGCCGAATAGACCGGTATGAAATAGAGCCACTGTCGTTATCCCATGATGGTTCACTTTATTGAGCTGGCAAGATATTTACCGGACTTTTTAGTTTTTGTTAATTATTTTTATAAATATGAGCTTTTCTTTTCACTATCATTTAGAGCACCTTCTGGCGGTTATTTTGATATATAACACTTATATAAATCATTTTTGATGGGACTGTCCCGAGAGCAAAAAGGTTTCTTGATGCTACACGATTATCAAAGTGTGCCAAAGCAGCACTTAAACCCAGACGATACTCGCTTAGTATCAACAACCGTTTTTGCTCTCGGGACAGTCCCATTTTGAAGGATTAATATTAGTGTTACATATCAAAATAACCGCCAGAAGGTGCTTTAAACGATAGTAAAAGAAAAACTCATATACAAAATAATAAACAAAAACTAAAAAGTCCAGTAGATATCTTGACAACCCAATAAGAGAAAGCCAATTGTTCTAACAATTGAAATTCTTATTATTTAACCGCTTCTAGCGGTTTTATTGATGTCAAAATGGATACCCATGGATGCAGAGCGATGTGCAAAATTTCGCGTCAGGCGGGACTAGAACCCGCACCTCACTTTTTCCGGGAATGCGTGCTCTATCCGTTACACTACTGACGCCCATTTTGCACATTGCTCTTTCTACGCTACAGCGCATCTATGTGTCAGCCGCCAGCCGTCAACGGCCTGGCCCGGGTAGTCGATCTCGACTTTGAACCCAGTCACGATGCGCTATAGCGTAGAAAGAGCGATGTGCAAAATGGCCATCAGCAGTGTAACGGATAGAGCACGCATTCCCGGAAAGAGTGAGGTGCGGGTTCTAGTCCCGCCTGACGCTAAAGTTTCGCACATCGCTCTGCATCAATGGGCATCTGTTCTAATGATGATCAGCTGTCCTGACGCCATAGTGGAGGTACCGTTTTTATGATTATGGTGTCAGTTTACTACCATGCAACGATCAATGGAGCTCAAGGTAGTTTTTGATCCATTCGATTTACTACTGCTTGTAGCCAAAAAGCACTGAAAATAATGTATTCCGGAAAATCCTAGGAAATATATCGTAGAGAATGCAGATTTCATGAGCATCAACATAACAATAAAATCAAACAGCAAGAGCCAACAAGCAATGAAGAACGTGAGTTGGCAAATAAAAGCATGACAGGACTAAAAGCTCTTATCTCATTGTAAAGAGTTCCTTCACACATTTGCAGGAATTTCTAAATGAGCTCCAATAACAGAAATAGAGAGGTGAAATAGGAAAAAGTTGAAGAATATAAACCCCAACCTATACCCCGTATCCCTACGCTGACAGTAGTCGACAATTGATACGGTATGCATAATTATGTTGAAAATTCAAATATAAAGATACCCAAACAAAGGCGAAAGCAGAGTATATACCTAATTGTTCCCATTCAAAAAACCCCTTACAAGCATTTCAACGTGTTTTTAGAAGAAACCAATAGGACATTGGAAGAAAAAAGAATCGCACTTAGCTCACATTTTCGCCGCGCGCACTTCGCATTTAATTCAACTCATATGGTCCGCCGTGTCATTTCGAAAGAATACAAGGCATCGTCTCATTAGCAACTCTATACTGGCGTGAGAACGATATCTGAGTACTCTCAAGTGAATTTATTTTGCCAATGAGGGAAACTTTGTATATTCTTCACTAAAAATAGTCCGACTGGGTTGACGAAGAAACAAGTCGAAAAAAAACTTTGTAAATTAAAAGAAGAAATATAAAGTTCTTCGCGAACCATGTCTATCATATGTTTGTAGTGGTGAGGATGTTGACTAGAGTTTAGCAAAGAAGAAAACCAAGCAAAATAAGGTACAACCGGTAAGAAGATGTATTGGAATCTTTGCAGATTGCCCCATCTAACTCATATGTATGTATTGATACCTATGAAACAGTCAGGAATATGATATTTTGAAAAACAATTAGATCAACAGGATAGTCCCTCATTTGAAAAGATCACGGTGTAGGACAACAAAACTACGAGGTTCAAAATTATTTTGAAGATGTTCCGTCAAGATTTAACACTTGGCGCTCTAGAATCTCTCACCCTCTTCCTTTCTTTCCACTGGGGAAAGCGGCTGAAAGCAAAGAAGTTTGAGTAGCAGCAAAATGGCCTCGAACAGGGTTGACGAATCTGTAATATCGAAACAGTCCGTCGCAAAGTAATCCTAAGGAAATATTCAATTACAATGCCACTACTTAAGTGCCTATAAACAGGAACATTTAAAGGCAGTAAAATGATTTCCACCTTAAATGATATAGTTAGAAATCTGAGAAATGTGATCACGCGCGATAAACAACAGTAACGTTATATCCAAATAGAATAGAAACAAACTCGTTTATAAATCCAGTAACAGCGTTCTTCAAATCTCCAGGATGAAGAGGAAATTCTGGATTACTGCCACAGACAAACTCATGTTCCAAATCCTCATATGACTTGACAGTTATGTCACCACCATTGTCATCACTCCTTCTGATATGAAGGGCTGGAAGTACACAAATTTCTTGTCATACCAACTTTGGTTGGTAAAAGTATGCTTCTTGTAACGGCTCAGATCTGAAATTGATGTCCAATTTCAACTCGCATTTTCAAAGTGCCAAATCTCAGCCGAACACAAACAATGCTTATTAAGGTAAAAACCATTATAATCCACACCATTATGCCATTGAGACACAATCTATGGCAACTTACTGCCATCTGCAACCTGCTTCATTCTTCTTTTGAGAACTCTGTTTACGTTTCAGTGATCATTCGATGACATAACTCTCGACAAACTTAATGGTGTGCTTGGTTTTTGGAAAAATTTTAGTGCATGAAGCATTGAAAATTAAAAATCTATTATTATGTTTCACACTTGGCGCGTTCCTACGCGCATTTCTGCTATTTATTTGAGATTTCTACACTACTTCGTAGAGAAGGAAGTTAATTCAATCGTTCTGTGAGCTTAGGCTTTTCATTTTCATTTTATGTTGCCAAACAAACGCGCTAATAAGCTTAAGCCTGAGCAGCCTAAGCCTATACACGAATAGAATATGAACGTTCAGAGAAAATCTCGAAGTATTAGAGTCATATTCTTTACCTAGATTTTTTCAGGTAGAGAAAACCCTGAATTTAATAACGAAAATTGTAAGCCACATGAGAATCGCACTGTGCGATGAATGAGCCGCATGATCGATATTACATCCAATCGCATACCCTGATAAACAAAAATGAACGCCGAGTGAGGAATACAATCTTTTTTCGGCTGCTACAGCGCATTAAAAATATCTTTTCAAAAACCAAGTACACCATTGAAAGCGTCGAGATTTCAGATATCGAATGATTTACAAAACTCTATTGAAAAAGGGGAGACGCATTGTTCCCTATGAGGTGAAACATGGTGCGGATAGCGAAAAAGTACTCAATTTATATATACCATTTGATTAAAAAGGATAAAGCTCTCGGCGTTGATCAATCCCTGAGGGATGCGCCATGTATTCGACTTCAATTTTTAACTTCGTTTGAGGTGATTGAATGCATATCTGGCCTTTACAATGACACGCGGTGGGCTCCCGTTGAACCGAGTCAGTGCTGCCTATCCTCCCAGACAAGTCTGAGACCTGTCTAGTACCAATTTACCGACTCCGGAGGGATGGATGGCTTGGTGAGCCATGAGCGCGAGATCGAACCACTGACCTCATGTGCGACGCAGAGCACCTCTAACCACTGCGCCACATGCGCTCACCATTTGAATACAGTTCTAAAGTTCTGGATGCGATAAAATTATTCAAGGCAGTTCTGGTCTTCATTTATGAAGTATTTTTCATACAGGATGTTGTCGAGATGCCTGAAGAAGTGATGGTTGAGAGGTAAGAGGCCTGACGAGTACGGCTAATGAGGCACAGTTTCGAAGCAAGCTTATTCAACTTTTACAGCGTGAATAAGACGATGATAAGATGCTCGAAGAAGTGATGATTGGTCGAAAAAAGATCTGATGAGTGTAATGAATGAAGCAGACTTTAGCTTATTCAACTTTTGGACCGTTAGTGATCCGATCTGTTGCCGCGTGTTATCATTGAGAAAGATTGGTATCTTTCTGCTTAATTACAAAACACAGCCGTACACGTTCTCGTGCACTTTGTCGACTTGCTCAGTATACTTCTCTGTTGTAATAAATTAACTCGGATTTGGGGAGATTTGACAGATGAAACGAGCAGTAAATCACCAACGGCCAGCACAACCTTGTCCAGAAGAAATTTCGACCTTTGGAAGTGCTGTAGAGCTTACTGATGTACAATCACTGCGCCGATCCTCGTCGTTTGCCATAAAGGATCCACTTCTCGCCGCACGTAACAAGACGGTCAAAAACTGAGCCGTCATAGCAGCGCTGAGGAACCGCTAACGATACTTTAAAATTGCAAAGTCATGAACTTTTCTCCAATTTCTGAGTCAACCATTTTCCGTTCTTCTTCCACTATACAATTTTCTTTGATGGCTAGGAAAAACTTAAGAGAATTACGAGGAGTTCTCTGCAATCCCTGCATCACATGTGTGAGTATTTGTTTTCATTACACCATCGAATTAATCATCGCCATTGCAGAAGCACATTCGCTACCTCCCTCAATTTCACGGTCGATTTTGACAAGACGAAAATTTGAAATTCGCGTTCCACTGTGCATCTGTTAACACTTCAACGGCCTCAAAGCTCATTAGAGTTCCACGCTGTTTAGCCGCATGCGTCAGATCTTAAATTCATACGAAGAAATTTGCCAATATCGCTGTCAGTGGATGAAAATTTTTGACTTCAGGACATACCGAAAACAAAACTTATAGGATAACGAAATCGCACTGATCGAAAGTGCATAAATGAGCTTCAAAGTGATTAATAATAGCATTGATGCTAAATCGCTGAACGTCAGGCACGTGTAGAACTTGCGTTTCGCTAGTACAGGGCGCGTGCTAACCACTACACTACCAAAACATCTGCACTATTACGCTTTCTGCATCTCCTGCAAGGGCAAAATGCGGGTTCAACTCCTACTTGAGGTTCGAACAGAGTTATGCATATCACTCAGCGTCCTATATATATATATATATATATATATATATATATATATATATATATATATATATATATATATATATATTATATATATATATATATATATATATATATATATATATATAGACGATGAAAGAAGGGAATCACTAGACTTAGCGAGAAAAATAGCCACTTCTAATGGGTACAAAGGAAAAACAAAAACTAACGTTAGGCCCAAAAGGAGCGAAAAGCCTCGCAATGGGAATGACAGGGCGCCACACCTAAACAATAAGGTACCTCTTAAACTACCTTTCATAACAGACGAAGTCAGTACCGCTATTAGAAAGTGTCTGAAAAACAGTGGTCTAGAAGATTCTGTAGGAATTGTAGAAATTCCGCCTAAAACACTGCGTCGTCAATTAGTTCGAAACCGCTTGTATGACCGTCTATGTAATACGAAGGACTGCGTTATTTGCCCCAACGGTAGAGACGGCGATTGCATGAGCGTAGGTACAATATACCTAATCTCTTGTAAGACATGTGGTGATGAATATACTGGCGAAACAGGCAGACCACTTCACATCCGGATTAAAGAGCACCTAGATGGAAAAGCAAATAAAGACTCAGGTAAACCTCTAGGTACACATAGGATTCAAAGACACAACGATGATGACTTCGAGGTAGTAGTCAAAATTCTAGGGCACGAACCCAAGACATCGGCGCGAAAGACCTTTGAAGCTTTTTGGATAAATTCCAAAAACCCGCAAATGAACAAAAAGGGAGAGTGCCTTAACATAACCAACCATATGGCACCTTATCTCAGATTAATTTTCTAGCATGGGTCCCAGCTGACACCTATGCATAGTTTGACCTATTGACATGGGGGCGGGTTCATACGTCACCCTGGCGCTAACAACATAGGTAGTCCCTGGATTAGATGGTTAGGTGAGTGGTTTTCCCTGAATCGATTTTCGCTTACAATACCTTAGATTTTCAAAAAATTTCTTTTTTTTCTCTTTCCTTATTGTATAGTCATATAAATAAAGCTGCAACGAATAATACGTTCAGGCTCTGAAGAAGGCATATTTGCCGAAACGTCAGCCACAAGCAATCGAGAAAACCCATCGACCGGAAAGAAGAGCAATCGATTGGGAAAAGATACCAACCTCGTGAAGCTTTAGATAAAGATTAGTTTTCTAAGCTTTTCTTCTCATTTTCAAAGTTATTATATATATATATATATATATACATATATATACATATATATATACATATATATATATATGTATATACATATGTATGTATATATATTATATGTATATATATATATATGTATATATAGTACATGTACATGTTTGTATATATGGTTATAACATGGTAACACTGCTACAAAAGCAATAAAACAAAGAATTTTGCACAATATTGTTAGAACAACGGTCGGAAATTTAGTACTGCCGATTGGACACTAATTTCCGGTTAATTTTATGAAATCACTTGATCTGTTTGCAAAACATATGTAGCAATCGAAAACCAGACTTCGAAATGCTCTGCTATAGCACATTCGCAGAGTTTAGTTGATGAATAAGGAAATATGCCCACCTTCATTAGATAGCAGAGGAAAGACCAGTTGCTTCGCTAACAACATTGCTACATTTCCTTTCAAGTTCTTTGGTTCACAGAAGGACCTGAAGAATGGTCTTATGCTTAAACTTCAAATTCAAGTCACAATCTAGAAGGAAAAGCACCCACCTTGCTAATTTTGTTTTGATTTGCTTGGGAGTATCAAATGGATCCAGCAGAAACTCAGGAGCGGAGCAGGACATTTTCTTCCCATCACATCCAAGCAATACGGGAAACGCCAGTTGTGTGACAGAATTGAATCCCAAACTTGACCACAACTGAGTAATGCGACAATGTATTAACAGAAAAGAAAATGGAGCACTACCAAGAGAACAAACCTTAGTTGCGACATTCGCTATTGGTATTGAATCTTCTCCTATAAGAGCGAGGTCCGTTTTTAGTACTTGATTATTGAGCGCATAAAGTAGGGGGACCAAATTACCACCAAGTGAAGTACCTAAGCAATAAGGACAACTCTATAAAAGATACAGCTCAAATAAAATGTTTGGAACTTCAACATATAGAGGAAACTCAGAATGCTGCAGTTATTACAAAAAATTCCCAGCGTAACTCTGAGACACACCTTCGCAAACTGCTGTCTCATCACGAGTTACTAAAGAGGCCATTTTGTACATGTTCAGTATATAATCCCTTAAACATTTCCTGTTTGAATACGTGCAACAGTGGTAGACCAAATAGTGGCAAACACAAGTAAACAGAACAGGAAAATGGCACTCACTGCGAGAAAATTGAGTTCAGATCTGTAGCCTTTACGGCTTTTACTTTCTCTTTCAGTCCAAGCAAATCAATAAAAACGGAACATATCTGTGAGAAATACTCACATCGAGCTTCACGAGCATTCCAACTTACCTATAAACAACAAAAGTTTTGCTAATACGATTCATGAACTTCATAATTAGAGATAACAACCTTCTCGTTGTCAAGGAACGCCTCCATATCGGAAATCAAAACAACTCCTTCAATATCGATACCTCGACTGATCAACGACTAAAAGAAAGTGCATCAAAACATTCCAATGTAATTTCTGCGAATAAAATCACCGTTTGTAAAACGATGATAGAATCAATAAAACACTAAGGTGTCAGAACCATTGTTTATACAACAATGAAGAATCAGAGTAAATTACCTTCATTTTTAGCAAACCCATAGCGAAACCAAGATGGAAACGGCCTTTGGGATGAATGATGAACGTCGTTCGAACAGGTCGGCCATCGGCTAGACATGACCGCAAGGAGAGATCGTCAGAGTTAATAATCTGAATTCAAATACGCTGCCTAGGTTCACGTAGTACTGTCCAAATATTCATGTCACTACAAGAACCGTTTTACCGCTTAGTAGTGCTAAGATGTTACAATTATGATGAAAGAGTGGTAGCAAGTGGTGGCCTCCGTGGTGTAGTGGTATCAGGCGCCCCGCAATGGGTGAGACGGCGGTTCAACCCCGTAAGTTAAATGTTCTGCTCGTCACTCATCATCACTGGATACCCAGTTCTTATTACTGTTGAAGAGCTAGAATGCGCATCAGATAACCGACTGTGAGAAAGAAAACAACAGCTATGCATGGTTATCTCACAGATGTATTGGTATCTCACAGCTCGCAGAGAACTCAATGTAACAAATCGAGATCATGAATGGAGTGCGAAGAGAAAGCTTTCCAGCCAAGGGCATCTACATAACCATCCTGATAAATTGTAACGAGAGACCAAGTATTACTTCAGCACTCTACTACTGCACACTCACTACTCCTACTGGCGTCCGAAGCAAATATTCATGTTAACTGAGATATCTGATGAATGATCAGGATAAAATATCTCGCATTATGAGATCTCCTTCCTGAATATGGAATGTTCTGTTGCTCCCCAAAAGATAAAAAGCTCCACTCTTCATCGAAATGCCGCTAAGAAATCTCTTATTGGTAATAAACAAGCAAAAGACAAGTACTACTTTTACATGGTATCCTATCCGTATCAGTGAAAATGTGTAGCACATAACTGCGCACAGAACACCATTAGGCAGTCTTGCCAATTTGGTAAATGCCCGGTTACTACAATCATCGGTCTTGCTTAGTTCGCAGAAGACAGCTCTTTCAAATAGATCAAATAAACCTGGAAACTTGAGATAGTTAGTACTTTCGGGACGAGCGGGTATCACCTCTCCGTTATTCGTATATATTTAACTTTGCTAGCCGTGCTGGGACGTTTCCAGGTCATCAATATATGCAGTATACCCAACTTGTGCACCAAAACGGAGTAAGCTGCTTTGTGAATGATTGTCTTTTTCACATCTTACATTCTATACGACCTGCACTTGACATTTAATTGTGAATATCTCCATTTCTTTCGTTCGGTTCGTTTCGTTGCACCCATTATCCATGAGGGTTTGAAACATCTCGTATGTTGGTTTGGCTGCTGCTTCAATCCTGTCGGCTTCTTTATAGATGTCATCGGAAAATTATCAAGTCGATTCTCTCAACGTACTTGGATGATTGCCATAGGGAGTTCCCCAGTTATACTCCAAAGAGTGGGTTTTCGCAGACAAGTCTGGTACCGATGTTTCCGACTTAGGAAGAATGATAGGCTTCATGAGTACTTGGCAGGGTCAAAATAACACCAATTCAAGATATTTGGCACTGCTTACACTGCATGATCCGCCCTATGTGATTGATGTTGCAATAAAGTAGTGATCCCGAAGAGTCAGCTAACCCATCGAGGATGATTCAACACGCCAGATCAAAGTTTATGTGGTTAGAAAGTATTTCATGATTGAGATCATTTAAACACATTTCGATCTACACTAATAAGAAAAACTCTAGAATCACCTTGTCATCACCAACGATCTGGTTAACTATATGGAGCTGATCATCGTTAATATGAACCATTTTTCGAACATCAGTCTTCACTACACGATTGCTCACTTCCTCGTATCCTTTTTCTAGCGCTTCTCGGACAATATCAGATTTACATTGTGCTTGAACCTTGAGAAAAAAAACCTATAAAGCGACTCGAGTTTTCACAAAAACGAGTGATATCAACGAACTACGATTCGTTTATTCAGCCGCAAGATGTACTTAATCAAATACACCTCTCACCTTGATAAGCAATTCATTAAGGAACTCGACAAGAACAGTTTTCAAATCTTCTTCTGATAAATCTCCACTTAGGAATGAATCCTTGAGGTCTTTGTAAGTGAAAAATTCTCTGAGAAAAAAATGAAGAAATGAAATATTCATTAAAAATGATGAACTTCGCAGTAAATACTTACTTATTAGCTATGGTTAATGAGCCAGGGCTGACAATCGGAAATAGAACGAAATTAAAAAACGCCAAAACTCCATTACCATCTTCTTGTCGATGGCAAACTGCAGCTCGTATCTTTCGTTCAACTACTTCATGGCTATCTAGTAGATCTATTTTCGAGTCAGCCTCCGAGCTGAAACAATTATGAAGTGGTACTCATGGAAGATCTCCAAATGAAACAACCTTTGGAGGAAATTTTGCAAAGAAACAGTAGGTATTGGCTGCAAAACGTATATCAAAATAACCGATAACCTGCTCATTTTAGAGCCAGTTAAGCCCGGCACCATCGGATTCATCAAGTGCCATCGCTTCCCAAGTTTCAACTTTGGCAGCTGCTCCTCTGCCAGAATGAAGATTTTCCGCTGATCTACGCCTCCAAACTGACCATCTACCTTAAGTAAAACGGTTTCATATGTATGACAATGATAAATGCAAATAAGAAGATGATTCACACGTACGTGGTCCATTAAACTACTGCAGATGAGAGAGAAATTAACCAATAAAGGTTGAAAAAGAGACTACAGCCAACGTAAAAAAGAAATGTAAAAATTGAAGAAAGACCTTGAGATACTGCTCGTCAAGCGCTTGTAGTAAGGGATAAAGAAGACCCGACAATAAAGGAGACTCAACCTTAAAACTTCTGCTAAAACGACAAGAAAATTGCAAAAATTATGAAAATGGAGTAAAAATCGAACAAGCGCCAGCCAACCTGTTTCACGACTTCGGCCCCAGCTCTCAGAGCGTCTCGGTGAGAAACCAGTACGGATAGACGGAGCAAATCAAAGGTGTATTCCCTAAAGCTATCATGAATTTGAAGAAGGAGAGCCGATGATGAAATCTCCACATTACCAAAGAGATTCCGACTGGGCGTATTGACTGCTATGCGGTACGTTTGACTCCCGATGGGAGTCGAACATGCGTTTCATTCATACAGGAGGCGTGTGTTGCCACTACACCACCGAAGCCGCCGCTTTATTAGCCTTTTTTACGTCCTTAACAGATGAAACGCGCTAAAATTCGGTTGCTGACAGCTTCTCTATTTTATATGAAAGAAAGTGTGGTAGGAAAGGAGCTGCATCTGTGGTGCAGTGGTAACACATACCCGCTATAAGTGATGCGCGGTTTCGACTCCCACTTTGGGTTAAACGTTTGGCATGATACTTATTATCCCCGATGCATTCTTATAGCAACACAACTCTGATAAAAGAAGGAACTACGAAAATATTTGGATGCCACCCACTTGGACAGCTGATAAGTGGTGCCTCGCACGAAATGAAGCCGATCGATCGGCACATCCAGCGCTATGAGAAGAGCCTTTATCACGCTCTCGTAGTAGATCACACGGTTCTCAAGCTGTTCCCACGTGCTCTTCATGTTATCGAGAAAAGCGTGCAAATCCGCAAACAACACGGTGACATAAAATGAAAGGAGATCAGAAATCAATTAGGAAGATCAATGAAAGGGAAGCCGCCAACTAACCTTCAAATTGGCCTGTAAAAAGTCAGCGATTTTTCGTATTGGAACGAAATATCCGACATGTGGTCGGCCGGTTGTCGCTGTACCCCAATATACATGAGGGGTTTTTCCTGCAGTTCCAAGCTGTTTCTCCAACTTATCGACGCCAAGAGCCTCCTAAAAGTAATACTAGGACCAGCTAGATGAAAAAAAAAACAGAAACAAGAAAGTGAGCAGAAAAGTTGAAAGAAAAAAGGAAACAAAAAAAGTGAAAGAGGAAAAAAAGATAAGTGAAAGAAAAAGAAAGCCCGGTTCTTTGTGGTTATGAGGAAACAAATGAAAAACCGATCTCATTCGCTAGAGAGAAACTTTTCTTAGGAGTGTTAGCAATCATTCGAAAGCTGAGACTTCAGGCTACAACCCTACGTCGCCAGTTTTCAAAAAAGTCCTTTCTTGACGTCGCTACAGGAGAAGATTTCTTGCGCTGCAGACGCGCATATTTCTCGCCGGACAGAGCTCTTTCTTTGGACTATTAGAAAACATTCGATAGCGTAATCGTTGGTGATTCCAACGCTGTGCTTATATCCTGAGAAGATCATTTCCCTGCAACGCAGCAAATAAAATACGTTGCTTTACCGCCCGCAATCAAGGCGATATCGCGTATTGCGTCAGCGGTTCACGTGGCTGACATGAGCACAGGCACGTGAATTGGCCAAAGACCCCCTTGCCACAGATGGGAATTGAACTTATTTTACCTCCTGTGTTGCAGTGAAACCGTCTTTTCAGGACATCAGCATAGCGTTGGAATCAGCAGCGATTACGCTATCGAATGATTACTAATCGTCCAAAGAAAGAGCTCTGTCTAGCGAGAATTGTGCGCGTCTGAGGCTGTTTTTTTTTTGGATATTACAGTGTTATGAAATGGTGTTTTGGAAAACCGACGACATAGGGTTGTAGCCTGGAATCTCAGCTTTCGAATGGTTACTAACACTCCTATGAAAAGCTCCCTTCCAGCGAATGAGATCGGTTTTTCACTCGTTACCTTGTAACCACAAAGTATCAGCAATGCTAACGGCACTTACTTGAAGGTTTCGCAAGATCAATTCCTTCCGAGCATCGATTTCTACGGGCGGCTGCTGTGCCGCTTGCGATAAGTCAACCATTAGAGTGATCTGCAAAGCAACTAATCAATATTTTTGGCGGTGGATTTCCTACAGAAAAGACGAAACGGGAGATCACGGATCCACTCGGGAGCTATAAAAGACTAGGCCTGCACTTTCCTGAAATTCTTGATGAACAGGATTCGAATGCGGGCGCCAATTCTCGATAGAGCGCGCTATTGAGCTACTACTCGGAAAGAGGACGGATGGCGCAGTGGTTAGGGGTGTTGTGCGACACACTTAGTCGATCAATCGATGATCGATGATTAGATCCCGGGCTCAACAGTCACCAAGTCTTCCGTTCCTCTGGGATCAGTGATCACACTTGTCTGGGAGGACAGTGACAGTGACTCGATGCATTGATAGGCCATCACGAGTCATTGTAAAAGCTAGATGTGCATTCAATCACCTTAACCCTTTCATGATCGTACCGTGGGAGTCATCTTGATGCTCACCGCGTGATGTCAAATCTCACTCAGCTACTGTAATGGCGAAATCGCGCCTCGTGAAAGCAGGCAGAGAGCCAGACACGCATGCACAGACATGCAGAGCCTCTTGCCTGACTGCCGCACCGCACAATGACGACACGACGCCGCCTGCCTATCGACGCTAACTTTTGAAGGGTTAAACGAAGCGAAAATTGGAGACAAATACATGGCACATTTCTCAGGGATTGATCGTCGCCCAGAGCTTGATCATCTTGATCCTCTTACTCGGACTGCTGGAAGAAGAGGAAGAATGAATGGATGAATGAATGATTGGAGGATATCGATGAATTTTGTCAGCTTAGAGGGACAAGAAGCCAGATTGCAATTCAGACACGAGAGAGGGGTAAGGGAACATTTCGCAGTGTCTGCTTCAGCCATTCATTCGAAGCGAAAAGAAAAGTGATCCAGATGACAACTGATTTCATCCTATAGACTAAAATCCAGTCCGCGGCTGACAGTTGTAGCACTAATTCACATTCGTTCACGATACCACTAGTAACTACATTCATTATCTATATCTCTTACTGTCTCAGTGATCGTCAAGTGAGCCAAGCTGGCTACAATTGGAGCTTCATTCTACCTTTCAAAAGCAATTCACCAGGTCCTTGTTGTGAGGACTCTTTGAGCCTCATATCTTCCTCCTAGGCTTGTAATGAAGAAATTGGACCGTCGGGTCGGTAGTTTTCCTTTGGTGCGTTTGAGATCCGAGGAAACCAGTCGATTACGACTTTTGTTCATCGGTTTCGTTGAAGCGCATTACGTTTGCGGCCCATCTGTTTTCCAACAGTTTAGCATGTTAGATGTCGTCCCTGTTATAGATAGCTGACGTAATCGGAACATCAGATCTTTCCTCTAACCTGAGGAGCGGCATACTCCTGGCAGCAACCTTTCGAGTTCGCGTTCAATAAAACTAAATAATTGTTTGTCCTACTTAGGTAGCGAACAGGTTTCTGAAGATATGTCAAGGCAGGGATAACTGTTGAGTTGGAAAGGTGAAAACGGAGTCGGATGTTCTTTGTTTACTTCACTTCATCCTAGGTGTACTTGAGAATTTCTCGAGTCGCTCACTTCCACCTGCTCAACTCTCCAGCTGTCATTCATCATGTTCCCTTGCCGATTTAGATAGAAGAAAGTATAGCATTCGGATGTATTTAGTCCGTTTAGCGCGAATAAAACATATGAAACCAATCTGCTCTTCAAGAACATCGATCTTGTGCGATTTACACAAAGTTGTCACTTGTTTGGTATTTTATCAATCGTGTTGAGGATTACTTAAGTGAAGTGTTCCAGTGCATTGTCGAAGACAGGTGTTTTGAATGGATGGATCCAATATTTCCCGTATGGGAAGTATGGGTGCTGTACACTTTTCTGACAGTGAAGTAATATATCGAATTATACAAAGAAAACGACCGCTGCAACAAAATATCTGACATCGTTGGCATGGTGCGAAAAATTGTGGACGTGACTGTGAAGGAGGTCGTAGTAAAATTGGCGATTCACCTTCACTATTCCAGAAACGCTGGATTCTCCCTCGTTTTGCAAGAGGTTGACCAACTTACTTTTCTCATTAATCCCAGTGGACATTGCCAATACATTCCTCAGGCTTTACAGTTTCATCCAATGCACTTGCTATTTTTTTCTCTAAAACCCTCTTTTATCACTTTTCCGTGGAGCTTCCAAGTTTTTTAACTTAGGCATCAATTAGAGTATCAGCTCAAGTTCTGAAAACGGCCGTCTTTAGGCGTGTTTTGTGCGTTGAGATTTCGTTGATATCACGATGAAGACGTTGAAAAGACCTTTTTGCTCTCTTGCTATTTGGACCCGATATAACGCATTTGTAATTTTGCCATAGCGTTACATCTTCTACTGAAGTCATTAGTGAGGATCTTGTATAGAAACGATCATCTCTGAAGCTTCTTCGCGTCCGTATAGATATTTCAATGTAGCTCTCATCAAACCCTAATGTTAGTGTGTCAGCACATCTCGACAACTTCAAACTTGTGCTTCGTGATTGTTCACAGAAAATTAATGTCTGCAATCCTTTGCTGCGAAATCACGTCAAGGAGCCTTTTCCCAGAGTCATGAACTGCCTTCAGAGCAGTCGATGTTCACTCCATTGGTGGGACATTTCTTCTGTATTACAATGAAAGTGGTCTCAGATCCTGGCCTCTTCGACCTACCGTGCCTAATCTTCTTAATCTATAGCTCCACTTCCTCCATGTAGGACCATTTCGTGTACTTTACATGTAGACATGAACATCTTTCCAAATCTAGACAGCCTATAACTCATTATAATGAATTCTATTTTGACAGCTTTTCCATGTTCATGGCATGCAACACTACCTTGTCGAGAGTTTTTGATGTCATGGAATGAGACTCTTTTCTCACAATATTTTTAGCATTACTTCACACAACATACTTCACACAACCGGATGAACTAGGACACAGTTTTCTCGCTTTTGTCCAAGTGTATGGGAAGCTTAATTGTTACGGACTGCCCACCATCTTCTCTGCGCCACCCAGTCATTTTATCAAAGGGCTTTTACCGTATCGAGACACAATCCCCATATTTCCACTTACACTTATGGACAAGCACCCACACAGTGTTCTTGCCTAGACATGTTGCATGACAATACGGTACGTCTGAAGAATTCGATATACACAATCTATGTTTTTAGGCAACTGAACTGTGTTCTTCTGCAACTGTGTAACCCTCCATCCGCCATTTCAGCGCGCGCTACCAAGCCTCTGAAGATTTACGGCGAGATCTACGATGCCTCCAAAATGATTCTATCTTAGATGAAAAGCGCAGACCATGATGTTCTTTGAAATTAATCCTAATCTTTTGTTCTCATGACTTAATTGTCGTGAAGGTAGTGGTGATTGGCTTGTGGGCTGGTAACCACCGGTAGTGCCTCAATTGGGTAATTAAACCTTTATTTACATAGTATTATTAATGGCACAACAAATGATAACAACAATAACGGCTTAGGCAGTAACACGCGACAGTGATGAGAAACTATGATTAAGATGAAGTGGTTGTTCAGTAGGTTTGTGTATTGTTGAAAATGATAAGAATGATGTGAGGTGGTGGTTCAGTGGATGATGCACTTGATGACCATAATGAGATTTCTGTTATCACGATACGCAAGGCTTCTGCGATGAGCGTCAAGAATGTGAGCGTCTATAAGCCAGACCCAGAAGTCAGATAATACAATACACGGTCAGCAATCGAGAGTATTCAGGAAAACCTAACACAGAATAGACCATTTATATCCAACCAGAGCCTCGAAGGACGATGATGCATTGAATACAATGCAACGTGAGAAATGTGGATGACAGAACAAGGCGATGAGTGAGCGAGGAATATGTACGACGATGATGACGCAGTGAGAACAATCGACAAGCAGAAGACAGTCATATACAACGACAACCAGAGTGATGACATGACGATGGGTATGAACAACTCTTCGCCGCCGCACGCTGGTGAATGACAGTCGTCCCGATGACCCTCGCGCCGCCCAGTAGATCATCCGGCGTGGGTCTTCTGACTCGACGTGACATTCGTATTCAACCGGCCTATCGATTGAGTCGACTTTGTGTACATTAACCTTTTTTACTTCCTGCTTGTGGTTCACGAAATTGTACGTATCATAAGTCTTATTATTCATGATATCATACAGCTACACGACCACAACTACTGGGTACAAAGGAGCCACGTTTTCTACTAGCATTACGAGCACCTAGAAAGGCGACTTGAGTGCGTAATTCGTTCTTTTTTCGTGTCCGATCTCACACTTCTCATCTGACAAAATTCTCATCTCATTAAATTACTGCTTTGAAAACTTGTCAGTATAATTACAATAGTTCATTTGAGCAGAGTTAAATTCAGTGAACTGAATGGTTTCTAAAAATCCAAACGAGTGCCTCGCCTTTGCGCGTATCATGAGGAGGCCCCATGATAGTGTTAGTACACGAAATCTTAAAGGCCGTCATATACAAGCAACTTAACCTATAGCATCATTCTTCCCATCTTTCAATATCCTCACGTGGGAAGAATAATTTTTGTGGGAAAGTGGGCACTGGTGAAACGTGGAATAACGTGCAGTGCTTGATAATTCTCTATCTGGATCTTAAGTAAATCATAACATGAAAAGAAAACCTCCTTCACTATAGTTAAAACTTGTCCAGAAAGTCTATTAACTACAAAAATATTCGCTCTTACTAGTGAAAATGGTCAGTTCCAACTCTAGCGTTGTAATTACCTGACTTACTTCGAAGAAAAAGTAGGAATGATCTGAACATGGGTAGATGCCATATGCTTAAATGTTATGTCCTGCGTTTGTTTCTATGCTAGAAGCACAACTGACACTTTTCCTCTAACTCAAATTCTTGCAATTTTGTAAACATTTGTGAAGCGGCTCTCACTCAAACTTGGTAGAAATGGCCAATTTTTCTTTCGCTGCGAAACGAGGTTGGTTAGAATTTTTTTAATGGGTTGCGCAAAAATTTTTGTCGCTCTGTTTTTTATTAAGATTCTTTCAATGAATTCGTATGATTCCAGTTGCGCGTTTTCTTATGAACATTTGGTATACACTTGCCTATAATTACTCTAAATGAAGGTGTCTTGGGAACAAATTTACTTGCCATCCATGCACGAATGGCGCATAGAGGAAAATGCTAGTGAAGCAGCGCGCAAGATTAATGAATACTGGGAGGATGTTACGGTTATAGAAAGGACGGCTGGAAAGTTTGCGAAGTTCAAGACTGGAGAGAGCAGTTTGGAGGATCAGCCGCGCTCAGCCGTACACAAGAAGTTGATCATTAAGCTACCCTTGCGATGGTCGAAGAGAATCCCTCAATGACATGCCGAAGGTTATATTGTTGCTTCGAAACCATCGCCAACATTTTGCATGAGCTGGGAAAGCTTTGGAAGAGGTTAAAGTGGGTGCCATGGATTGACGAAGGTTCCAGTTTGTTCCCAAGGCAGTCTCATCTTGGAGCAAGCATAGACAAGTTGGACACTAAAATATTTTCGAAAAAAATGCGCCATTGAACGACACCAAAACCATGTAACTACATTGCAGAAATCATAATAAAGAACCAAAACAGCACGAACTCCCTACACACCTGTTATTCGACTAGAAAAAATGAAGACGAGTGAAAACTTTCTCATCATGATCATGTCACTTATCAATAAAGAAACATTGAAAATGTTACATAGTGAAGAAAAGGTAACAATTATTTTGTCTTATTTTCTTCTGCGATCTTAAAGTTCTGAGCCCTCTGACGAACTCATTACATCGTTGCTCGTCGTCAGCGCTATTAGATCAGAGTTCATTTAGCAATCAGTAATCAATGAAGACATGGTAGACAATCTCGTTAGGGTTTTCTTCTGTTTTCGCGTCCTGAAAATGAGAAAAAAAGGGCAAATAAGGAAGCTCGAGAAAATTGTTCTGGAGGTCCAAATCAAAGGATTGCATGTACCGAAATCTATAGGGAAGGTCACCAAAAAGTTAATTTACATTTTTCAAAGTAACTGACGCTGTGTACTACAAAAGCTGCCTTTAGCGACAAAATAAGATCATGAGATAAAAAATGTCAAAAAGTGGGTTTTTGATGGTGGTCTCCAACAATTCATTCTGCATGTTGCTCCTTCTTGTTTCCTATGAAATAGTCTACCTGCGGACTTATGGGCTAAGAAAACAGCTTGAGACTCATGATATTTATAGATCTTGAAGTGGATCCCCTGAAATATCGAGCTACTAGGATATCTGAGCGATAGTTTAACAATTCAGTTTAGCATGATTTTGTTTCAGCTTGTGAAGAGTGGAGGCTAACAAAGTAGATTCATAGGAGATGATGGCTGACATTCTCATAACAAAGCAATGCTTTTGCCACGAGCTACATGTAGATTCTGTCGTTATTCAGTTTCACTTACCCAAATAGGTTGAGAGGTCAGGGCAACATCTTCCCTGAATTGAGTTGGTAGAGGGGCGAAGACAAGAGAAGCTCTAGCTGTCACGAGTAATCCGATTGCAATCTGCACATTTGCTGGCATGCGGTTGTCACACTTGACGTCATTGACGGGAATTTATTGCCGGTGAAAAGAAATTTGGTTAATGTACCTGAGCGATGTTGCTCGTTTTTGGCTTCATCATGATTCAAACCGTAGCAGCTAGCGAACAGAGTGGTTTCCATAAACAGAAGAAATAAATGTTCATTCATTAATCCTTTTCCGAGAAAGCCAAGTGCACAATGCATGATTCTATCAGCGATCTAAACGAGGGCATCCCGTAAATTTGACTAAACTAGAATTCTTCTAGAAGTAACGGCTTTGTTCCAACCAACATTATGCGATAATCTTAAAGACAAATTCTCCAAGCAAGAGCTTTAGCATCTCGTGAAATATTCAGAGACCTTTTGCAGAGGATGAATGCGATGAAATGAGCTGATTGCGAAAGTGCTGGGATCCAGGTAGTAAACTGTGATTTGAGTCGAGTAAAAAAAGTGAAATATTTCACCATGCGCAAGTACGTCGTGCAATCCCTTATACGTCAACGAAGTCGACTTACGTAGATTAGAATGAACGCCTGTCTGTGGGAACGATCTGGGAACGCCAAACAAAGCTATCCAAGGGAAGTCGACCACTACTCGACTACATTCACGCGAAAGATTTTTAAAAAACTCTATCTGCAGGCGTATCTGTAAGTAAAATCTAAAATTCTTTTTGATTAATGTGTGTGAGAAAGCAAAGTGAATAAATTAAGTGGTGGATTCTGCGTAACTTATAAGGTGTTGAGTCGTTTAAAACCATAAAAGTGGTTTTACTTCAAAAACGTTAATTTGTAAATGTGACCTTCAAATAATTCAGAAATTTTTGATCCATGTTTGAAAACAATTGAATTAGAACTAATTTTATTTGACCGCCTATTGCGTTTTGACCGATATGATGTTATAATAAACCCAATAATGTAGAGTGATGCGCAAAAATCGCGTCAGCTAGGATTCGAACCCAGATTCGCTCTTTCCCAAGACTTTTCAAAACGCTCGTTCAACACTCTGCATTAATGAAATGAATTATTCATTTCGCCTTTAGCGAGATACCGGTTTTGTGCGCTATCATTTACGTCAAGTAAATTGACCTAATAGAAGACTTTAATGCAGCCGTTCCTATCAAAGACGCTCGTCGAAGACTCACAAATAATTCTTAGCTCATAGCACTAACTACTATAGTTGTTTGCGTCAATGTTCGTCAACATATTCTGTGCATTCTCCAACAATCCTATTTTCCACGTTGTCTTGCAATAGTCGTCTTTGGAGATGTTCCCATGAATACGTAATTTCGACAACAGCTTGTGAATCTGCTATCTTTTCTGCTCATCTGCACATTTTGAGTACTCTTCAGGCCCTGTAACACTGAAATCGTGCGCTAGATGTGCTAGAGCTTTTCCACACCTTTACCGGCGCTAGCGACCGATACATGTAGAGTGAGGGAAAGTTTGTTGTCTTAAGACAATGATTCCTCCAGGATAGCAAAGATTTCGATGGTATATTCGGTTACGAAGCAACAATAATTTATCATTTTGAATTTGTGAATCATAATGATGCTAGGACAACGATCGATCACTTTCAACATATTTTGGACAGTGTATTTTTCCGCTCACTTGGAGAGCAACATTTAGGTGTACCCGTTTCACTGCATATTTTCACGGAGCCCGCAAAAATACGAAGCGTACTGGTCTCTTAAGATCGTCAAATTATTCGGTTTTCTGAAGAAAATGAAGGGAAAAAGGCAACCACAAGCCAGAAAAGCTCAGCTATTAGAGGGCTAAACTCTAGTATCTGCTCAATCATGCGTGGACATTTATAGCGTCCCTGTCACTCCAAGCGTATTAGTAATGCGGTATCAAAAAACTTCTAGAACATTTCCTCTTGTAAATTTCTAAATAGAATTTTCTATGCGAGTTTACTTTACATCAAATAAGTGAAGCTACCTCTGCAAGGATACATATGTAACCTTATTTTATCGGATATCACAGATTTTCTTCATCTACTAACCGAATGACGCTCAAGAAGGAAATGTTCCTGAACAAAGTAATTCAATTGGCGCATTTTTTCTCGCAGCTCATGCCTTCCTAATAGCACAACAATAACAGAGCGCATGAATGTTGCGAATCACGCCAAGCAAGCTACATCTTCAACGGATTTCGTACGTCGCTTCCGCTTGCCACACCGACGGATCGATGGCTTAGCCTGCCCCGCCCCGTCTGTCTTGAAGTCCAACGCCACTTGCCTCAGGGAAAACATTTGAGGCGGCTCAGACACCGCCCATTTTGGACACGTTCTCACTTCGAATACGACTTTTCGCTCTGATTTCCTACCTATTCAGCCTTTGAACCTTGATAATCCTTAGCTTTCAATATATCCAAGGTCTCTTACGAGTACTTCAAAAGAGCAGCAGTGGTAAGCATAACTTTCCCTCACCAATTAGATATGTGGATCTGATCGAGGGAGCACGTTTTTCATGCTTATTTTTTACGTGGTATTTGATTGCAGTCAACACTTGATACTGAACATGTAATCATCGCCATTAGTTAAGTCTGAATGATATGCTTCTCTGTTCTCTTCTCGTTCTGCATTACTCTTTTATTCGAAGTTTGACCGTTTTCGTTAGTGGCCGTCAATTTCTTCAATACCATCTTTCACATCGTCAGCTTCAGATTCCGAACTTATGACGTGTTCTTAAAAGAGCAGGTGCTCAATCTGATGCGAGTCTCATCGATCTAGAGAGACCAATTGCACGAGAAAACATGCGGATTCCGAGCGCGAGAAGTTTTCGTGCAGTGTTGGCTCTCACCTGCCTGTTGGTCAGTGCTATCTCGAGTGCCTACGGCAAACGAAAGCTCAAGGAACAAGATATCATCCAGCGCATTCTGCACAACTACGACTGGCGAGTACGACCGAGGGGACTGAACGCATCATGGCCAGGTGATGCTTCTTCATTCACCGAATAGATCCTCGCATTAGCCTACTTATGCAAAGTGCCGTGTTTTTGTCTCTTGGAACGATCACAGTTGACACTTCGCATAATTTGTTAAACTAACAGATGTCTGTCTCGGGAAGAGAAGGAGGGATAGCGAAATCTTTAGTGGTGCAGGCTATCAGGGAGAGGAGTGTTAGTGCAACTCTCCCTCTCAATGTTCTGTTAGAGTCACATGGGAACGCCTTAAGCTCGACTGTCTTCAAGATTCCAAGGAGAATCGAATGGATAAGCATTCGACGACATTCATAAGGAAAAGCAGTCCTCCTGAAGCAGCCAAAACAACACGAAATAATGTGATATTTTCTTAATGAGCAGATGCGGGAATGTTACGAGTAGACTCTATAAAATTGTTAAGAGTAGAGTTCATCAAATCCAATACAGCACAACAAAATAATGGCTAATGATTCAGCGATTCCGCTTCTTCTCAACGTGGTCATATGAAATTGAATAGCAGTCTATTCACTCATATATTCTCATAACAGCAGAAAAACATGACAAGCAAATTTTGGTTCGCACAGCAAACAGCTTTTATTTTTGCAACTCACAGTTTTGTTGTTTTGCTTGAGTCCTCTTAACTTATTGGAGATACGCCTTATAGTCTTGCCTAGGTTAGAAATGTGCTTAGCTCAGGTCATGAAAAATTAGCTTGAGTTATGTGTTATCACGCGTGGTCATCAGGCATTGAATTATTGCTGTTCACTACTGGATTTTTCGCATTTATTCAAAAGTCCCAAGAATTTTTGACCAGATGTTCTCGATTTATTGTGCAAGATTACTTTTGCATCAAAATCTCCCACACTATGCTCTTTTTTTGTCTCATACACGTACCTACGTGGCTTTTCGGCATTTACATCATCCGTGAGCGGTTGATTGATTTTCTTTCCCATTTCTGCTTCTGACTTCGGCCTAACATCATTTCCGAATCAACAAGTGGGAAGCCCGGTCAAGGATCCATTGCCACAATCCATTAGAAACAAGATTTCTTAGAAACGCAATCGTGAAGACCTGAAAACGCTTTTGCAAGGTTGCGTCAGGAAACCAAAAACATCATATGCACAACCAGTAATATACCATTCCAAATATGTGCTGGGGTCCGCATAATTAGAGAAGACGGACCACTAAGGTATTTAAGTAAGTAAAAGAGTACGCGTTCCCACGGGGTGTTTTGTTCACCTTTACCTTTTTATACAAATGTTCTTCCATGCGTATTCAAAGCGGTTGATGTAACCGTCCCATGCATCGCAAAAGATCCGGTACTAGAACTTGCGCAGTCGCTTTCTCTGTCGTTAGAGCAAATTATGCTTTGTGTTCCGTATAGATGACCTTATAAACGATTACGGATTAGTTTGCGCTTAGAATGGTACATATTTTGCACACGTCCTTTTCAAACAACGTTTCATAGCTGCAATAATTTCAATTCAAAGATTGAAGGTGAGCGAGTTCCTATGTTTGCTAGATTCAAACACACGAAATGTTCGAAGGGTTTTGCGGACGATGGGCGCAAGCAAATGGATTTAATGCAAGAAGTACTGAGAACCACGCAGTAGATGCGACGTTGAATAAATTACTAAATGTGGAAAAGCATCTAGAAAAGTGATGACACTTCTTGTTGCTACACATGGAGTAATTGTCACTATTTCATGACGATTTCCCAACATATTAGCAATTGATACCTTTCATAATATTGAAAAGTTCAAATGGAAAAGATTTATAATGTACTAGTATTTTTAGATGATTTAGCTTCTTCTAACAGGATTGCAAATTATAAAAATTGGAATAAAGGCGGTGTGATTGTCAGCAATCAAAAGAAAACACTATTGTGATTTTTAGATACCGGTGGTCCGGTTTTGGTAACGGTGAATATCTATCTGAGATCTATATCGAAGATAGACGACGTCAACATGGAGTACAGTACTCAGTTCACGTTCCGTGAAGAATGGGTGGATGCTCGCCTAGCATACGGACGCTTCGAGGACGACTCCACTGAGGTAGGGCACCACGGAACTACAGTATCTTCCACATGTTCCTGCCACCACATCTTGTTTAGAAATAATCCAAAATGTCTCTTTTTTAAGTGCGTAAACGAGATCGCTTCTCTAGACTCAATGTTTCTTTCATATCTTTGATACAATTCGCTGAAAATCCATCTTAACTTCTACTTCTCACAGGTACCACCATTCGTCGTACTCGCTACCAGCGAAAATTCGGACCAATCTCAACAGATTTGGATGCCGGATACTTTTTTCCAAAATGAAAAGTATGCCTGGTTTTTGAAAATCTTCATAATCAAAAGTTTCATGGCAATAGTACATTTTCTCGTTGAATAATATTGAATTCTTATGCTAATTGATAAGCTCTGATAAAGAGGACACTTACTCAACAAGGAAAAACGACAGCGTATGGAAGTGATGCTCATGTGAAGAAAATTTTCTCCTTAATGCCCTTAGTGGTCTCATAACCGCCTAACGCAATGGTCTCCGTTGATTTTTTTCTTTATTTACCTTCATTATCGAGTTTGTAAACATTGCCTTTTTTCCTTATTTTTGACTACTGCATAATTTTTACATGATCGTTACGAAGGAATTTTTGGTTGTTAAATTGTGGGCGACGACAAAAGTTTATCTCGACAGTGGAGACCCAAGCTGAGGATTTCGACATTTTTACTTGTAATCACAACTAAAAGTCTGCCAGGATCGGAGTCGAATCGGCTTCTTGGTTGGTTGGCCTACGGCATTATGAACGGGATTATTATCATCGCTTTACTCACTACCTCAGCAGATTGATAGAGCCAGTCAATTCGCTCTTACTTTCCACTTATTGTGGTGAATAAGAGGTAAACCAGCATTGTAAAAATCTACCGTACGTCTGTGCCTAATCTTTTTCGCATTCGTGATTTACAAGATTGGAATATTTTCTTCATGTCTACAGAGCTACCAATTTTTTGAAAGCTCTCTATTGATGAGTCCGATGAGATTTTGACATAGTCGAGATGTAGTTTCAAGAAAGGTCTTCATGATTAGCTCATGGATTGCACTGCCATTTCCAAAGCTCATTTTTTTAAGCTTGTAAAAGTGGACATGGTTCTCATAAGAACTTCCAGAATTTCTAACTCAATGTTTAAAATATTCAGTTTTATTCTTGAGTTGACTTATTGGGAACAGCAGTGTTTGACGATGCAATTTCTACCAACAGCGGTTTGTATGATGAACTTGTCAAAACACGCTAGATAATCATTTCTTGACCCGCACATATGGTCAGTTATATGAGGGTTGACTTATAGAGCCCGATACACGTGTTTCAACCTTGATGGTGTTACCAGTTGGGCGGTACACTTTTCGTCTTTAGGTAATCCTCTCGAGGCACTCAGTCCTCTATACTAAGAGTAGGCGACGACAAACATTTTACACTGTGAGTCCAGGGAATTATCACTGAACAAACAGTAATCTACACTCGATTGTCTTGTCTGGTATCGTTAATACATCATACCATACCATACCAATATATCATTAGTATGTTCGAAATAGAAACCTGTTATGAATCTTCTTAGAAAAGAATTCGTGGAGAACACAAACTCCTAAGCATTATAACCACCATATTGCACATATTCAAAACCATCATCTACAGCTTCCAGCGGCTATTTACCTGGTAGCTGTTGCCTTGGTTATAATCATCTAAGGATCCCTCAGTAGAGAAAGCAAAGCGTGCGGCTTTGTATTTATCATGCAACGCTTTGTTGAATAGAAAACGTATTGATCCTTTTTCTTCTACATGATTCAAAGATGTGAATAATTGGAAAATTACAATCACCAGGCGATCTGTTCTTCAACGCGGCGACTCTGGTGATGAACGTCTGGTATGCATTGATATTCAGCATAGCAGATCATTTCTTTCCCTTCATTGCTCCTAGTTTTTCTGCATATTTTCATCTTAAAAAGGTCGAATTCTCGCCGTTATTTTACAACGGCCACGGTTCTGTTCAACATCATACCCAGCCATTAGAAAGTGACATAAAGGAAAAAGCTAACACAGGTTGTAGTGGTGCCTCACTTCACTGTAGTGAAAAACAATCAGTTCGCAAAAGTCTTCTACGACGATAAGAAAGGACTCCATTTTCTGATCGTTCACAGTCTATTTGATGCTAACAAAGAAATCGAATATCGATTAGTTGCCTAATTGTTTTGTTTTTATATGTATATATATATATATATGATCTTTATAAAGATCCTTCTCAATCTGCTATAGCGAGTTTTCAGTGTGATATTAGCCATATTGAAGTCTTTGCTCGAACAAATTTCTTATCGAGTACAATGGAAGTCAGCTTACGATTTCCTCGTTTTTCAGAGAAGCACGGCGTCATCTCATCGACAAGCCGAATGTGCTGATTAGAATTCATAAGGACGGTTCCGTGCTATACAGTGTCAGGTGAGTAAGTCTCATTCGCTCTGCTAGCAAAGTGAAGACGCTTGATGAATAGATGCTAATTGCGTCCTTCCAAAGATAGCTGCACGATATTAATTCTAACACTAAGCTCAATCAACGTAAGAGTCTAGGATTGAAACTATACACAAGATTTTTATGTGAGATTTTGCCGAATTCATAGTAGCATACTACTCCTAGTGTAAAAAGACGAAACTCTACTATGTGGAGTGGTTTTACCCTTTAAGATTTATTCAGTTCTGGAAATTCTGGATTAATTCTTTGGTTGTACAGAGATATTCTGTGAATGAATCCATTGGAGTCTGCCCTCTTTGCACTACCTTCTTTTTCGAATAGATTATATCTAAGAGAACAGTTCTAAGTAGTTTTTTCAAACCAGACGTGATTCCAGTCTATTTCCATCGCTCTTGGATTAAATCAGCACTTGCTGATGTCGACCTAAACCTTTTTTTCCAAATATATTGCCTGCGTTTGCTCAATTCCAGCACCAGAATTTGCCTATTTTAGACCAGTTCTAAGTCGGTTCCCCATTTATATGGTTCGTTCCCACATATTCAGAAAATCTATTTCTTTCTCTACTCATTACATTCTTTACCTACAAACGGCTTCGGGTACGATAATTTGGATGTTAGTGAAGGCTGGTTAAGTTCATTTTTCTTCAAATCCTCATGTAGTCGTGGGATAAATCTTTTCCATAAGCGGTGACAGCAAAAACTTTCGTGAACTGTAAAGATGTTTTTTCAGGCAACTTTGCTACCACGATATCCACCTTCAAATTTTATCGCACTTTGAACTATGCTTCAAAAACCGACTTTTACAAAGCTTGTTTGGAAATGAAATTAATTTGGCACTACGAAGAGTTTGGAAATAAATTCAATGGTAGCGTACCCTGACGGATGGGGGCATGACTGCCTTCAAGGAAAATAGATTGCGACGAGTGTGTCTGGTTTGCATTCTTAGAAGCAAGTTTAAATTGATATCTACACACACGCAAGTAGAAGCAAAAAATGTAGTCTGACAGTGTTTTTTCTTTGAGCCTTCTATGAGGCCTTTTATAGGCACTTATACAGTGCAATATACATGTTTTGGCCTTGCAGCCTCGGTTGTTGTCACTTGCACGACCCCTTTCGCCTGAGCCGATTCTTGTTGTGGAAGGACCCCTTTACATGAAGAAAGGCCCAGCGGTGATCACCGTACATTGCAGTGTAAACAACCAATTGTTCAAGGCTAATATTTTTGATGATACCTTCATAACCAACTGTTTTTTCAGGCCTCGCTCAAAACAATATAATCTATCAATGTATTTTTTCTGAGCTTTTCGTGAGGTCTTCAAAAAAATACATTGTCAGATTCTATTGTTCTGAGCGATGACTGGAAAAGAACAGTCGAATATGAAGAAACAAACACTATGATTTCTGCAGTTGTGCGCCCTAATTATTAATCTATTAGACAAATGATTACCTAACAGGAAAGACACAGATTTGTGAGAATTGAATTTTCATAGAAAAAACAGGTACCTTTCCAGCCTGTTGCTGATCTACAGTTGCCTCGTAGTCTGAAGAGTTTTTCATATTTTTATCTATAATTCTGTGTATAAATTAACAATATTCACTCCTGAAAAAGTTATTTCTGAGAATTATAGACTGTCATTGGTGCTGTCGTGTCCGATGTCGTTGGAATTCTATCCCTTGGATCGCCAAAATTGTCTTATAGACTTGGCCTCATGTAACAATTTTTGTCTTTTTCAATGAATTTTTAAAAAATGGCAATCAATGTTTGTGCTGTGATAGTTTCTAGCTTTTTTCATAGCTATAGATTCCAAGTTCAATATTTCTACCGTATGCTCATATTTTTGAGTAGATGGGAAATAATCAAACGTTACAATCATAATGTTCATTGATGTGAAGGTACTACGCTCTACTACAGAAAATGCTTTATGTAGGAGTGGGAGGTTTCATGTGAAAAACTCATAGGCAAAATCAGTTGATGAAAATTTTCTGACAAAACAAGGTGTACAAATACTCGAATCTGCTCTAGTGTCCAACTTCACCTACTAGAAAACGAATTATAAATAGAAGACAATTTGATTGATTGAACGGTACTCATTCAAATATTAGTGTTTCAGATGCTTATACTACGCAAGACATCAAATACGAGTGGAAGGCCAGTAATCCAGTGCAACAAAAGGACGGCTTGCGACAATCGTTGCCGAGTTTCGAACTGCAAGACGTTGTAACGAAGTACTGCACGAGTAAAACCAATACGGGTATGTGTCGCTGGCTACCTTTTCGTCATAACACTAGATGCTCTTGTTGCTTTGCTTGCTTAGCGCATTTGCTTCCGGCTTTTTGCTTAATCGATTCTGGATCTTGCCGTGCGGAATGTTCTATTGCATCGGCACGCTATGCTATGTTTAGGCGAGTACTCATGTCTGCGTACCCAAATGGTACTACGTCGCGAGTTCAGCTATTATTTGTTGCAGGTGTGTCCTAGTTAGTGCTCAGTCCATAGTGTATCGTGCTCACGTTTATGTGTCATTGTCTATCACAGTGCATTCGTTGTCTCCTCCTCCGTCATTATATCTAAACGTTTCAGCTCTATATACCCTCCTTTATGCTTGTCATTGTGTCCTGGGTGTCTTTCTGGCTTGACAAAGATTCAGTTCCGGCACGAGTGACACTAGGTACGGTGCTTATGACACTGCGGGATTAGACGTAAAGTGTCGACGACTGTGTCCGTATTTCTCTTACGCTGTTTTATGGTATTACCCGATCCACTTCTGATCACTTTTGCATTAGTCTGAGAGCAGTATAATTACTTCTTTCATCCATGATTTCATTTCTCAGCTGAAAAGCGCGTATTTCCGAAAAACAATAGACAATGTAATACAGGCATAAAATAGGTGCGCATAGTTGTCCATGAAACTCTCCCACTAACTGTGGCTGTGACTAGATTAGGCACAATAAAGAACTTCTGAGATATTCATAATCAGCATCGCAATCCAGTGGAGTGGTCATTCTCACATCTGGGAAATTTTGTCTCAACCTTAAACGAGACTTCCCGACCTCTTATATCAGAGTTCTCAGAATTTTTATGCGGTACAGAAATCGTAACGTACGTCTGGTCCTGCGATCTCACTCTTTTCACTCATGACATGGTGCCAGCCAAGTGGGCTCCTGAGAGCGGCCTTGCTGGATACTTAGTCAGAGTGCTCGACCCGAATAGGGTTCTACTTGTGCTTGACGTTTTGTATGAGGTATAATTTCAGGTGTCACCACTCTACTAACCATGACCACCCAGGAAAGCTTCTATTCGCAATTTTATGTGTTGTCAATGTCAATGTTAATAACATCCTCCTGTCACTAAAGTAACAGTTCATTTTTAGAGTTCCGGTATCAACGCGAAGTTGCCGCCGGTCAGCTACACCAAGGCATGATGCTATTTTGACTGTTTAATAACAAAAATTCTGGCATCTGTTCTGCGCCAATGTTGGCAAAACATGATCGCGGTCATTGTGCATTTGTTTTAACTTCTTAGCTTCCACAAAACTGTCTACCGGTCATCTTGACACTAAACAAGAAAAAAACAGTTGAGAAAAAAACGAAGCATTGGAGAAAAGGACAAAGTTCTGTCTAAGTTTTCATATAATGTGGAAACGATCATGGCATCTATTTTCAAAAAATGCTGAGTAACGTTATAGTTTTCCATTTATTCCAACAGTAATTCTTTTTTGCACAACTAATTTTGATATAGAAGTAGTACTATATTTTGTGGGATTGCATGAGTAGTGCAGACTAGGACCTATGTCCGATTTCCTTTAATGCTTGAGCGTTATTTAACTTTTTTTTCGTTCCGTCTATAGAGCTGGGCCGACCAGGCGCAGTGACCGTTTGCTTCACTGAGGCCTCTGGAGGGAGCTAGTATGCCGGTCCAAGACCACCCGTTAGCGAAGTAATGGCTAATTAAGGCTATTGATGTATGGATCGGTGTATGCCTCGCGTTTATCTTCGGCGCTCTGCTCGAATTCGCTTTGGTGAACTATGCGGCACGCAAAGATATGACAAGCTGCAATCAGCGCGTGGTGCGTGTCTATAGGAGTCACTACTGAGGGCTGCCATCTAGTCTTTTGAGTGCTTCAGATGAAGCAACTGCCACATGATGGCTATCGACCATTATCGGCCAGTCAGTCAAGGACGTCATTCTGCTGCCGTGTATTTGTGCGACGCTACAAAGAGCGCTCGAAACGGATCGACGTCGTTTCCCGTCTGGTAATCTCAATCAGCGTTCTCTTTATGTGTCAAGTTGTCTGTACGTCTAGAAAATGCGTGTTTGTTTAGGTGTTCCCTATTGGATACGCCTGTTTTAATGGTAGGTTCGCGACTTTTGATTTAGTCGCGAACCTGCTGGCTGTAAAATCCATGACTTTCAGTGTTATATTGGGCTGTCTACCTGATGTGAAGCATGGCAAATCTACTCACCGTGCGCTCTTCAAACAATTTTACTCGTCATGTTCTTCATACATCCCTAATCACCGCTGTGATGCCTTATTAGTTGCTTACAGGTGAATACAGTTGTGCTCGGGTCCTACTTCTCTTGCGAAGGGAATACAGGTAATATCAGCTCGAGTTTTCTCATTCATTTCCCTCTGGTACTCATCCAAAACTATCTAATTGCTTGTAAAATATATTACTAAAATTCACAAACAATAAAGCAAAGATTAAAATCAAACGAAGAGGAAACATCTGTGAACAAATCGATTTCGTTTGCATTCTTCAATCCCTACGGGACGGCATGCATCTGAAGTGATTCACGATTTTGTGGAGACTTCTCTCACTGCGGAAAACTTTTCCCTATGCATTAAGCGGCCACTCGATAGCTCAAATATCGACGATTCAATACCTCTCGTGATAGTAATTTGATAGCATAAACATCGGTGATTTTGAAATTGAGTTTGCTTTCTGAAATATTCTCTTAAAGCGCTGTAAGAGTGGAAAAAGGACTATGTTTCGCACTGTCTACCTATGTCACATGGTCTGTTCTAGTACGGTAGATAGTTCATGATTGCGGATACTCCTTCATCACTTTATTTGATCCGTATTGCAACTTTTCTTTACCGTGCGGATCCCATTACTTTTAATGTTCTATACGCCACCTCACGTTCATAGCTTCATTGAGATTCTTCTCCTTCACAAATGCCGTAGTATATTAGCTGAGGACAACTCCTTGCAAGTTAGAGAATATCCAGGGTGGGGAGTTATTTGACTGAGTTGATTTGAGAGTCCGTTATTGATTGCTGCGGAGTGATGAGGGAGAAGGTGGTGGGTTAGGCTTTGCGCCGAACATCTCTAACCACTCGGCCACAGGCCCTCTAAGTGAGAATAGTACAAGTAGGAGGATCAGGTAGAGAGATGCAAGGTAAAAAGTTTCATCTTTCCAACGGAACATCTGCCTTTTAACACCTTACTATTTTTCTTGATGTACGAACACCTGGTTGTTATTGTACTACCTATTCCTAACTTTAGAAGAAGAAGAAATTCACTTAATTGTCAGCTGTTGTATTTACGTAGCACAATATCACCTCGTGGATTGCTCATCGGAAAAGTAATGAATGATTGATTAGTGCCAGGATTGATGCAAAGTCAGAAATATTTGAATATTTTACTTAGAAATGTTCTATACACCTGCTAACTTAGATGGCAGAGTATGTGGAGAGTGATGAGATAAAAACATTATTGAATTGCAGTTATTACCTCATCCAGCTCTACATTCCATGTATTATGTTAGTGGTTGTGTCATGGGTCTCATTCTGGCTCGACAAGGTACGAACTGTCTTCGACTTAAGCGCTAGTTCTAAGAAAATCTGTCTCATTCTAGGATGCTGTGCCAGCTCGAGTATCTCTGGGTGTGACGACGCTGCTCACGATGACAACCCAAGCGAGTGGTATCAACTCGAAGTTACCACCAGTGTCTTACATCAAAGTAAGCCGATTTATTCTAGCGAAACGATAGAGGCAGCAATTAATGGAGAGCGACGCATTCTATCCGAATTTCAACAATAGGCAGGCTATATTATCTCTCCGAACATATACTTCGTCTCTATTTAGAAGGTCACATTGAATATTAATGAGTGAGAACATATGGCAGCGCATGTCGTAGCGACATCCTAGGTTTGATAATCACCTTGATCACATTGGGTTGGAAAGAAAGTTTCCGGGCCCTTGTAAAAAAATGAAAATTTATACATGAATTTTGAAAAAAAAGCAATAGTAACTATTCTTCAAAATAAGGGTCATTATATTCTAAGACTTTCTGTCATCGGTCCGCCAAATTTTGGATCTGGTCAAAGTCGCATTACTCCGACTCCCAATCAAAGAACTCTTGACATGCAATAAAATGCGAATTTCGATTGTATAGTTGGACACAGCGGAGGCCTGTAACAAAGTGAAAATAAGGACGAATAACATATAGGCCTTTAGTGAGAGAATATCACATAAGAAACTGTAATGTCCTATGGAAGTTACCTCATGCTTATTGAAATACCCCAGAACTGCTTTCCAACCGTAGTATATTTGAATTATTTTTGGCTTCAAACCTTTAAAGAGACCATCAGGCTTTAGTAAGCAATAACTGATCTGAAGCAGTGGAAAAGATATCGTCAATTCTCTCATTTGTTTAATTTTCATAATAATGCGCTGGAAATCAACAACTGTCACAAATGCTTCAGTGTACTTACATTAATGAAAGTTATGATATTTAAGTTGAGACAATTATATACTCATTTCAAACTGCGCAGTGAAATTTTTGTTGCATTCTGTGTTATGATTTATCAATATTCTAAGGCGATCTACTACGTTTAACACGTAGTAATTGCAAGCTCTAGAGTAATCTAATATTTATTTAAATCACTGTAACCTTGTCAAGATCCATCAATTTCTATTTGTTCTGTTAGCAGGCCAGAACTATTTACTCGTTCCACTCGCTCAAAGAATACAAAGACCATCAATTTCTCTTATAAATACATGCTTCTCAATGTATTTGGCATTTCAGTACTTTAGCTCGCCAAGTTTTACCTTTTTCTTTGGAACCACATGCTAAACAATGAACGTTAAGTGAGTATTTTGCCAAGAGTCTGTAAATGATATGGAATTGGGGATATAACGCTACGCACGAAGTGGAAAGTTCGTTCTGGGCTTCCGACGCTTCGTTAAAGAATCAGAAACTCGTTGATATTGTCCTTCTGCCAATCTTCATCTACACGGCGGAAATAGAGACACATTTGAAATCTATACAACCTCATTTTCCAGTAAGTGCCAGTCACTAAAATTGAATTTATTTGTTGAAAAGACAATAAAATTTCAGACAGAGCGCGAAATACATAAAAATTTCAGAGATACGACTCAATTAGAAGAAAGCTAAAGCCAATCAGTTGATTCTTTGACAGTAATGGAATCTATGTTCTGTGTGGCTATGTGAATGATTGACCCTTAGAACATTTTAATATTCACTCTGTAATTCAAATGAAATCCAAAATAATGCATAATTCGCTATTTCGGAATCTCTTGCTTTTGAGGCTGTCGATGTGTGGATTGGGGTTTGTTTGGCATTTATCTTCGGTGCTTTGCTTGAATACGCCGTGGTTAACTACTACGGTCGCAAGGAATTTCTCAGAAAGGTATCTTTTCGCTACAGAAAAGCTCTGCAATAGTACTAAATATTATGATAGATCTCTCCGACAAAATAAGTTTATTTCCTTTCAGGAGACAAAGAAAAAAACTCGATTGGACGATTGTGTCTGCCCATCAGACCGACCAGCTCTCCGACTCGATCTGAGCAGTTACCGCAAGAGGGGATGGACTCCGATCAACAGGTACTTCCTTGTCTCAAGAAACTAAATCTTCAAAAAGTGAACACTTCTAGACTACTTACGCCGATCAATAGGTAAAGCCGAACGACGAGCTGTGTCATATTTAAATTTTAAGCTGTATATCACTTCAGTTTTGAATTTATGGATTGCTACTATTTTAGTTAATCAAATGCTACCTGTCCTGCTGAATTATAAGCAGCAGTGTATTATAATTACTTAGCAAATGAGAACTACATAATTATGAAGCCAAGATTACTAATAAAATTATGCAAACTACTGTGAGATTCGAGTTCTCAGCAATTTCAGAGCTACTTATGCTTTCTGAGAGAAGTTATCGCTCCTTTGCAATCATACCTTTCAAATAAACCTAAACTTAACCCAGGTGACGAAACGATTGTCCACTGCTCTAGAGTAATGGCAAAGTATTTTTCCAATACGCTAGCAGCATTGGAATGAAAGTGACATATGGCCCGTGAGCGCTCAATTCCTGATTGAACAATCTTGAACCGGATTTTCGTTATCATCATTCAGTGCATACTCACAGGACGGCAAGGAGGAATGCCGCTGGCAGGCACGGCTAGGCGCATTTAGGCCAACTCGTGAAATGCTCAAAATACTTATGGAACTTCGTAAATAGACTTCACGCTACTTGACGAGCCTTTATGAGACATTCACAATATAAAAAATTTGAATAATGATGTACTAAGTGCTCCTTGGAGACAAAGCGCTTTAGTTGTAGCCTATATCTGCTTTGCTGAATGGACTTTACTATCCATGGAAGTTTATGTGAACCGGTTAGCAGTGCTAGATCAGTAATTCACACCGTTTTTTATCTGTTCGACGTTGTATCCTACACATACTTAGGAGCCTGAGCTTGTAGATTTCCCAAAAAGTCAACTTCCATATCGGGAAAAAATTCCTCAATCGAAGACACGCTTTTTTCAACAGCTCAAACGCATACACATAGAATCCCTCATCCACTCATCAAACTCCGTATTTATCCACTGGTACATTTTTAATAGTGTTATTTTGCATAATAAAAGGAGAGAACTTAGACGACTCGAATGACTAATTTCAAAGCGACAACGTTGTGTAATTGAATTCAAATGAGCGGAGTCATTGACGCCACATTTTCAAATTTTGATGAAGAGATTTCTATAAGAGTAAAGTGAGAGGCTGACAATTTTGTATCCATACATCTGCTGGCGTTTGAAGGGAACTGGCAAATTGATGTCACCTGTATCACTTTTGATAACGTAAACCACTGAGTAGCTCGAGTGCACATCAATGAAGTGTTGTTTCTTCATGTCAGTCACCGTGCTACTCGTGAATATTATGTATCACATTTCCTAAAGTCGCAATTATCTGGAGCGAATGTTACAGAAGTTAGTTTTGTGGTGTGAAAATATACTCGGAGTCGTCTTACTGCGGGTATACGAAGATTATCACGCCTCTAAACTAGCGTAATTTTACTACTCTTAGTGATCATGAGCAGCTTGACAACGTTTACCTTGGCTTACATCTAACCACTTGGCGACCAAGCGGAAATCTGAGCGCGGCCAGCTACAATCACAATGCAGCAGTCTTCTAATTATATTTTTATTTCAATCGTCACTAAAAGGATTTCAATCGCCAACAAGTCATAAATGATGATGGTAGGGAGTTTAACAAGGCTACCTGTAGTAGGAACATTGCCGATTATCGTTCCTAGAACTCTGCGTTACAAGGGAAAAGCCAGGTACACACGAAAATGATGTGTTTCATACTGTTACTGAACATTTCTCCCATCTGATCCATATTCATTCATTGATCAATCATATTAGCTTTTATTTCTCATGTTGACAAAGTATTATTCTTTATTCATGCCTCATATGAAGAATAATCAAAAATTTAAGCATTTTATCCCATTGTCCTTCTGGAATTAAAAATTACGATAGAAATCTTTCAAATTCGAAACTATTTCATTCCATGAAATAGCTCAAAGCTATGATAATGATTTAAAATGAGAAACTGATCACTTGTTTGTCAAAAATGATGCTGCACACTGCATGCAATGCCACCTCTCAATGATTCACAATAGTTTCTCGATTATTAACAAATTCCTAGAGTTGTAACCTTTTTGGATTACAAAAAGATTTTGTTCTATCTAATCATGGGTACTAACTTTTTTATCCGCGTTTGTTCTGTACTGTAAGCGCAACTTATCGCGGTGATTTTGACACTGGATATTTGTGCGGTTTACGCCCTCTACATATTCCTTTCACTCGATGCCCACAAGAAGATCTCATGTGGCCGATCAAATTCCCAGCTACCCTAATAACTCCATTGTGTTCACATCCAGATGTTTAGACGTTCAACAGTAAACGGAGACCTCCGTGCTGCTCAGCTGTTTCTGATGGGCATCGTTTTCACCAGTGGGAGTATTCCCCTTTACCGCATGATTTGATTCGGTTCTTCCGCTTACACGTTCAAACAGAAGCCTGAAGCATATATTCATGATAAGCTAATCATAGAATTATTCACACATTGGTCTTGTAAATTTTCTTGAATATAGTTCGCAAATGCAAAGAGCAGTTGGGTACTTTTGTTTGTGCAGTACAACTCTGGGCCTGAAGCCAATTGTGTCTGAATGTACAGCTGACAGATATTTATGGCGATCGGAGGAATGATGAGACTGAAGAAGGCTAAGATATCAGACAGAAATGGGGAGTGAGAGTTGGAAGTAAAGTCATTTTTGTGGTTTTCCTGTTGTACGCGGATTCTTGGGACGCGTTGGCGTACTTTCTATTGAAAATGCCTGCGAAAATTTTCTTGTTATTATGTCGCTTTCTTCTGACAATTAAGTGTCCACATTATCTAAATTTCGCTATATAACTGTCAAAAGAACCTTTGGCGAAGTTCAAGCAATGATATTACTGTTCCAAAGGCGAGGGCGCATTTTTCTTCGCCATGGTATTACTCCTAAAAAAGCTTTTCTGTAAACCAAGCCTGATAAAAATTCTTCATTTCTCAAGCTATTGATTGATTACCTAAAAAATGCAAGGAAACACGAGCACAATTCACATAATGTGACTGCACTTCGCACAGCTCGCAGTAAAAAGTGGAATTTTTTTTGGACAACTGAATGCTCTTTCTACTAAGAAACAACTTTATGGGAATCTACCCAGTAATCTTCAATACTTTATGGCCACAAAATTTCTCTGAAATCAAAATTTCACTATTAAAAACACCAGTATGAAGGTCTAACTTTTTCAAGCTATCGAATGACTACAAAAATGTAAATGAAAGAGGAGGAGCGAATGTTAGATAGCACTTGGAATTATATTCCTTTTCACGACAATGTGGTTTTCTCGTCGAAACATAGAATATTTCTTGATACATGAGGTTAACCTTCACTATAAACTCTTCACAAAAGTTTCTTCTGTAATATTTTAGTAAAATAAAGGTTTCTCAGGATCGCAATGCACGCTATATCCTGCTATAAAGTTGAAAAAGCTTACTCCGAAAGCAAAACGTAATTCTATTTCTAGCTATCCTTTCCTACTCTTACAAACCACGCTTATTGCTAGAATTTCCACTTCTCAAGCTAGCGAATGAGTACTAATAACTTGATGAAAGAGCTGTTCGCAGAGAAAAAAGAAAGAAACACGAGCACTTTTCACATAAACGCGAATGCGTCATTCAATTTTTGATGAAAAGCGCAGACTTTCAAAACAACAGAGCGCTCTTTCTCATAAAAATACTTTGAAAGAGAATTGTGTGAGGCTTCGGAAATTATGGGACACCATCAACCATCTAGAATTCAAAATGTTCACGATGGCTGCAAGCATTTCCTACATATAAAAAGTCTTTGATGGAAGTCAAAAAAAAACGTGAAAGGCAGACATAACCAACTTTCGCTTAACATTACCAATTACAGAGCCAAAGCCCATTTAATGACAGTTTAATTTTTCATGGCGGGAAAGTTTACTTGACATCAAAATTCTAGTATGTAATACTAAAATATCCGCCATCGAACTGGAGCAACGCACTTCGAGAGCAAACCATGTCAGTTTTTTTTTCAGTATGATGTAATATGAAGGTTTCGCTGAAGTCTAAGCTAAGTTTGGGGATCGGCATTTTTCAAGCTATCGAATGAGTATAAAAACATAGATCAAGAAGGAAGAAACAAGTGTTTTCTAACAACTGGAACTAAATATCCTTTCAAAGGGATGTGGTTCTTTTGTTCAAACACAGAATGACTTCCGGCAAATGAACGTTTTCTTTACCAAAAAACCCTTTATAGGAGTTTCCTCTGTGACATTTCATCATTTAATGCTAATAATGCACTCTTAGAACCTTAAATCAACAAATAATTTTCTACATCCATAGAAGCATGTTGATACGTACTCGCCGCCGGCTCGCCGCGACCGCCGCGAGTGCCGCGCAGGCTATGTACCGAAAACGGTACATATGGTCATCAAGTGGCTAATTTTACTGGATTCCGGATGGAATATGGCAACCTTCTTAGCATAACAGACCCGAAGAGATGAGTAGCTTTACCTCTTTATATCGTAGCTCCAGTCATAGCGAGATAGATAATTTTTTGCAATGTTTCAATTGAGAGCGTCACACTTGAACCTCAAAGCTGTATCTTAACCAGAAATGTTCATAAAACATTGGCCGTGTTTCTGAAGCTTTGATTCATCGTGATGGATATAAATATTTTAGAAACTGATTCGCACAGGTGGAAGTTTCTCTATTCGGTGCCGTTATGTTTTTTTCTCCGTTGTTTCAGGTTGCTAGATATTCTGGGTCGACACGCTGATATCTCGAGGAAAGTAGATTTGATGTCTCGGATCACTTTTCCGTCGTTTTTCACTGGTTTCTTGGGTGAGCTTTATATTTTTTGAACATCTCAGAATTTTATTTTCACTTTGAGTATGTACATCAACGATAAACGAACTGCATTCGTAGTAAGTCAAGAGTTATCAATACCTTAGATGTGACATCAGTCATAAATGAAAGATGGCCTGCATAAGCCATTTATGTCTCACATTCTTTGCTACTAATTAATTTGGAGTATAAGTTCTTTTCACTACATTTCTTAGTTATAGAAGTTTTGATTCATACATTTGAAAATAAGCAGAAATCGTTATTCAGACGAGTTTGTTCGTTGGAATTAAATAACGCGACCGAAGTAGGCAGGACCGTTTTTCTAGGGGATGGACGCCACAACATATTCTTTTTTCCAACAGAGTAGCACAAAAGATTTCGGCATGAGTAACGTATTTATAGCACGTATGTGGACAGCCGATATGAATAATATATGGCTTACAGGAAAGGGATGAAGTAGCCTATGCGATCAGCCAGCAAAATTGGTTTAGTTTTCAGTATGTTAACAAACACTTTAGCTCATTCCTACCAAAAATGATGATTACGGTGAATACCTAACAAGAGAATTGCTTAAAGGCGAAGAGCCTGTCCGACTGACGAGGCTGCCGAGGTCGAAACACGTGTCGGGCTGTACAAGAGCCCATAAGAGATTACATGATATGTTCCCTCAACTAAGAATTATTAGATATATTGAAAGTTGTGCGTAGTCTTGAGAGACACTCGAAATTAATGGTATAATATTTTGAAAATACCAGCCAAGAACATCCGAGTGTACAACACTGCCGAACTAGCAATGCATTTCACTCCACGACAGTGTGAATCGTTCGACGTCGCCTGCTCTAAGTGGGGGAACTGGAGCACCCCATGAGGCTTGGCTAAAGACGAAGGGCCTGCCCAACTGCCGAGGCTGCCAAGGCCGAAACACGTGTATCGGGCTGCACAAGAGCCCATAACAGATCACATGACAGGTTGATTTGACTAATTATCTGATAAGAAGTTCTTATTTACGGAGCCTCATTGGTGTCCCAGATGCAGATAAAATGGAAGAAAAAGTGGAATTGTTCGCTAAGGATGGGCACGGCCTAGCACAAGCCATTGTGTTTTCATGACTATAAATTTCATCCTCATTACTGAAAGCTGTCAGTGACTATATATTACTTCGATTGGGAAATTTCCATAAAAAACTTATCAGGTTTTCAATTTAATGTAGTTTTCGAAATAATCTGAATCTAGATGTTTTGTGTCAATAGACTGACTAGAGGTGCTCTCACGGTTTCCAATTCAAACCAGTCTGTCTCTTACAATTTGAGTTCTTAATAATATAATAAGCAAGTGTTTTATGCGATTCCTATACAGTTTTCCTCGAAAGCGGGCTCTAGACGTTGTCCGACATAGGAAGTGAGCAATTACGTGAAATAACTGCGTTCCCAATATGTTTACCCACTGATTTTCGATCTTGTGTTATTTTGAGCAGAATGTGCTTACACTAAGACGGTGCCTACTGTAGCATGAGAAGTGCTTGGAAAAAGACAGCATGGTGAAGTGGTCGAGATTTAAGAGGCTTAACGAGCGACGGTGATTTGAATTCGCCTGGATCCTATCGGTCATTCCAATTTCGTTATCAGTTAAGAGTCTTCTAATTCTAGTATCATGTTAGAAAGCAGCAATTAAATGAAATTCTTTCGCTTAGGCTAACAAAAACTGAGTGTCGTTCAATTTTTGATATTAAAAAGAATTCAAAACCTAATGCAGGCCACTTTTTACCAAAATTTCGTAGTGATCTTCATCATAGAAAGAACTCCGATTTCTTCAAGAGCCAAACTGCTTGTTTGTGAGACGCAGCCAACTTCTTGATCCAAAATTTTTCAACATTGACATTTGAGGACTGCTATAGTAGCTGCAATGTGTGAGAATCAGTCCCTTTCTGTTAGATTTGAAGCTAAGCTCTGCGATTTTTTTTTTGTTATTTTTTGTCTATGGGTTTATTTCTTAGCCTTTTCATTGCGTTTTATGTCATTCGAAAGCTTTTGATCTCGAGATTTTGATTTCGTAAGCTATTTTAATCTTGCACTTGTATGAAGTTTTCCTTCACCTTAAAGTAGACACGTCAGAACTTAAGTCGTGGACGCTTCTTGCAGAGTTCCTTGAGTCATTCTGCCACCGAAACGGCACAAACTATATAGGGTACTTAGGCACAATGCGGCTGATCTACGATTTGTCTAGAGATGGTTCAACGAGTTTAGTGAAGGCGACACCAATACGTCCAAATCGGCTGCGAAAGCTTTTCCAAAGCGGTGTCAAGACAACGCTCGTCCGCATAACGCTCCTGACATTGTGAAAGATTAAATAATCAGGACAGGAACGTACAATTTATCCACCGTATAACCCAGATGCTGCTTCAAATGATTACCATCTTTTTAGGTCTCTACAACATTCCTTATCAGGTAATAGGTAGTCGATAATGATATAAAACGCCGCTGTCTAACGTGAAATATGGAAAAATCTTATACAGTTCCGAAAAATGAAATACCTGATATATTTGAAACCTCGAAAATATGAGCTACATCAAACACGATAAGAAAAGCCAAAAAATAAATTTATCGTAATTGAAGAGACATAGCAAAAAATACGACAGAACTTTTACCACCGCCTCTAATGCGCTGTAAACTTTTTTTCATGTATGCTAACTCGTAAATCTATAGACTTGAGTATTGGGTTGGTAATTAAGTTTTGTAGCATCAAAAATTCTCTAACAGAACAATTTATTTAAGATTAACAAAAAAACATTTTCGATCAAATTATGCACCATTAGAACCAATCATGTTTTGTCAAATTTTTAGTAATTTTTCAATGTCTTGACGATAGAGTTTTGGTGTTCTTAAAGGAAAATTTTCAAGCAGGTGATCTAATACATCATCGACCTTGGCGAAACTTTTCCTTGCCAACAACTGTTGCAGAGACCTGAAAGGGTGGTAATCACTTGGAGCAGCATCTGGCCTTTACGGTGGATAAGTTAAACGCTCACACCCTAATTCTGTAATCTGTTGCAATGTCAGACGAGCAACATGTGGGCGAGAGTGGTCTTGCTGCAAAATAACGCCGCTTCAATAAAGCTGTCACAGCCGATTTCGACGTGTGGTGTCGCCTTCACGAAACTTTTTGAACCATCTTTGTGTAGTTGGCAGATCAACTGCCTTGAGGCTAAGTGCTCAGCATAAGTTTTATGTCGCTTCCGTGGCAGAATGGTCTAAGGAACTCATACAAGAGACGTTCGCGAATCGTAAGTTTCGAAGTTTTCTTTTAAGATAAAAGAAGACTCAATACAGCTACAAAGAGCAAAATAGTGTATATTTTTAGGATCTCAAAATCACGGGCTTTTGAGTGGCATAAATGCGATGAAAATTATCAACAAAGAAGTTTATTGTAAACAAGTAAAAATAACAGAAAAATACAACAAAACGTAGTCGCCAATGTAATATGCTACCAGTAGAAATGGAAATTTATAGTCAGGATCAATAAGGAACTGCCAAGCAGAAATTGGATTCATTTGGATTCACTGGTCAGGGCATACGACTTGTAGAAGAGAGATTATTGCCAGTGCACCTAATCATCCCTTAGATATGGCTGACCCCTCTGGATACGATATATAGGCAGCATTACTTTCCTGAAATCGCACTTATGGGATGAATTTAGATATAGCCCTTTATCAATCTACTTCTTGGCTACAAATATGACAGAAAAAAATCAAAGCTTTCACGACGAAAGGGGTGACGAAGGAGTCACGACTAGTCATACACGACGATGCTGCATTAAACAAAGCACTTTCCAATTCATGGGCCATCAGGGAGAAATCCTCGGAAGACTCTAAAATTTTTCTCTCATCGGAAAAATGTTCGTTCACGTGAATAAATGTTGAACGGTGTTCTAAACGCCGTCGAAGTACACTGTCCAAATTTTATGTGGTATAAGACTACATTAAAGGCAGCGAGAATAGTCGTTGTTCCTCACTACCCACTAACAATCATAGAAGAATTATCAACCCGGCCATTACTTCTACTTGTTGTTACTGCTCCTTGGTTGCGTTCATGTGCGAGTTTGACTGCAATCTAAGGGTATGCCTTCTTCTCCACTGGCCCTTAGCAAGTGGGACCGTTCTTTCCTATTGTCATAATAAGTCACTTCAATCGCTTGTTGACTGCATTTTGGTGAATTAACCCGAGACTTTGTGTGATAAAATTAGCTGAAATTTATCTTTGGATCGGAGCCACTCTGCCTGCCACATACACTCTCTTGATTTTTACAGAATACTATCCATCTAAAGTGAAGTTCACAAAAGCCCAAATATTCTCAAATAATCACTGAATTAACCCGTGATGGATCGTTGAATAACTTAATCAATTATTCAAATGACCTTTATTCAGGTGCTTTGCGAGATCCAGACATCCACCAACGTTTTTGTTTTTTTGAAACCATTGTCTAAAAGAGTAAATGTGTTCATGCGTGAGTCAGCTGCCGTCAATACTCTGAAAGTTGATCTGGGTTGAGAACATGGCTGATCTGATTGTGTAACAATTACTCTTTTTTTTTTGTTGATATCCCATAAAATATTGGGACTGTATCAGAATTTCCTTTGAAGCTCTTCTTGTCTGTAAGTATAACGCTTATGTGAGGACAACAACCCATAGCAAATCTGTTGAAATATATTAGGAAAGAAGGTTTTCTTCCATTTTTTTCTCAATTTTTCTCTTAAGAATCTTTCCGACTGATAAGGAAAGGAAATAGTTGGTGTTCTCTCAAAAGTTATGTGAGAGCTGGGTACTGACAATGTAGGTGAGCAGAAATTTTCATGGAAACTCTCTGAGATCAAGCATATCATAAGGTGGATGTTCTTTGTCGTCCGTTATGATTGTGCGGGTCACAGAGAATAGTATTGCATTCACAAAGTTTTTGGTGGCATTTCTTTTCGTCGTTCTTTTCCGTTGCCGCCTCCGAGGAATTCTTGTCCTATGGTATCGGTGGAAAACCCCGTGTGCTGCTTCCTCTGCAAATGTTGCTGTTTACTATTCATTTGATGTTTGTCGTAGGAAGATCTACTCGGCAGATCTTCTGAGTCTTTTCAGGAACTTCTACTTGATCAGGACTATATTCAGCAAAGGTTTGACCAGCTAACAGCATATCGCAGTCTATCTCGAGTCTTCACTATTTTATACAAGTTTTTCCTTTTTTACAGTGTAAATGAACATCAATTCCGAAATGTGGTAAAAAAATATCATAACGCGAAAAGTTGCTATCTCGTTAGTGCAAAAAAGAGATTGTCACCGTCGTGAAACACTCCATCAAACTTCAATGGAAACGTGATCGGTCTCCAGCTGGATCATAGCGTTTGGAGACTCCAGCAATTAATGGTCGTAGGCTTTTACCTTGGAGGAGGAATTTTCAGAAAGGACAGGAGTTGCATAAAATGCGAGTTCACAAACCGATCCCCCAATCTCATCCGCTGCTATTCATTAATCAGTATCAGCTGCAGTGGCTGGTTGCAAGAAGTTCAATGAATAATACCTAAGGAACCGGTGTGCTTGGAGTGAAATGGTGATCGTTTGGTAGCATGAATCAGCCATCATGCTTCTTTTATTTCTGTCGGAATGTATGTTTTCATTTACGGATATCGATCTGAACTTGACCAAAGTTTAGAATATGATCATATCTGGGCAAAGCTTCAAGAAAACTCTTTTCATCTTAAGAAGAGTTTAGTCTTGCTCAGAGTTACTGTAAAGATACAAATGATTCATGAGCTTCATACAACTTCTCAATGGCTCGTGCTAGGTAGTACAGATCAGACAGTGCTTCGAAGATGGCCCTCAATCGCCAGCAGTTCAGACAATATCACAGCAGTACCAAATAAGATGTTTCGTAAAGCCGAACCATGACAATCCTTTCCGAGTCCGCGCGCGCTTGTATTGCTTCATCAAGGTCCTCACTGTGTCTATACCAGCCGTGTTCTAACCGTAATCAGGAGCTATTAGCCCTCACTCGTCAACCGGACTATCTAGAATACACATATTGTGCCTGGATCCAGACAAGTTGAAACCGTACTCGCTGTCACAGTTTTGGCTTCTATTTGCTGCCTTTTTTACTGAGTAAATGAGTGGTTTTTAAAAGTAATTGTTCAAACTACCGTACAATAAGATGTTATCTACAGTGCGTAATGCGAAATAAATGCCTTATAAATCGGAAATGATTGTCTATTAGAAGGCGAATAAGCATGATAACAAAGGTCGATGGCAAATTTGATGGCGCAAATCCACTCACATCGTCAATTATTTTAGCAATTTCTTACTTTTCAGTGTTTTACTACTGGGTATACGTGAGGCAGAGCAACCTCGACTAGAGCAACAGAGCCCATGTCAGCCGCCGGCGTCTCTGATCATCACTTATTATAGGCCCTATTCCATTTCCATCATGTCATCTTTCCTTGCTTAATCTACGTTATCCTTTACGTACAGTCCTTCGACCAGCTCAACAGGGTTAATTCTACGTAACATTAGCGATCACTGAATGATTCTCATCTTGTTTCCAGTATCCTGCCGTTGTCTCCCATCTCAAGTGATCAGAATTCATAAAGTATCATTGTGATCATTACTCAAAAAATCCATTCTAGAAATTATTTTGTTTTGTTTAATGTTATTTTGTGAAAGAATAAAGAACTAATGTTGTGAAAAAATAGGCCAATGAAGAAAATTAATAGAAGCTTCATGAAGATGGAAGTAAAGAGCTCAAGCATACAAATGCGAGCATTCGATCTGATAACAGACGAATCAAAGTTTTTCAGTGTAGTGGGATGACTTTACTCGTATGAGGTATGTTCATGGAACTATAGCGATAAATTGTGTGCAGCTTGATCCACGCAAACACCTGAAGAACGACTGCGTGCATTGCATGCTTGAGCGAGCTTTGAGCATTGATATGTTGGTGTATTTCTGTCGCGTTGAGCGATGGCTATTTCAGCTGTAAACTAATCCAAACGAAAAATTTTATGAAAGAGATCGCCATGCGAAAGAGATAAGTAGTCGCCTGGGAAATTATGCGTCTTATTCGTCTCTTTTCTGAATCTCAATTTCACGACTCAGAATGTCTGCAAACGAGTACAAAATAATATTGGCAGAAAATAAGGCGTCCGGTGTCGATCAATTTTCGAAGGATGGGTCGTTTACTCGGCTTCGTCATGCATCGTAAAGGTGATTGGATTCATATCAAGCCCAAAAAACGACTTGCGGTTATCAAACTATGGATCATGACTCTGATTTTGCTACTGCTGAAAATCTGGGATTAAGTTGTTGTCAATCCTGGAAGGTTGACAGGTTTGCTAAGCATCGAGTGTGAGATCGAACCAGTGATCGATAGCGGTGTACATTCAAAACACCTTCCCCTGTGCTTCTCACACTCGTCAAAACTCAGAACCAGGTTATAAATATTGGAGCTCATGCTTTAAATTCCAAATTTCGATTGGAGTGTGCCCCAAAGAATGCATTCCGGCTTAGAGAGTCTCGTCAACCAGCGAAATTAGTGTGCAACATTCCATTATCTATGAGAATGCAAAATGCTTTTTACTCAAATAAAACTCGCAGGAGGTTGATGCTCCTCGTTTGAAATTTGATGGCTAACGTTTCGGAGACCTCTTCTCCGTCAGAGACCAGACGATTGAATCATACCATTTCTAATTATTTCGTTAATATTTCGGAGATGCACTAAGAGTCTACTACAAAGCAATTCAATAGTCTCAATATAAAAACTCTACCTGCTCAGCCTTATATGGGAGACGTCACCGGTGCAATGAGGCTTATTGTGAAAAATTAACCATACTCAGGCTAGCAAATGAATCTGAGATATGGTACCCACATCATTTGTTAAGCTATGCTATGCATTTTCTATCCTTTGTTTTATTACTCGATTATTAATTTCTCTCGAAGAATGTCGAAAAGGTAAGACAAGAGATTCTTCAAAAACTTGGGCATCTGTTGATAATAGCTTTTATAAGATATTATCTTTGGTCAAGAATTACTTCCGAATCAGCATATTTGATCGTTCACTTCATTGACCCATCCCAATAAAGCCATTTGAGAGATTATGGAAACAGAACGAAGTTGACAATTATCTTAACACTATAGATATCTTTGAATATGTGAATTCCCAGCTAAAGACGGCAATCGCCTCCACGCGGCCAGAAATAAAATACCAAAGTTCTTGAAAAAGTGGCTAGCAAAGATAGTAATATTTTAGCGGTCAAAATCACAGAGATGTGTTTAGCTTACAGGGCTGATTGCATATGAAATATTACGTTATCGAGATGAACAGTGTTGCTTAGTGAATCGTTTTGAGAAGTGGCTTAGAAAGAATATTGAAACTTAGAGATGAGCTTCAATGTTCGATTACGTTTCTTGTCACCATCGACGCCTTGATCTGCATGTAGTTTTGAGTGTCATTTGGAAATTATTTGACGACAATACTTCATCACTTATTACTCACTTAGATTACAGTTGAGCTCTTAGCTTCCTGTTGTGCTTCCGTTCGTCAGCGTTATGTCTATATGTCAGAGGCGTTATTTTTGGTCTTCTCAATAAGTGTTCAGATATTGTTCAGCAAGTATTTTTCTTGAAGATTAAGCTAATATCACGAGGTTCATAAAAAGCCTTTCTCAGCCTACCTTTTCTTCATAGGTGCGGTACACCAAATAAAGTATTTTACCGGCCTTGTGGTATTAGCGTGATCACTGAAGGAATAATTATTGATTAGATCTGTCAAGGTTAAAGAAAAGTCGATTTTCAGGATACTGTCATGTTAGCCTTTTTTTCGTTGTTATTGTATAGTCTCGCCGTTCGCACCGAAGTCTATTCAACAAAGTGTATCGAATCGGCATTCCATCCAAACAAGCATTCGTTCTGCTGACCGGATGAACACACAAGCCATTGAATACATTGTTGTTGCTAACCGAATCCATACTAATCACCGAATTTTGAGAATTGAAATTAAGATGACGGAAGGCTTCGTCAGAGTCTGCAGGTCTCTGATCCAAATGAACCGTTACATTTCTCTTCGATAGTACAGTGAAATCTAGAAATCACTTTATACTGTCAATGTTCCAGTGTTCATGAACGGCTTCGGCAATGGCAATGACTTATATCACCTGAGTGAAAAATTCTCCATCCAATCAAACTATTGACGTCTGAAACGCGAGAACTCTAGAATGAAAATGACACACTTAGAAACATATCAAAATGGTTGCACGGCCGACACGTTTGAGTGTGGTGATTTCGCGCTGATTGAGACAATAATCACATCATCAGAACTGAAAAACTGATAGAAAAACAGTTATCAATGTTAGAACACTGATTAGCTTCCAAATACTCGGAACACATCGACTAAAAATGGTGACATCGTACTTGATTTGCGTGAACATCAGAGCATTCGAAGCATGCGTGGATGGATATCAAGAAATTTTGTCATTTCAAGATTATCAAAGCAATTGGGGAAAATGTATTAAGAATTTCTTTGTAGTTTATTGGTGGACATAAACTTGTTTATATGACATTTATCCTACAAATGGCGACGTTTTTGTACATCTCCGCTCCTAATAGAATTTCAAAACGAATGCATCAACAAATAGAAGTGAAGAGAAATGCACCCCACTAGCCATTTATGAGAAGAGGATGGTGCAAAGTGCACTATGAGTCAGTACAGGAATAGGACAAGATTTTATTGAGAACGCCACACAGATATAAAGTGCCTGGATATTCATAAATGAGTCAAACAGATGAAGAATATCTTCCTTGTTTAGCTTGCCTTAATACTTTCATACATTCTCCATGTAGTCTTGGCAAACATCAAGTGTGACACGAATTCCCTTGAACAATTTATCTTTGCAAACGTCGTCATAGCAAAGTGTCAAAGATTTTCAACTTCCCGTTAGAGAGAAGAATAAATTTCAATAACAAAATCTATAAAGTTGGGCTCCTCTTCTACACCAATATATGTACACCAATACTGTCGGTCAGTAATAGGATAAAGTTCTCTACTGAGAGAAAAAGAAAGCAATGGGGTCAGGCGATGGGTGTTCTTGGGATGAAAGATTAGTGGAGCGCACTAACCCAGCTGATGGCATGGGATGTTGTGTTTGTTCTATGACTAGAGGCCAATACCCGGCAGGTGCCGTCGGGGCTTCTGTCACAGGAGGTCGAGTAGAGTGATGAGTGCTGGTAATTGATGTATGTGTCTATCTTATTATCGTCGTCGTCGTCGTCGTCGGTTCGGTGCCACCCAGAGCGACAGAGAGGCGGCTGGCGAGAGCCGACAGCTCTCTCGCACCAGACACGCAGGGCTCGGAGCATTGGTGAGGAGGGACGACTGCTAGGATCGATGCTGTGCGATTGCGGCGACAGCCGGTTGCTTCATGTCCTGCTCGGCTGGCTAGCATTGCTGCAGCTGGTCCTGGGGCAGGACTCGCTGTCTCAGCTTCTGTCTCGTCTCGACGATTCGCATCAATGCGGTCGTGCCATTTCGGCCGGTCGACTCCTCTCGACAGCGATCAACGCACAGTTCCCGCGTCTGATACCGTTGGCGCGATTCTTCGCTGAACATCCAGGCGACTTCGATGCCACTTTCCTAGAGAATTCCTCGATTGACACCAAACTTCCGCTCAAAGTCAATCTGACCGGTCAGAATCCGCTTTACGCTCTTGAATACAGTTGTAAGGATCGGACTGACCGATGGTTGCCGACAATTATCTTCCCTACGAGGGACCCTAATTCGACCACCCGAAGAGCCTATCTGACACTTCGCATGGAATTTGACTTAGATTTGTGCACCGCTATTCAATGTAATACAAAGGTGCGTGATTTTGTCAACATTTCTTATTGTTGTTTCAAGATTCAGAATAATCATGTGTAAGGAATAACTGTTGCTAGATATGTCCTTTTGTTGTGCTTCCTCATATTTATTTCATGTTTGATCTGCTTGCTAAACTTCCATCCTACAAATTGTCGAATCAGTTCAATTCGCATCGCTCTTGATCTTCATGGCACTCACTAAACTGCACTAATTCATCTTTTGAATTATTAGCGGTAGGCATTCAATGAGACTGGCTTCTTTCCTAAAGGAAAATATTGCGATCTGCCCGTGTTGAGGTTTTACAAAATGCATAGGTATTCATATATCTATCACATTCCTAAGTGGTAAAGGCAAAAAAGAGAGTGAGAACTGAAAAGCTAGCTTAAGAATTCATAACTGATAAGCACATGCTTTGACCAATTTAAAACTATCAGAATGGAACTCTTTAACCCACAAACTCTTAACGTCATATTTTTTTCTACTTATTTTTGATATTTCAACTCTGTGAATATCGTCGGTTCAAGGTGCACTTGAAATTTGCTTCATTTTCACTTATTTTTCGCGGAGTCTGTTAATTTGAGGGACATACGAAACGTTCTATTTATTTGTGTGTATCTATGGGATTGTTCCTCCTTATACTATCAACGGAACCTCTTTCCTAGCCAATAAACCTTCAATGTTTTGCAAATCTTTCATTTTCACCCCTATTTATATTACTGCATGCAAAGTCGCCTATTTACCACCCTTTTTCTGATCCCATACACACATAAGCGATACAAATTTCATTCTCATGGCTGTGAACGTGGGTCTTGAGTTATCTCCGCATAGTGTGGGATTCAGAGACTGCCGAAGTACTGCTTCAGCGCACTTTCTTAAAATTACCAGCAAATCACTTCCACACACTATTTAATTGTCCTGCCAGTTTTATTTCTACAGATAAATCTTTATACTTTTCTCGATTTAGTGCACATGGACGGTGCATGGTGGATTGAGAGTCCTAGCGAAAACATGCTGTGGCAAAGGCGAGGATACAGCTCTCTGTAGAACCGATTCAGACAGAAGTAAGCATACCGCTTCTTTTTGTCGTTAGGTGACCTCGGAAAAAAACATCAGTCTTGAGTGGTTGTATGACAAATGATATTGACGGAATAGAAAAGCCGAAGGTAATCCAGGGTTTTTAGTACAAGCGGCGTTTGATTGATCCGAATACAATTTCTTTTTTCACAATCAAAAACTTTGTTAATAGAGATGTCTGTTTATGGAGACTTTTTTGAAGTGAAGTCTAATACCAAATATGATATCAACTATGATCTAATATGATACTCGAAGGAGCTTTGATTCACGCGCTACGATTTTTCTTACAAATTTAGTCCAAAAGGTCTGTCTTTCACCTTAAACTCCTCAACTAAGATAAAATAGAGAAAGATTATTGAAAGTTCGCGAACGAGTCTGTTGCTCTTGATAGGGATGGTCATCGAACCAATATTCTACCGAAAAAATCGTGACGTTAAACTACCAAATTCGCGTAATGTTCTATCCACCTTCTAATAAATCTTTTAAATAAGATAAGTTATAATTCTGATGACCAATAAATTAGTTTGAAGAGATTTACAACACTTGTTCTTTACTTGTTCTTCAAAAAGTACAAACTTTTTCTATTATCACTAGTCTTTTGAGGACTCGTGAACTCTACCAACATCTGGGAAAACAGTAGTAGGGTTGTTACCGACCGATATTTTCTCTCCGCGACCTTCATAAAAGAACTTTCACATCCAAATTTTTGCATATATCGTGGATGCAAAGAAATTTGGTCGACTAAGAATCGCTACCGGGTACATCAATAAGAAAGTTTGTTAAGAGGTGCATTTCAGACAGGCCGATGCTGCTGGTGGCAAATGCGGCGTGTGCCACTGCTTGCTTGGCGTTGATTCCTGTCGTTTGTCGTGCTCGCCGTCGTGGTCAAGAGGCTCGTGGTTGGGCTCTCATGGAGTTATTCCTCATTGGAGCCAGCATTCTCTACCTAATTGTAAGGCTTAACAATTTTATTTCTAGACCTTACACCTTTTGTCTTCAAAAATAGCTGGCTGCAGTAAGAGCCTCTAAAGAATGGCAAGCGAAAGAAGGGAGTTTGAAATGAAGTGATGTGAAATTTTTTTGTTCATTTCTCTTCTATGCTGGTGACATAATTATGGCGGAAAATTTGGTGTCAAGCCTATTTCGTCACCAGTGGAAGATTGTGCTTGAGAGACTTTGATATCTCTCCGTTCAGTTTCTGAACATAGTTGTAAAGAGTATTTGCATCAAAAGGTGTTTATGCTGCAACTAAATTGGACCCCAGTTGATGGGGATATGAGATTGAATTTGGAACAGTTGTCTAGTTGTTGACTTAGTCTGTAGGTGTGACGCAGCACTCCTGGCTTTGTCACAGCTGTAGGAAGGTGAATATAGTGCGTCTCCATCTGTACTATAAGTCAACAGAGTCGATTACTTGTTACGAAGTCAACAAATGTGGCAGCATATCGCTTCGTCTGTTCGTGGAACACTGATTTATCCATCGACCAGCTTTGTGAAGTCATTGTTTAGGCATTACTACATTTTTCATGTCTCAACGAACTCGCGATGAGATACAAATATTGAGGTTTGTCTCTGCATTAAACTCTTACTCAAGAGCTCTAACTTCTTTCCTGTACTCTCTAAAAAAGTCCATTTTTCTGTTGATCGCTATATATGCTCATTGTACACAAATTATTTGGAAACGTGCACTAATCTCACGCTCAATGGTTGATTGAGAACGTCACATGTGAGAGAATTATGAAAGGGCCTGTCTGAAACGATACCTGTTTTTCTTTTGCTTTTTGTGCTTTCGAAGATTTCATCGCGTATGTTGACTCAAGCGCTAAGCTTCACACCACAACTGGCTCAATCTTTCATGCGCATGCCACTACGGCGATATGTATGGTCTCCGAACTATTACAGTATCTTGACGACGGTCATCTCGGGGAATCTACATCTCGTACCCAAGAAGATAAAAGCTATTAAGCTTTGGATGAATGGGCTTGTGTACCATCAGAAGAAAGAAACCACAGAAGCCAATTTAGCTTGGAACTTTTTATTAATAAATTTTGATGTACACATGAGATCGTTAGTTTGACTTCGCTTACCAAAATCAAAAACCTTCCATCTTACCAAGGTCAGCAAATTGGTATCAGGTTTGTCAAGAAGGATAGCTGCATTGCGTGACACATTGGTAAGCCGCCCCTAGTCATGGTAAAAACTAGATATGCACTCAATTACCTCTAACAATACTCAATAAAGTCGAGAACATGGCACATTCCTCAGGATTGATCAACGCCGAACGCGTTATCATCCGTCCTTTAATACCCGCTAATCTCATATTTCACTAAAACGAGTTTAATTATTATGATATTAGGCTTTATAGAGACGAGGAGTAGGATTATCCGGCATGACCCAGTGAAGAAGCTCATCTCATCTCACCTGCACTTCAGGGCATTGCTATTCTCTGTCAAAATCTGCCTCCTGAACTGACAACAGGGTCACACTAGCGAACATCAATGTCACTTTAATACCCCAAAAATTCTATAGATAGGAGCGGTTTGATTTATGCAAAAGAAACGACGAACAAACACGCGCTCGTTTAGAATGTTAAACATCAAACAACAGTGAAAATAACAACAACTTACCTTCTACTTTCAATTTCTACCTCGTCATCATCGTTTCTATTCATAGCGGCAAATTCGTTTCCAGTCGAGATTTTCAAAATCACACAGTGCTTTTTTGATGCCATGCATGATAGTGTCAGAAGAGATGGAATAAAAATTACTAGGAATTAAAAATAAGAACAAGAAGAGATAAGGACGAGGATAAAAAAACTAGTCGTAGTTACTAAATTAATGAAACTACTAAAAATATTCAAAGTTACTATCAGGTACCATTTTCTAGCACGTGCCGAATGAAACACTCTTATCCAGTAAATTTAATGTTGACACTGTCTTATTGCTTATGTTCCCTAGACAAAGGTGTTCTACTACTTCATAATGTGAGGTCCAAATATAAGAAGACTGGCTCGCATCAAGACAATTTAATAAGCACTTCTCAATGAATTCACAAGTGACGTCGTGATGAAGGGAATCTCATCTAGAAGAACTATTATTTTAACAAAAATGTGCGTGAAATAATGTTGTGCTTCTGGAGTTTAAAACCATTTTACGTTTTCTACTGCGGAATCAAGGCAACTTTTGAAAGTTTTCCGCAAAGTGCTAATCGCTGGCTTACAAAAAATTAAGCACCATGGTTTCTCTTTGCGCGCTATTAATCAATTCACAAGCATCATTATCCTCATTGATCTTAATCACAAAATGTAGCTCAAGAACGTTAAACTGGTAAGACATGAGCTGAATGATTTACGTTTATCATCTCCTTTTTATAGTGTCATCCGTTTTATGCTGTAGCACAGTGTAATGAGCCTTTTCACTACCCGATAACATGAGAGCAGCTGTCTCTGAATTTGTTCAACGAAGTACATTACTGGTAGAGTAGGAATTCGCAGATAAGCAATTGGCTAACACTTGACATCTAAATCAGCCTACGTCTGCATTATTGTTTTGTCAAATTTGGTCGCTCTCTGTCGTAACGTTTGGTTAAACAAAACACAGGCGCAGGCAGTCCAAATGGAAGTTTTTGTTAAGTGAAATCTTCTTTCTACACAACAGTAACGGTTTTGTCCAGTATCTGGCCCCACGAAAACGGTTTTGTAAGCCTGAGTGCCATTTAAAAGTCTGAAAGTTCTCGACATACAGACTTTTCAAAAGTCAAGAAAAAGCAAAAGCGGTCAAGTTGAGCATGTTCTCATGTTCTTTATAAATGACACAATTTCGTACTTTTCACTTCGCTAGTGAGTAGTTGGAAGGGGAAAGAATAAAATTTCCGGCTACGACCAATCTCATTGAGATGCGTCGTCACGTGTTTATAAAATCGTCAGCGAATGTTCAAAGCGTAAAATCGGGGTCTCAAGGAGGGACCACTCTCGCAAGTGACTAATCGTTGCGTTATATTACAAATCTTAGTAGTACTGTATATGTAGTAAATTTTTGAAAATTTAACTGCGCACATGCTATGTCGACTACATACTGTATTTCCTGTAAGTTGTCACCTTATAGTTATTTATTTTACCCTACTTCTGCAATTTGGATCCAACAGTCTCGATGTTTTTGACTTTTTTTTTCAACGAAAAGTGCGGCATTGCATTCCGATGAAGCAGTATTAGCCACTGAGTAATCTTACTTATGAATTAGAGATGGGAACGAACTCAAATCTCCCACATAAAAGGCATCATACAGCATACATCTGTCCAGTTGCCTCATCGTCATATCACCAAACAGCTGCCAAGTTTTTTTTTTTATCTTGTGAATTTATTTTTATTTCGCGCTGCATCCACCTTTGGAATTTACCATGCGAGTCCCAGCTTTCCCCCTATTCGTGTCATTTCCCATATCGATCATCTACAGAACTTTCCCCACTTTTTGCACAGAGTTCGGCTACTATTTGTAAATTTCACATCCTTCACGAATTTCATTGAATGCTGGTTGAGTTGATTCTCCCTGAAATCCCAAGGTGGTCGGTTTACACCATTCGGTTATGACGAGTGGGCATTACAAGGAGAAGTCGATTCACCAACACAGAAGAGATGAGACTTAATGACCTTCATGCATGGTTGAGCCAGCAGCGTCTTCGCGATAGTTAGCATGCTACTTCTGCTCAGTGCTTCCTGTCTTTCTACATCGTTGTAAACTGAAGAAAAGCTTGCAGCATAGTGCCAAGTAAAAATTCTGCTCTGCTAGTCCCACCACCATCATGGGATGTGGTGAAGGACTTGGACGTGACGCTTCTTTACCGATCACATCGCATCCACTGCAATCAGTTTCCTGTGTTCCACCGTAATTTTACTCTTTTGGAAGCTTCCCAAAAGAAGTTTCTTGTTCACCATGTGGTATAGGTGTTGTGTTACACATAAATATCATAATTTAGAGAGAAATCCCGTAACCGATAAATCTGACGTTGCTGATTAACGCCTATCACACGTCATGGTTCAGTTAATCATATTGAGTCTATCTGGTGATTATTCAACATCATGTTACCACTGGAAAACACTTAGATTAAAAGAATACAGATTATAACTCCATCTGGTAAAGTTTCCAGAAGTGAAGTCTGCCGTTTTCAAACATAGAGTTGTTCAGAATTTGAATACTGAACTACAAGAATACGATCATTACAAATTATTTTTTTTTTGTGAACCACCTATAACCAAGTCTATTTCTGCTTACGTTGTTTGTTTATCCAGTTTTCTGTGCACTTCTCAACGTAAATGATGCTGACACCTAAGAGATAGCGCATGAATAAAGAGTACTTTCTGAGTGTGAACTATGCAAGAATAATAATTTCCTAGCAAAGCCAGCATATCAAAAATTATTGATGTGGCTAAATGAGCGGATGCAATATAGCTCAGAGATACTCTACACTACCCATCACATTGATTATTGGTTCGATCCGTGTTCGATCTCTCTAAGCCTTCTAACCTTTTGGAGTAGGGAAACTGTTTTCGTTTTGTTTGAAAGGGCTGCAGCGCTGAGTTGGTATATTGGTATGCCACCGCGAAGTACAGCAGTACAAGGCAGTTATGCATTCAATCACGTCTAACAGTGCTTGATGTCAAATACCCGGCAATTCTCGGAGGGTTGAGCAATGTCCTTGAGAATTTGATCCTTTACCTTCTATAAGCACGGGCAAGTTGATAAGCGAACATTTCAGCTGTTGATTGACTGGTTCGCACCGCCACAAGCCGGCTGCTGTGTAGCCGTATGGTTACGTCAGATCGGCTTCAGCACCTTTTACGGATCCATTGTGCTCAAAATTTACAGGTGAGCCGATTTCCAGTTGACTCTTTCCTCGATTCGGCCATCGTTGTTTGTAACAAATGAAATTTACTGCTTTTGGCGGTGGCATTATGTTATAGATATACCCAGTGATGTAGAGTGATGTGCAAAAGTTTTGCGTCAGGCGGGACTTAAACACACATCTCTATCCGAAAGCGCGTGCTCTAACCAGTTGCACTACTGGCGCCCATTTTGCACACCACTCTTTGGTGTCAAATTGCAACGGGTTAGAGCACGCGCTTCCATGTAGAGTGAGATGTGGATTCGAGTCCTAGCTGACGCAAAAGTTTCACGCATCATTCTGCATCACTAAGGAAATCTTTGTGACAGATGATGATACCGTCATTAACACAAGAGGGTATATTTTTACTCTTCATGATCCCTCAAGAAGTGCTGTCATCGTTAATTCTTCATCCATTACGATTCGTTATGATTTTTAGGCGTTTGCATTCAAATATTCCCTATGTTGTTTCTAATTAAGGAATCTACAAGAATACCGTGTTAGGAAGGCACAACATGTTTCGGTGAGAGAGAAGGATATGGTGAAATACCTGATCGGTATGCTCGCTCTCACAATTACGGGTTAGTTGATTCGATTTACCTCTGTGGTTGATCCGTACATTTGAGCATTGGTACCTTCAATTTAAAATGGAGACCAACCTTCTTTAGAAAAGAAAATGATTGCAGACTACAATGAAATTCAAAACTACTGTGAAACGTATTGAGTTCTTCCGTGAATTCCTTCGCGCTATTGTTTTCTCCATTTTTTTCCCCATCTCAAGTCATTGCCAGAAGGGTATGGAATGTTGGAGAATGTTCTAGTAGCTTCTGCAAACACTTGTATATGACCGTAGCGTCCTCGCTCGTCATCTAAATGAAATGGCCTACTGCAAAGTAATGTTCCAATGAAAACCTCAAGCCACCTCCCATTCACAGGAGGCCGACCACCTCACATTGCAAAGTCGACTCGTCACAGTTCGGAGTATCAGTGATGGACCACGGTGCCACATACACCATTCAGCCCTGATGTTATCAAATTATTATCTCTTTCGTGCCCTCAGGTAGCATCTTTACGAGAGAAAATTCTAATACTATAGCTACCTCGAAAGTGTGCTCAGCACCTTCCTTGATCGCCAGCATCATTCCTTCTGGGAAAAAGGCATTTAATCTTTGTCCAACAAATGATTGCATATCCTTGATCCCGGTGGCTTCTCTACTGTTGATAAATTGATTTCTTTAACTAAAGAACAACTGAGCTGGCAGACGTGTCGAGAAGCAAATAAAGTTTTGGGGCAACCCAATAGTTGTTTAAGGAAATATCGGAGAATCCAAAGACTAATGCATCGATTGAATCTCTCAATGTTAATGTTTCACTGGGCCGCATTTCATATTTTGCGAAGTGGCCCATAATTCAAATATTCTCTTATCTTTCATATTTCGTGGCCGTACTTAAAATGCCCCTATTTACTCAAATAGTCGATTCGTCCTTTAAAATTCTATTTTCGATTGTCGGTCCGATGAAATCTGAGCTATTTTGATATAGCATAGAGCTTACTCGATGGAACAAATGCAATATTTCAGTTCGTTTAGTTGTTTGTTAGTGTATTATGTGTAATACTACTGGAAATGCCGTAGTTTAGTGAAAGACTCCATCAAATAGCATACAGCAGCACTTTATCTAATCATATTTGAACTTGAATTAATTTTCTGGTTAAATTCAGGTTTGATGGCATGGACGGTGGGATCTTGGGGTGATTCGGCATTGTGGAAGACGGCTTGGCCTCAGTGTCGGATGCAGGGCTGGCACGTAATTTGGCACTGTTACGAGCTGCTCTTTCTACTCTATGGTATGCGTCTTTGCTATAAGGTCGGTTTGCTATTTGTAATCGTTTTCTCTATCAATACTTCACCAACCTTATCTACAAAAAATTTTTATACTATCCACTAATAGAAAATTGTTCAACACAATGACGACCACTGTTGATTTTGTTGTGGCCAAAAAGGCCAACAAGAGGTTCTCTTTATAATTCATTGAAATTAGAGAACAGCCTCTCACGAGTCATTCCTGTCCTTTGATTTATGCTTGACAAGCTGTCGACAGAATAAAAAAACCGCATTGAAAGGAATCTGTGTAAATCACTGAACAGACGTGATCCTATCTCAGTTCAAGTGGTTGTCAGTCAACTTTAAAGCAGAAATATACGATTCCAGTGATAGACTGGAGAGGGGCTTACTTTTGTGAAGTTCTTTACGTTGTTGAAATTTGTAAAAAAAAAAACTCCACAGTACTCTGTTTATAGGCTAGGAATAGTGACTGGTTAGAACGATGGCAATTCACAGTGGCGGTTTGCTTGGAAGCCGTTATCACACTCATGGCCAACCTCATAAGGTTACGTTTCTTTGTCAATATTTAATTTTTAAACATTACTCCGATATCAACTCAGGTGATTAATTCATAAAATGATGATACGAGCTTTAGAGGTGTGAAACATCAAACACTTATAACCTAATGATAAAAATCTTGAATTTTTTTGTACATGGATTATTTGCTTTCAAATAGGGAGATAATCTCATAAGTTTGTTTATAAATGACGTGTGGGGCGCCGTGGCCGAGTGGGTTATGATGCTCGTCGCGGCGCGTGTGGAGCCGAGCTTCACCTCTCCCTCCCCAAATTTTCCCGGCAGACAACAGCAATGCCCTATGGAAAGTCACAGCAAGGTTAGCCTTGAGATCGCAAGGAGACTCGCTCGACTAGTTCTTCACGCCGTTCAAGAAGAAGACGAAAAACGAATTGAATGCTAGAAGTACTGGGATTCGCACAGTGAAAAAACACTGTTATTGAAGAAGAACACTGTTGTGACTGATTAAATAACGTGCTTGAGTGCTGAAAATAAGGTACTCTTTCTGGGAATTTTCAAAAAGATACAGTCATTGCGATAGAAAAATACTTGATCTAATGCTGAACTTGAACACATTTCTGACCTTGCTTAGCGCATTTGTTTTAGAAAATCGTTTGTTCCTCATGAAATCTCATCTACAGGTATTCGATTCGCAATTCTGCACATAGCGACACTCTGTTCACAATTGCGTTCGTGCAATTGCAGCTGACCGTCTCAGTGAACATCGTGATAATCATCGCACCGAAGTTCTATTTGGTCAGTCGTTTCTCCGCTTTTTGCTCATTTGATGAGGGCCGAAATAGCACGCCTCGATTGAATGATTTTTGACTTTTTTTTATCAGTGGGACAATTTCCTAGTTCGACCTGTATACTAATTTTATATACCAAAGCATCCTCATTTCGTTCCTCTCCAATCACAGTCGTGTCCTATAAAGATGATCTTATCTGTAAAAAACCATGGACCATCTTCTCCGTTGCATGCATCATTTAATGACACGTTCAAGAAACTAGTCAGGAACTGATTTTTTTTCCTAACGACGATGTGATACGATGCTGCGAAGAGAGTGGTGAAGCCTCTTCATAGTAAAGAAGCTTCGAAAGAGAGATAGGAAATTCTGAGTAGCAAAAAATGATTGACGTGGACCATGCAATTGAGGATAAGATATAAATCTTAGAATATCTTGTCATGAGTTGAAAACTCTTTAATTGTGCTAAGACCGGCCGCGACAACCAAGATTGTTTTGATCACGAAGCATCAAATCAGATGTTGGTGCTTCACTTAGGTGTTTTATCTTAGTAATTCCATCGTTGGACTCAGATGAAGACGCTGGAAAAAAAGTTTATTATCGTCATTCAGCTTTGATTTTGCCTCTCATATCTTGCCTTATTTGCAAGCTATCAAATTTTTCCGTTACGAAAATTCCGAATTGTTTGGTGCAATTCAATCTTCCAGGACTCAATGACGGATTTAGTGACTTTAGGTCTCAAGTGAGTCGACACGGCGAGCGATGACGTTAGGAGGGCACACAGGGCGAGCACACCCGTCGCTTGCTAAGCTCAGAGACAATATCCTCAACGGCACTATAGACTTCGCCGAAGTTCCGATTGCCGAGATGAATCCGGAGGATATCAGGGTTGGTCACTAGTCCCTTCCTCATTAACACTACTGGATTTTTCATTATCCACTGTATCACTGAATTTATGAAATTTTCTATTACAAGCAATTCTCTTCATAATTACAATTTCTTATACAGTAGTGCATTACAGTGAAGCGTCACTGTTTTCTCGCCCATTGGAGGCCTGGATGTGATTAGGCATTTTAGTCGACTTCTGTTTTGATCCGCAGCATGCCACCGGCAATTTATTATGGATTCGAATTCAAATTCAAAACCTTAGGTGAAAAATGCATTTAATTTGTAATTTGTGGCAGATTTTGCTAGTTCAAACAATTTTAAATTTGAATTCAAATCCATAATAAATTGCCGGTGGCATGTTGCGGAAAAATAGAACCCGGTTAAAATGCCTAATTTGTTACTGTGATGAATATTCTATAAGGCTATTTGGACTGAAATCATTATATCCAACTGTTTTGACGGGTTTCGGACAAATTTATTTCTCGCAAACCTTATGACCATCGCTCTCAATTTCAAATAACTTGTCTCTTAGTTCAGCTTCATATCATCTACTCTAGTACTTCCGCAAGCATTTGTCTAGTTAAGCCACCTATCGATGTCATTGCTTGCATGCAATCTATCTTTATAATTGTAATAATGCTGCAACTACAAGATGTGACAAAATAATCTAGTCATTGGTATCCCCCATGTTATCTTCATAGAGACACAGTGAATACTAGAGTTTCTTGCAATCCATAGTGTATTAATGCTAATAATGGTCGACTAATCAAATTAATTATTATGCCTATCATACTCTTCTACTCCCGGATTGGATTTGAGACATTCGGCAAGAAATCATCTCTCATATGAGGCTTTTTTTATCGATATTCGGCGAGAAAGTGCTCATGACAAGCTTGCCAAGATGGAAAGCACAGCGTACAAAATGGTTGAATCGAAGCGTGATGTCCAAATTCTGGAATTTTCTCCCTACTGAGCAGAGCTGCATATGATCAAGTGTCAAATTGATAAAACGCAGCACATCCCTTATTTACTACTTGTAGTACCTTTGAGTTTTTATATGTCCTGACTGCGTCATTAGTGAGCGGTTTTTACGTAAATTGTACTTTGATGCTACCTGAGAATTTATACGTGTGATACGTACACTATAGTGTACGCAGGCACGGTAATTATAGTCCTTAAAGTGCTTTGCGACCCTTAAGCCTGTTTTGCATTTTGTGAGTCTAAGTTTGAAATGATGATTGTAGGGGGCCAGTTCACAGTGTTGAAGCTCATTTTTGATAACTAAGTCAAAACTGCTTTGAATGCGAGACTGTGAATGGCCGGACGTTATGCGACTTAAGACTTCCAGACTCGTCATGTTTTTTTTCTTGTGCTGAGCGAAGCTTAGTTGCGGTTGGACGTCCTTTATGTTGTTTTTATGATTCATATTTCATCTATATTCGTGCAAAATAATTTCTTCTTGTCTACTCTTTCGCAAGCAAACCTTCTGCCCACCATATTTTCGCTTGATTTATATGAGTAAATATTATCAATATCCCTTCTCAATGTTGACCTTCTCAATTCATCGGAATGGCATCTACCGGGTTGACACCTTAATGCGTATAATCGCCAACTCGAAGGGTTAGTTGCTGCTTGTTTGTGTTAAGCAAAGATAAATTGCTTGCTTGTGTTGAACGATCAGAATACTACGCATTGACATGGTGAAAATTTTCCTCACAAAAACGTCCAAGTCATTTTTGGCATATGAATATGTCGAGAATATCCAGCTCGAATGCAGGCCATCTTTTTTCACATCTTTTTTTCTTTTTTTCACTTGATCAGGCGTCACATTTGTTATGCAGATCTCGAAACTTCGTGTATTAATTCGAATCCTCGCGTCCATCTTTCACGAAGATCTTCGAACATTCTGTGAGTTATTGCGGCTGCTGCTTAGTGATTTCCTCTTTTCAATGAATATAGTACATTGTTGGCCAAGACGAATCTTTTGAGATTATGGCGATAGCCGAACCAAGGTGTTCCTATGGGCCCGAATTATGATGACCCTTGATAGCGTACATCACTATCCACTGCGTTAGTCCGCCCTAACCTTCTTTGACTCTGGGAAAAATCCTGATTTTCCTCCATCTCAGCACACTTGAAACGATGCTCATTGATTTTTTTAACCAGTTTTTCCCGATTGTTTTTGTTCTGTTCAAGCTTTTCTTCTGATGTATTAAGTCGATGGTTCCTTTGGGACAGATGCAATGGACACTGTTGGAGAAATGATGCATTGTATAGTTTGTAATTTGCAAGAAAAAGGAGTTTTAGGGGAGAGATTGTTTATCTCATTAGGTCCACCAGTAGGATTTAGTGATAATGACGGCACTAAGATATCCACATTACATCGAAATTCCAAAATAAGTTTGGCCACAGTCATCGGTTCCCACAGTTGGCTTTTCTGTTTTTTCCTTGTTAGTCGGTCTCGTTCACTATCAAATTGCAAATATTAACCGTAAATATGAACAAGTATGAAGGTTACATGTTGAAGTTGTTCTGTTTTTTATGACCATCGTAATCTGAATATAGTTGCTTTTTCTGACGAGATTATGAAGACATTTATGGCTGACCAGGTTGCGCACTACTAGTTTTTCCAGGTTCTGAAGAAGGTGAAATCCGCCTCCAAAGCGTCAACTATTTTTATTTTAGTGAACTTATTGAAAATTGTATGTCAACAGCTTCATGTTTTGCTTATCAAAGTCGAGAAATGCTGTGAGCCTTAAATAATTTGTAGAAACTAGGCGCTTTTCTGCTTACCAAAAAAGTTAGTTCACCCCAGACTACTCTCACTGAAGATTCTTACCTTTCAACCTCGTGTTGATTCTTCGAACTGTTCATCAAGTCTACTTTCAATTTCTTCTAGTTCAGTCTCGATGAGGATGTCACCTGAAATGAGTGCATTTCTTTTTTCACCGTCCTCTTTCTTTCAGAATTTACAAAATTCAATTTTCATTTGTATTTGACTGCTTGAGCGCATGTGGCGCAGTGGTCAGAGGTGCCCTGCGTCGCACACGAGGTCACTGGTTCGATCTCGCGCTCATGGCTCACCAAGCCATCCATCCCTCCGGGGTCGGTAAATTGGTACCAGACAGGTCTCAGACTTGTCTGGGAGGATAAACAGCACTGACTCGGTTCAGCGGGAGGCCACCGCGAGTCATTGTAAAGGCCAGATGTGCATTCAATCACCTCATACGAAGTTAAAAATTGAAGTCGAATGCATGGCGCATCCCTCAGGGATTGATTAACGCCGAGAGCTTTATCCTTTTTATCCTTTATTTGACTGCTGTTCTCTTACAATCACTATAACGCAAAGGAACGGTAGAGAAACGCTAAGATTACGAAATATTTTCAAAATGTTTCGAAAGCGTCTACATCGAGACTGTGTAGCGAACTAGCTTTACCGTACTAGATGGCAGGAAATTGTTCTGAGTAAATAGGAGCGGAGAGGTTGAGCGGAATATAAAAGAGTGAGACGAGTGAGACAATGAAAATCAAAGTACGGTGAAAAAGACGAAAAATATGTTTAGCCATTCCTGTGTAGGGATGCAGTGAGGGAACCGTTGGTGGTGTCTTGAATTTTTGCGTTGCATGCCCATTGATAATTGAATGTCAGCACGGCTTCCAAAACTTACGCATTGTCACAAATGCATTAGACATTTGATGAGATGTACTGCTTGTGGTTAATCAGATACTAACTTCTCCATATGTTGGCGGAAAGCTAACTATCAAGCAGTACATAGATAAAATACACAATGACGTCATAACTGATCGAAACTGGTGCGCTGCTGAATCACTACGCGGTAAAAAATGAGCGAACTACTTTACCAAAATTTTAAGTCCACATTTATCTCCTATCTGCCAATTACGGACTCATCTCGTTAGCACTGCGGAGGTCAGTTCGACGATATTCCTGACATATGCGATATGTAGCTGGTGAAAACTTCATAAGAAGCAGTGAGATGAAAAGAGGAGTGAGATTATCTCTGAATGTAGTGTAGATTACTTGGTATCTAAACGAATAGCTACCGATTCGGCAATCTTAATTTTGCTAATTCAGGCGGAGTTGAAGCGAGTCTATACACAACTTCGAATGTATAAGTTGAAAAATCTCTATCAAGATAATCCTCACATATCGAAGAAGCGCGGAGGCAAAAAGTGGAGCGATAAAACTGGAAAGGTAAGTGCTTTCATTTTCTATTTTATTGAAAGAAATATGATAGTGTTTATATGACGAATGGTCTGATAAGCGCAAAACTGTGCTAAATACACGTTCTCTACCTGTTGATTGTAAATTTGTGCTGTTTTCTTTCCTTATCTTCCGTTAGATATTACTTCGAAGTGTTGTTAGAAAATGATGTTCGAGTACATTTCGTCTACTGCAATTGGTTTTCTCACTGAGTCTAGAAAGTGATGATACTGAATTCTAAGCATTCCATTGCAGACACGTCGTATCTCGATGCCGTCTACTTCCCCACAGGGCACGAAGTCGCGAGTCGAAGACGACGAGAAGAGTGATCTCACTGTCGAGTCTGCTCCTCATAACGTCTACCTAAGCACATATAAACTTCAACTGGAGCCCAACCACTCCGTGCGGGTCTAATTGTCACTTGTTTCTGCTTTGAATCTCACTATGTGTCTCTCATCACAAACCTATATGGTTATTGCATAATTATATTGAGATAATATATTTGTACTTTAATAAAAGCTTAAATTTTAGTCATGAAGAGTTTTGGAAGGTTTTCTGTTGCAGTGACTAGCATCTAAGTCTTCTGCAGCATATCCAGCTTTCTCAAACAGAAAACAAAAAGCGAAGAGCCAACAAATTGATAAATCGAACTACTCGTTTTTCTCTGGCTGAAAACATTTTTGGTAATAACAGCGGACGGCTAGGTTATGCATATACTTTCTCTCAACATTTAGCAGCGCACGAAGTAATCACATGTGGCCGTGGTACCTAATTTCGCGCCGTCTACGAGCTTCTAAAAGGATGAAGCGCTCGGAGCTGATCAATCCTTTGAAGACGGGCCATGCATTCAACTTCATTTGAGCAAGTGCGCATTATTGGGCACCTGTGACCAATTTCTGGCACGCGCTAGGGACAAATCAAGCTGCAATTATTCAGAGCTCGGCAAATTAGTGCCAAGCTTATCTAGGAGGATAGGGAAACCACCCTCATGTGTCGAAAAACTACTTATAAGCCAAATAAGCATTTAGTCATCTCTCCAGAATACCAATTATAGTCGACTTCATGGCACTTCCCTAAAGGGTAAGTCAGCGCAGGCAGCTTACATTTCCTCCTTCACCTATTACATACAAGCTGGATCTCCGATTATATATAATTATAATCTAATTAGAGGACTTCTTGATTTCTCGACAACTAAAATGCGTCGGTAAACAGAATAAACATTTTTAAAGATTTATTTGTGGTCGATGTTCGAAAACTAATTGTGATCAAGGCGAAAACCAAGGTAGTAAGAAGTGTTGAGAGAATGACAATAATCACCAATCTTTCTTTTTTCAACATGAAAAGATTAGATTGTTATAATCAAGGGTTTATTGAGGTTCCAGTCTTGCTCCTGCTTGTCATACTATTACATTTGTTATTTTTTTGATGACCCCTTCTCACAACTACTTTACGGATTCGCACTACTTGCATTCGATTCGTTCCCTCACATCCATCATCCACGAAAATCTTCGAAGCTTCTTTGTGTAGATTCGGCTGCTACTGGAGGATTGTCGGCCTTATAAATGTCGCCCAGTGCAGGCTAAGTCGACTTTCCATGGAGTCTTGGAAAACCCGGATTCTGCAACCAATATTATCACAATAAACAGAAAGCATGCTGGCAAACTTTTTGTTGAATATTGGACTTATCAATAAGAGTTGAATCATGACGTTGAGGTGATGTAGCATGCTGCAGTCAATATAGACATTAATACGATGCCTTAATACCTCTTAATACAAATATGTTTGAGAGGATATGATTGGGCTTCACATGAGCTGTCATATTTAGCGATTGTGATATTCAAACGCAGCATCTTTTTCTCCGAAGAAAAGAAATCCCCATGTAGACTAGACTACAAGCTGTCAACAATGGGTTGTCATAAAGCTTCCATTCTCATCCTGTTTCTTTCAAATCCCTCGACTGTAGAACTCTTTTCAATGGATTTCCTTATCAACCGTTGTGTTTTTCGAATAACCTTTTAGGGATCTTTTTGCATTATATCCCTCACCATCTAAATTTTGTGATCAAGTTATTAATTACGAATGACGGTATATCTGCCATTTGATTTCACATTTCACCCATCCTGTTTTTGTCTCCCGTAGCGCAAGTGCGATCTGCGACCTCAAAAAACATGAATGTCGGCGTATGAGGAGATAGTTCTTGTGCTGAAAATGCTTCACAACACTTGATGACTCAATTTTTTGATTTGACGTTGGAAGCCACTTGACCTGAATTTGGGTCACACGTATTCAGTGATTTACAAGAGGTACTTTCTTAGATAATTAAGCTTACGCGGGGTTGATAAATAAAGTGTTTTTGGTTGACGTTACGGCGTCCCGTTCTCTTCAAAGCCGTTTATTTGAGTCAACTATCCTTCGTTCTCGTTGCTGATCTCCGCCCCCGCTGTCGTTCGAGTCAAACCTTATCCGATGGAACACCGCTCGTTAGAGAGCCTCACTCGGCGGTGTTATTATGTACAGGGCGAGTGTGAGCTTTCAAATCCAATCATCAGCTCTGAAGAAGGCGAGATGCCAAAATGTCACCTGGTATAAAATTTATTTATCAACTTCGTCTAAGTTTAGTCATTCAAGAAAATCTTACCAATTGGTAATCCCGAAGTTGAAGGAAAATCGGCTTCCAAGTCATTATGGTCAACTAAGGTTACCACCGCAGTTTTTGTATTTTAACAATAGCTTTCAAACGAAAATCCATTTAGGAATGGCATGTGAAAAGCTGTTGTATATACTTCATAATTTGCAAAAAAACTATTCTTGGATCTTTTTGGTGCTAAAAATGATAGCTGATGCGAATAGTGGCAGCATAGATAATATGGCTGGAGAAGAAGCGCCAATATGCCTACACTTGAACATTGGCTTTTTTATTAAGTGTGTGTTGACGAAGAGTCGTGTTTATAGTCGGGTGCAGCATTGCATTCAATTGGGTCAGATTTGTCGTTGGGCCGACATTTCCTATGTTTAACCACGTTTATCGCAGCTACTTCGGTTAGATTTATTCACTACGGTAGAATTTTGATGAGAAAATGAAGCCCGCATACAGTTGCGTATGGTGTTTCGCCTGACTTATTTCAGACATTGTATAGTTTGTATCGCACTGAATATATTTATATGTGTGCATATGTACATATATGTAGCATATAAAGTAGCGCATGTAGTGCAGTGGTTAGAGGTGTTCTGCGTCGCACGCGTGATCAATGGTTCGGTCTCGCGCTCATGGCTCACTGAGCCATCCATTCCTCCGGGGTCGATAAATTGGTATCAGATTGCTGTCAGACTTTTTGGGGGATAAGCAGCACTAAATCGGTGCAGCAGGAGGCCGCTGCAAGTCATTGTCGAGGCCAGATTTGCATTCAGCCACCTCAAACGAAGTTAAAAGTTGCAGACGAATGTACGGCGCATCCGTCAGGAATTTATCAACGCCGAAGCTTTACTCTTTTATCCTTTATATATATATATATATATATATATATATAACATATATATTATACATATTTGTATTCAGTATCATCATTATCAAGTGCGCATGTGGCGCAGTGGTTAGAGGTGCCTTGTGTCGCACACGAGGTCAATGGTTCGATCTCGCGCTCATGGCCCACCAAGCCATCCATCCCTCCGGGGTCGGTAAATTGGTACCAGGCAGTTCTCAGACTTGTCTGGGAGGATGAGCAGCACTGACTCGGTTCAGCGGGAGGCCACCGCGAGTCATTGTAAAGGCTAGATATGCATTCAATAACCTCAAACGAAGTTAGAAATTGAAGTCGAATGCATGGCGCATCCCTAAGGGATTGATCAACGCCGAGAGCTTTATCCTTTTATCCTTTATCATCATTATCATTCAGTCTCATCATTATCATCATAATCATGTTACAAATAAAATCCTCAAAACTCCGTGGGTCATAGGGATAGTAAAGTGACACTACTAAACCAACAAAGCTACAATTCTAAAGTTTGATAAACCAGAATTCTTCTCATTAGTTCCTTTTAGCGGTCTTATGATGTTACAAATATGTCAGTTGTTTCATAAGCTCATCTGCTGGTCTCTGCAATGTCAGAAAATTCTATCACCTCACTTGAGGTGATTTATTACATGGCGCTGATTACTTCACAGAGGAGTATAGCTTCAAGAGATCGGCTGAAGCGAAGGACTAACCTGCTGATAAGGCGTGGAAGACGAAACAGGCGCCTTCCTGGCACTTAAACCTGACAAACGGCTCAAAGCATGCTATATCATGATCATACTGTCATTCAGTATTGTTCTATATTATTGAGCTGATACGAAGATAGTATAAAAATATTATTTCGCTGAAGTCTCGACGTCTTCGTCTCCATCAGAACCGCATTGATCCGATTCAATGATCCAAAGTTGGTCGTTCTGGTGGTGTGAACGTTCGGTTACGCGTCGAGTAAAATTTAGTGAAGTAGAGCACCGCTCGAATTAAGAACCGCTCTTGGCGGTGCTCTTTCATATAAGGCGGACATTGATGTATTGCCGTCATGTCTTCTTTTCGGAGGCAGTGCACTTGCAACGGTCGCTTATATATAGTACATAGCGTAGCAAGATCTTAAAGAGCAGAGTTCCCAAACATTACCCGTGCTCGGATTAGCCAAATACGAAATACCGATTTACGGCAGAATGGGTTACATATAACGGGAAGTGCTTCAAAAGTGAGTGCTTTCGCGTAAAGGGTACATAACTGCCACAATGTTAGGATTGAAATAAATAAATGAAAGCTCTCTTTACTTTATTTTGCATGGCGCGTCATCACATATACTATGTGATCCCAGCACTTTTTACTTTTGTTACGTTTCCTTACAACCATCCTCCACGCAGATTTTCGAACATTTTGCGTGTTGTTCTAAGTGCTGCCGGAAGATTTCGTCTTCTCAGGCAATTCCGTAAAAAACTGACCGAGTCGATTTTCTTGTATTTTTGAAGATAGCCAAGCTAAGGCGTTCTCTATGTTGACTGCGTTGTGAGAGGAGATCGAACCAGCACGCCTTTCCCTGTTGGAGTGCATTACTATCCACTACGCTATCCACGTGCCAAGAAAAGGTTATATTCGGTCAAGTAGTTTATAGAAGGACTTGAGCCAAGTTTCAAGTTACCAAGTTCTGAACGTATACATGCGATGCTCCTTATCTTTCATTGATCTTGCAATTAATTTTATGAATGGTTTTTTCTCCTCATAATTGATATTATTTGCCACAAACGAGACATCCTTTACAAAAACGCTTTGGTGCCTCCTTTATAAAAGAGGAAGAAGATGCATCGCATTACCTCATCTGGCCACTCCCCAATGACATTATATAAGTTCTTGTCTCCCTCTGATCTAATTTTTTAGTTTTTTCGACGCAAAGCAAAGAGGTTCCATCATAATCTTCACATCTTCAACTTCCTCACTGTCACTCTGGATAAGAAATCAAGTGATTCGAATTTGAAATTGTCGCCGCTGACATTATCATGGAGATGGTCGGGTAGGATGTGGTACACGAGGGAAAATTATGGAAGGGGTGTAGAATGACGAAAACCTCACGAAAGAGCGAGCACTTCTTGTACTCGGACATTATAGGATTTTTCTCACGCGCCATAGAACAATAATTCCGCTTTCCGTGATCAAAAGTGAATGAAGTCCGTTCATTATTATTTGAGCCGACTTGTCATGTGGTCTGGTAAGGGCTCTTGTACAGCCCGATACACGTGTTTCGTCCTTACAGACTCGTCAGTCGGGCAAAACCCGTCGTCTTTCGATGTTTTTCTAGTCGGTTCTCTCGGGAACTCTGCTCCCTTACAGAGAGTCATCAAAACGAAACACGTGTATCGGGCTGTACAAGAGCCCTTACCAGACCACATGACAAGTTGGCTCAAATAATAATGAACGGATCTATTGAAATTTGAGCGTGGTCTTAATAAAGCACTCGAAATAAATGAATGAAGTCCCTTCCAATTATTGTGGCTGCCAATTTTTCCACTCACTGACCGATCGTTATTTCTAATATCTTGCGCAACCGGAGTAGGAAATCACACTATGTACGAAGCATGATTCGACTCATTGTGAACATTACCATGTGAAATAATAGGCTGCCAAAATTTGCATATCTTCGTGAATAACATGCAAACTTTCATACTCAACACCAATGAAAATTGGGTTCTATTCGGTTATGAAGAGGCAAATGAAAAACCGACCTCATTAGCTCGACAGGAAATTTTCATAGAAGTGTTAGTAACCAATCTTAGGCGGAGACTTTAGACTACAGCCCCACGTCGCCGGCTTTTCAAAATGCCCTTATATTACTCTGTAAAATCCACACAAAACTATGTCTCAGACGCTCATATTTCTCACCGGACAGAGCTCTTTCTTTAGACTGTCAGTATCCCTCAATAGCGTGATCGTTGCTGATTCCAGCGCTGTGCTTATATCCTGAAAAGACCGTTCTTTTCCGCAATGCAGCAGTTAAAACAATTTTAATTCGTATGTGCGACCAAGTGGGTCTTTGGACAATCCGTGTGCGCTGGCTGAAGCGGCCACGTGCTCTGAGGCGATAGTCGGGCAGTTGTGGGACCATTATTACGAAATCGCGAAATTAGCAGCAATAGTTGGATGGCTAACGTTTCAGCAACTCCTTTTTTCAGAGCCTGGACGTGCTTTGTAAAAGACTACTTGCATTATTTGGAAGACTTTTTTATATCGTTTAGGTCAAGTCAAAAAATCAAACGGAGAAGGGCTGCGAAACATCGAGTGGTGGTGACGCATTCGTCAATCCGATTCATTTAAGGAATTTTAGTGTTTATATAAAACGATTCGGGTGTTCTGCGCTTTGATGTTTTCCATTCCTCCGCAAGAGATGAACCGGAACGACGATGCATCACTATCACACGAGATCTCGCGTCCTTTCTTCGTTCAATTTTTCGACCTGATTTAATTCATGTAGTCTAATACAAATACGTGCAGGATTTGAAGAAGGCAAGTCTTCGAAATGTTAGCCATCAACACTACTGCTATGTCGCTAATGCTACTACCAACCTCGAGTCAGCTAATCAAGATAAGTTTTTTGTCTTCTTCTTGAACGGTGTGGAATGCTGGTCGAGCTATCCTTGCAATCTCGAGGCTAGCCTTGCTGTGGCGTTCCATAGGACGTTGTTGTTAACTGCCGGAGAGAAGGGGGGGGGGGGGTGGAGCTCGGTTTCACGCGCGCCGTAGCGAACATCACGACCACTCGGCCACGGCACCTTTATTTACGATTTACATATACCAATTATTTATGCCAAGGTTGGTATAAAGTTTGACTATTGAATTATGATGGAAAAAACCATCACTTGCTATTGAAATCGTGGACGAGTTCACTGATTTTCTTTTTAACTTCTGTGAAATCAACAATGACCGTCAAGTGTTCACATAGTCGTTTCATATCAGTTTGCATCACCAGACATGACCATCTAATGTAATTGTCAAGGCCCTCTCTGTAACGATTAATGAAGTCGCTTTTCACGGGAATCCTAACGTTGCTTTGCCAATACCTTTTCCGGTTGTTAACGCAGCGAGCGACATCTGTTATACATCTGAACAAAGCTCTACGACCGAATTAATTCAAAAAGTGGCAATATTGAGCTAAACATAGGTATGGATCACGGAAACCAACCACGGAAGGTATTATTGGCCATATAGTCTTGAGAATACGTGGCGCGTCCCTAGGTGGTGAGTAGAGAATTCAAATCAGGACCAAAAGCGATATTGTACTAAATTGGGATAGCCTATAGCATAGTTATATAGCCCCTGGTCAAAGATGCTTAGACATTCTCCAACATGCCATGCCTTATGGCAATAACCCGATTAGAGATAAAAACAAAAATAAATGAAACAATAGTGCGCAAGAAATTATGAGACAACTCAATTCAATGTCGTCAGATTGGCTGAAACTAAAATGCGCCACTCACTTAATGCTGCCCACGACACAGGACAAGAACTGTTCCTTGGAGCATGCGAAGTAGAGGAGTTCGCGGTGCTGATGTTCTCGTAACATAAGTTTGCCCGCAAACATCGATTCACTCGACTAACTAGCAAGCCGGGTCAGACACTTACGATTGAAGCCATACAGATCAGTAACGACTTTGATCATATTCGTTGCTTACGCACTAACCCTAAACCATGACGAAGCCGAAGTCGAAGCGTTCTAGATGAACTCAGAAAGATTCTTCAGAGAAGACCATACGTTTTTATGTGACCATCACTGAAGAGTTTAACGCGAAAATTTGATCTGGAAGAAAGTTACATCAGAACTCACGCATTAGAATAAAATGAACAGGTTGAGAGGCCGCCTGAGTTTATTATGTACTATTTAGGGTAACGGGCAGTTTTAAAAGCTTCACTCCCAACGATGGACGTGGGAGTCACCGAATGAAGAGTATCATAAAAATTCACTACTTTTGTGCAAATGGAAGGTTCTGTCTGACCGATTTCGCTGTTATTACAAAAATCTAGATGAGATCGCATCCTTTGTTCAACATTCCAATTTTTGTGACAAGGACAGAAAGCCACCAAACTCAAGGAAAGGAATCCCACAACTACTATGAGCTGAAAGCACTACCACCGGCTCATTCAACGTCTTTACGTTCGAGAGCCGATACGCTAAGGAAGGAATCTCATTAGCCGCAGGCAACGGCCAACTAACCTCTAAATTCTCAAAACGCTGCAGGAAAGCAACAGATGAAGATCATAAAAAGAGAAAAGCAGCAATAATGACAGAAGCTGGAAAGGCTGGGAAGAGCATTCGTGAAGCGCACTGGAACTTTACCAATTATATAACCAATATGATTGCGCTCCGACGCTCAGACGAATCAGTGAGAGCTTCCAAAAAAGTAACGAAAAAACCATCCACAATTACTACTTGGATCTCTTCAGAAATCACGTTCTTAAGTCCTTATATGAAATAAAGGAGATTGATTATGTCATGCCACCGGTTCTCCCACTCCGAAATCCGACACCATTTTTGTTGGTGAAGATTTGAATAACATCTGATTTAAACGGCATAAGACTTAGGCATCTGAAAAATCTCTCACCAGTTCTCATCAACGCACTGGCTCAGCTTTTCACTCGTTCTCTGTCAGAATGCAAGGTTCCTACCCAATGGAAGATTAGCAATACCATCTTATTGACCAAAAAAGGATTTCCAAACCGTCGCCAACAGTCTCACGATCTGCTAACTGTCCTCCATCTATAAAATCTTCATACAAGTAACTGTGAGAAGGATTAACACAGCAGGTGAATAAAGACAACCATGTGAGAAGTAGATTTGAAAAGGGACTCGGGAACAAGGGAAATCACGACAGACCTTTTTAGCATAATAACAAGACTCAATGAAGTCTCGTGAGAGCAGAAGAGACCGCTCTGTCTCACTTTGCGCAAATTGTGAAGAGTTTTCGATTCAGTTCAGACCGACGGAGTCATAGAAGCCTTGAGCAGTCAAGAGATCTCTATCTAGTACAAGAAAATTCTTCTTGAGGCAGATAAAGATTTTACCGCCAAGATATCACTAGCTTATAACGACATCATAATATTGACATAAGAAGAAGAGTTCGACAAGGCAATACCATCTGCAAAATTATTCACTGCCACTTTCCAGAATGCCATGAGAATACTGGAATGGCACAATACGAATCAAAATTGGCGGTCGACAACTCAATATTTTTCGCTTTACTGTGACATCGTTCTCATAATACCGAACACAATTTAGAAGGAATGAATGTCGGCCGACTTAGACCTTGCTTATGACAAGATTGATCTTTAAATAAACCTCGGAAAAACGGTGTTCATGCGAAAACGATTGATTTTGAATACTCATTCACTCTAATTGGAATGGATATCTGTGAATGTCCAGCTACACCTATCTTCCACCTACGCCTATCTAAGTCGAAAGGTCACTATGATGAACACGTTAACTCCAGAGTCGAGCAAGAGGAAGCGAGGGGCTTGGAGATCGAGAGCCCCAAGGATAGTCCTGAAAACGAAGAACACCCAATTTCGTGACTACCTCGTCGACTCAAAAATTCTTCTATTCTTGACGCATGCGTCAAGAATCTAGTTGCTGCTCAAGAAGAATGCAGGATTTTCAGCGTTTTCTAAAGGGCAGTCGGAAGGTAGATGCTCGGAGTATCCAGTACATTCGAAAGGACAACTTGCGTCAACGAACAGATATCAGAGTCGCCTTTCCCCTGTCCAACTGTCGAAAATCAGGTGCGTCGGACACCTAATGTGTCTCAAGGACAATCACTGGGTAAAAGCCGCTAGCGACTGGATTTGTCGAGAAGACAAACACACAGCAGAAAGACTAGTGTCCGATGGTCAGAACTGCGAATCCCTACGGCGATCAAACCTACGGTGCTACTTTTACATGAGTACGGGTAATATGAAAAGTTTCAAGCACCCGCTCGAGACACTCGATGATCATTGGGTTGACAGGCAACAGATATGAAAACATTATAAAATATATGAAGCATTTAAATAAAAGAATTCTGTTTGATCAATTAATACCCAATGTCTATCAGCGTGACTGGGTTCAATGTTGATAGCGACTATACGGACGAAACCGTTGACGGTTGGTAGATGACAGATAGATGCAATGCAGAGTCGAAAGAGTGGGGTCAAAACAGGCGTCGGTTAGACGGCGATCATAAACCGATCTCATTCGCTGAACAGGAATTCTTCATTGAAGTGTTTGAACGCTTGAATCTCAAAAGTTTGAATCTCTGCTATAACCCTACGTCGCCGGTTTTTCAAAACACTTTTTCATAACAGTGTAGCATCCACGATAAAATTTTGTTTCACACTCGCCTTTTTCCTTTATTTTTATCACCCATATAATGCGCTGGGAACAAGGTTAGCATATCAGCGTGTAGAAAATTTTCCGTAGTATCAGAATCTACTCTACGCTTCTAGCTGAAGTTTCTGTTGGTCAGGTGAAAAATCTCCAACTGAATGGCAATGTTTCAAGTGCGATCGACCGTCCCGCCCCTGCCCCTACCCACTGCTTCGTCAGTTCACGGGTAAACAAGGTTGTCGGAAATGTGGAATTCGGCCAACTTTTCTTGTTATACGGTATTTCCAGATAACAAGCAGAACGCTAGAATCATTAGAATCCGACATCGATAGACTACTATCAATCTAAAGAAAGAGCTCTATCCGGCAAAGTTCAGAGCACAAATTATTTTCTGTCTCCTACAGCGCTATCCAAAGAGCTTTTCTAAAAAGCAATCACAATTTCGAGTTCTTCGAAACTTGTGCTATCGAATGAGTACAAACACTCTAAGGAAGAAGTTTTGTTCAACGAAATATAAGCGAGATTAGAAAGAAAAACACATAATCATGAGATGCATAACAATATTTTGGATTTTACAGCACTATGAAAGAGTGTTCTGAAAGACTGGCATCGAAATGTTGTAGTCAAAGATTTGAGCTTTTTATTGATTACTAACGCTCCTATGAAAAGTTCCTATCCAGCGAATGAGATCGGTTTATAAGTTCGTCGCCGTCTAACATGTAAGTACCGCCTCTTTAGTGATAGTAGACAAAAGATGCAACGAAATTCTAAATTGACTTGACTGGTTGACTTCCGTGAACACAAACTGGGAGTGTCAGCCAGTGTGGGAACGGTTCCACCTCCTCTGTTCCGATTAGTCGCCAACTACAAAACTACTTTCGTTAGAAAACCGCACGAATCAGTCCAAAACTTGGCTGCGGGTACTACAACGAAAAGTTGTACTTTAGTCGGCGGGTAATCGGGGCAGGAAAGGCAGAGTCACCCTTACGCTGGCGGACACGCTCATCTTGGGTCCGCGGAAGCCAACCGTTTATCTGCAGAATATAATCAGGGAACAACATCGAAATCACTACATTAACTTTTTCACACCAAGAAAAAGATTACATCCAGAGTTGTTTCTGGGCATTTACATGCTATCTTACTTAGATTTACTCATATCTCAATCCTATTTATCTTTTATTGCTCAAGTCAGCTACAAAGCACTTTCATACATTAACGAAATTTGATAATAATCAAATAATCGAGTGCATAATCACTTTGTTCTACTGAAGTCGAATATTGTGACATAAATGTTCGAGCTTTGATCTCCTCCGATTCCATACAATGCCGGTGACAGGGCCACCCTGGTCCCACCATGGAGTATACATAAAAGCTAGAGGATAAAGGACACAGCTCTGAGCATTGATCAATCCCTGAGAAATGCGCCATGCATGCGACTCCCGTAGCATCATTATAGGTGATTAAATTGTATCTGGCTTCAACATTGCCCTAGGTATGTGACAAGTCAGTGCTGCTATCCGCCCAGACGAGTCTAATACAACTCCTCGAGTCCGGAGGTTTGAACGGCTCGGTGAATTTTGCGTGCGAGATCGAGCTGTTGACTATCGACTGACACTGGGGACAGCAGTTGTTCAGTCACAGAGCGCAACTCGCAAGACGCGCGCGATTTTCGTTATTCACTTAGCGCTTAGAAATTTTTTTCTTAGAAATTTAGAATTTTTTAGAAATTTTAGAAAGCAAAACTTTAGATTTTTTGAGTTACTTTGATACCCTATGATTATCTCAAATGGTAACGTGTTTTTTTTTTTGCACATAAAATTTCTCTACACGATGAATACTTTGAGTGCAAAACGTAATCTTCTTTCTGCTCTTACAGTGTTCTATGATAACCCTTCAAAAACCAATTATAGCATAGAAATACTGGAGATTTGGGCTATCGAATGACCAATAAGGATTTGGCGAAGAGCCACACACAAGCTCCAGCCAAGCAAATAAAGCAAACTTAGTGTGAAACATACATTCATTTTCGCTGCTACAACGTTTTGAAAAGTCTGTTATAAAAATCAAACATATTGTTGAAATTGCAGAGAGATGCCAAGCTTTTGAACGAGTACCAAGTGTCTAAGCGATAAGTCTTAGACAGCGAAAAAGGCGATTCCAGCAATATGTTTGATTTTGAAAAAGTCTTCTTATTACGTTGTCGCAGTGGAAATATCGTTTCACACTCTGTTTCATTTGCTCGACTACGGTTTGTATATTGCTCTTCGCCAAGTTTTCGCTAGTCATTCGATAGCCCAAGTCTCGAGGTTTTCGCTACTGTAATTGGTTTTTCAAGAGGTTATTATAGGACGCTGCAGGAGCAAAAAGAAAATTTCGTTTCGCATTTAAAGTTTTTATCGTAAAGAAAAGTTATGAAAAGATAAAGCTCTCGGCGTTGACAATCCCTGAGGAATGCGCCATGCATTCGTCTTCAACTTTTAACTTCGTTTGAGGTGACTGAATGCATATCTGGTCTTTACAGTAACTCGCGGTGGGCTACCGCTGAATCGAGTCAGTGCTGCTTATCCTCCCAGACAAGTCTGAAACCAGTCTGTCACCAATTTACCGACCCCAGGCGAATGAATGGCTTGGTGGGTCATGAGCGTCATGAGCGTCATGAGCGAACCATTCACCTCGTGTGCGACGCAGAGCACCTCTAATCACTGCGCCATATGCTCTTCTCGAAAAAAGTTATACACGAAAAACATATGACCATGTAGAGAAAATCATGGAGTACCAGAGTAACTCAGAAACCTAAGACAGAATGGAGAAAGAGCTCTAACTGAAGAACGAAAATCACTTGGCTCATACGAATTGCGCCGCGCCATCCCCGAGAGGCCAACCGACCATATGTGAACGTCGCAGAGTACGTTTAGTCACGGCGCCGCACGGGCTTTACAGTGTAGTTATTGCGCTCCAATGCCAATATGCGCATTCCGCCCTTTAAAACGGGGAACGTTCGCGAAATCTCTCAATTGTACCGTCTGGGCGGAGGGGGGTGGTTCTCGCCTTTCCTAGGTAGTAGTCGGTTTTGTTCCCTTCCTCGTTTTCTCCTCGTATCGCCTTTTCGTCTGTCTTCTATTCCTCTTTCTGGCTCTTATGTTTCCCAGCGTTTTTCAGGGGTTGCCATCCACCTCAGTGCAATCGTTAGGAATATTCGAATGAGAAAATGGTAAAGGAAACGAAATACTATGACGTGCTGGGCGTACAACCGAACGCAACCGATAGCGAACTGAAAAAAGCCTACAGAAAATTGGCACTAAAATACCATCCGGACAAGAATCCCGAAGGAGGAGAACAGTTCAAGCTCATATCGCAGGTAAGAGCTGGTCTCTCTTTCTCTCTCTCTCCCTCTGCTCTGATTGTTTCTCACCAGAATTGTTTTTTCTTTAAGAAGTTATTGCACCAATGCCCAGGCTAGTCGATGGTCGATCATGGGAGTTTTTTTCGTTTGCATTCTCTTGACTTTAGTATTTTAAGTCTTCACAAAGGTTTTTAGTATTCCTCTAACTGTAATTAAATAAGCGTTTTCGTTGTTAAGCGCGAGTACTAGGCCTTAAGGAACATCTTAACCTCTAAGAAGTGACGTGTACCAGCTGAGGTGCACGCGATTGTTCGAAGGCTTTCTCGCTGAACAAAGGTTTTCTTTCAGACACTTGATAATTATTCGAACGCCCAAATCTCTGCGATTTCAGCAATATGTTTGATTTTTGAAAAAGCTTTTTTTTTAAGTTATAACAGCGAAAATAAAATTTTCTTCCACACTTAGTTTGCATTTTTGTTTGACTGGAGGATTGTATGTGGTTCTTTGCCATATTCTTACTAGTCAATCAATAGCTCAAATCTCAAGCTTTTCGATGCTGTGTTTGGTTTTTTGGAAAGTTATCATAGAACGCTGAAAGAGCGGAAAGAAAATCACGTTTGCACTCAAAGATAACGTATAGAAAAGTTATATATCCACGAAAAACATAAAGCCAAGTAGAGAAAATCATGGCGTATCAGATTAACACAAAAAATCTAAAATTTTACTCTCAAACTGAAGGAATAACCCTTATTCAATAACGAAAATCGCGCGCTTCTTACGAGTTGCGCTGTGCTATCAATCAACTGCCGTCCCTCAAGGGATAAAAGGATGGAGTATAAACCCCTTGGTGTTGGTCAATCCTAGAGGGATATGCCATGCATTCGGCTTCATCAATCGTCCTCGTAAGTGTTTCAATGCACATCTGGCCTCTACAATAACTAGCGATGGCCTATTCATGTATCGATTCAATGTTGCTATCTTCAAAGACAAGTTTGTATTAATGCTCTGTCTTCGGGAGGATGGAAGGCTTGGTGAAGTGTCGGCGTGGGTTCGAACTAGCGACTACGTATGTGTTGCAGGCTCTATCAACCTCTGAGTCACACATGCCCCGGAGACTACATAATTGTACATGATACATTGACTCCTGCTATCCATTTTGCTCGATTTTAGGACTGATACATGTTTCTTCAGTATAATGGTAGATCGCGTACATTATGCTTGGATATCCCATCGAGGTGATTTGTACGGCCTCAGTCACATTTTGTGCGTATTATCATCCTTTTGAGGACCAGCGTTAAAAGATAGGTGGTGTCGCGTCGTCGCTTTCCCACGAGACACAGCGCCGCCATTATCTGTGCAAGCATGTACGACGTCTGCCTGCCTTCCCACGAGGCGCGATAGCGCCATCACAGTGCCTGAGTGAGGTTTGACGTCGCTCAGTGAGAAGCAAAATGACTTTCATGTTCCTCCAAGGGATATATTACTGATCTGATAAGGTTCCATGTCTGAATTCTCAAACACAGTGTTTCATGACGTTCTCAATCCGTCTGCACAGTCCCTCAGCGTGGTGGTGATCTTATAAATTTAGATTATCTGACTAACTTTCCTTGTCCGACTACAAGGAAGGTTCATGTCATTGTCTTAGTTCTAGCTTGGATTCTAAATGGAAAACAGGGGCCTGGGTGACCGTTGTCTTGCGTAAAACTAGAAGGTGGGCCACGGTGTAGTGCAAATCTCTCTATAGTATAATAGCTTTGGGAGTTACTTCATTCATAGGTATTTCATAGAATAGGTCGTTGCAAATGATGTCATATTGCTTGAGACTTTAACCTCGTGTCATCGTAAACTTTGTTTTATTTGTTTGCCAGTAAGATCTAAGGAGGTTTGCGTAAGCATCAAGTGGGGAACGCCAGAAGTTTTGTTCTAAAACGACCCACCTGGAGGACTTTTGATTGGTGTTTTTGTGAACGTTGCCGGATGTTGATTTCTTCATTTTTTTTTACTAAGTTACAGTGGAGTTACAGTCGTCTTTTGTTCTCATAATTTAGGCATACGAGGTACTTTCTGATGAAAAGAAGCGGCAGATATATGACCAAGGTGGAGAGGAAGCGCTCCAAGGCGGAGGAGCTGGTGGAGCTGAGTTCCACAATCCATTTGATGTGTTCGACATGTTCTTCGGTGGAGGTACGTGACACTCATTTGCGTTTTCAAAGAATCGTGACTAACTGTATATCCAATAATGTTGAGTGGTTTACAAAGCTTTGGACTTCGAGCTAGTGTTGAACCCTCGTCTCACCTTATAGGCGAAAACGTGTTAACCATTGCACTTTATTGAACTAAAATGTGTCAGATCTTTGTTTTGCAGTGAGTGACACAGCTTCATAATATAGGACATCGTACATGCCATGCTTTTCTTACGTATTGATTGATGTTTTATTTAGCGGTAGTAGTAATATATACCATCGATAATGATTGGTAGTGGTCGTATGTGACAGAAGTCGTGACTGTAAAGTGGTGGAGGTCTGAGTTGTCTAACTCCTAGAGTAAAAGTATTTGTGCACAAGAACCAGACTGAATTTCAGACTTAGCTCTTCTAAGACCAAGGAACTAATTCTTTGTGTTTATAATCCCCAGCGTGCCATTTTTAGACCAGCAGGCTGCTGTTAGACCCCATTGTTAGACTTATCACACTGGAGTTATAGACACAGAAGATGGGGTCCATGGTCCCGAAAGAGTTGATATTCGCCTAGGTTTCACCTTTACTTCTTAGAATTTATGTATCTCCTGATTATCACGTACTTAGAGCACTTATTGAAAAGGTTGTTGTTGACCACTACAAGTTTTCATAGCGACTGTATGATTTAGGAAAGCGTCAGCAGGGTCGTGGAGTGCGACCAACTGTCCATCAAATGAAGGTCTCCCTTGAACAGCTGTATAATGGTTTTTCGAAAAAGTTAAAGGTACACTGTAGTTGCATCATTTTAAAAAACCTCTATGAAATTGGAGTAGTGTGATTTGTCCAATTTGGACAACATTATTTCGACTTCGGTAATCTAGAAATGATCTTTTAAAAGCAGCGAATTTCCAGGTTACTAGAACGGTCATTTGTACTGACTGTAATGGACTTGGTGGACCACCTGGTTCTGTGATGAAGTGTCCTGACTGTAAAGGACGTGGTATGATAGTCAAGTAGGTTTAAGCGTTTACATTGGTCAATCTTGTAGTTTTGATTATGCTCTCTAGGGTTATGCAATTAGCGCCTGGAATGATTCAACAAGTCCAGTCTCCTTGTTCGGCTTGTAAGGGAAATGGTGAAATGATACCACCAAAGGATCGTTGCAAAGGTTGCCAAGGCCAGAAGAAGGTTTGGAGACGTTTTAGCTATTTTTACTTCACTTCTTCTTGATATGCCTAGATTTCGAGATAAAGGTCATGTAGGAGGAACGCATTTGTGACGTCATTTATAAGTTTAGTACCTCTATAATTTTTCATGCCATAATTTAGTTATAATCATTTCTGAAGCTTAATAATTGAAAGCAAGATCTGCTGCTTTTTCTTGAATTCAAAATCATCGTCGGCATTTTAATTACTGAATGGTAGGTCTAGACAAATTTTTTTACTTAGGGTCGTGCACTTTTCCAATGAAAGGTAATGAAGGCTCCAAATTGATAGATTTACAAAATGATATCCGGTGAAGTAATCATATACCCAGAGTGTGTTAAAAGTAGAGTTGTTTTGCGAGAAATTGGTTAACGCGATAGTAAAGCAGGAGCTACAGTAGTGTGGTAGGTTAGCACGCATCCGCGGGAAGTTTGATGCGAGTTCAGTTCCCGCGCGCATTTTGAAGTAGTTGTCGAGGAGTTTTGATTTTGAAAAGTAATTAAGAACGATGTGATTTAATGATCGTAAGACAATTGTGTTTTGTAGGCTCCTTTTCTAAACTTTTCATTGGTGTAGTTTGTATATTTCAGCGTAAGGTTGAAGAAATTTTGGAAGTTCATGTTGAGAAAGGTATGAAAGACGGTGATAAAATTATGTTCGAAGGACGAGGAGATGAAGATCACAACGTGCCACCCGGTGATATTGTGATCATTCTCGATGAGAAGGTTCGTATTATTTCGTTGTATTCACAAAGATAAGAAGTTTTTGTACAGGAATAGTAGGGAAGTAAGAGATGTTTCCAGGAACACAGCAACTTCTTTAGGAAAGACGATAATCTGGTGATGAATATTGATATAGAGGCTAGTGTTTTCCCTCTAAATACATACATGCGAGGCATTAACATCTTACATATCGTTTGTATTTTCAGTTAGTTGAGTCCTTATGTGGTTTTCTCTCGAGTTATCAAGACTTTAGATGACAGGACCTTGTTCTTCAATGTGTTACCAGGTATATTGTGTCTCAGTCATTTTCAGTTCACCTCTATCGAAGAGTATGTGGAATATACTTTCCTTGCAGGTGAAGTAATTAAGCATGCTGATATGCGAGTTATCTATGGAGAGGGATGCCACATCGAAGGAATCCTCAAGAAAAGGTATCTAGAATGACTTATCCAAGTCTTCTCTAAATCATCAAGATCGATCTACTGGCTGAGCAGGTCCACGACGTTCAAAATATGCTGCATAGAATGACCATTTTTGTGTCCTCCTCCAGTTACACTCTATACAATACAGGAAAAGTGGCGTCTTTGCACTTGCGCTACTTTATACACGAGTTCAGCAATGTGTTCCATGTTTTCTCCTGCATATTTCTGAATGTTTTTGCTATTTACCTCATTTTTTGAGCGCGTGTGGCGTAGTGAGAGGTGCTTTGCGATGTCCGCGTGATTCGATCCCCGCTTTCAAGACTCACCAAGCCTACCGTCTTTCCGGAGTCGGTCAATAACTGGTGGTTAACATCTCTGGCAGGATAACAACACTTACTTGGTACATCGCCAGGCTACCATGAGCATCGTATAAAGTCCGGATATGCATTCAATCACCTCTAACGATGTTAGGTGAAGACGAATGCATTGCGCATCCCTCAGGGGTTGATAAACGCCGAGAGTTTTATCCTTCTAAACCTCATTCTTTTTGTGGCACTGCGTTACTCAAAATTATACATTGGGTTCGTTGCTTAGAAATCATCATCAGAGTTTGCGAAATGAGCGAAATCTTGTGATTCCATGTTACTTCATAGAGAGGTAGCTTCATTCAGAACGGTTTTCTGCTAACTATATTTCAATCGAATACGTGTACTTTACTTGTTTGTTTCGTTTAGTTCAGATCGAAGATTCATCACTTAATGTTTAGGGTGACCTAATTCTCCAGTTCCGTGTAACATTCCCAGATAAATTGTCGGTAGAAGCCCGACGAACGCTTGCTGACATCCTTCCTGGTAAAAGTGAGTTGGCAAAAACTGATGCCTTGTTGTAGTTCGTCAGTACACTGTTTTACTTGCAGGCGAATGCATGATTCGTGATGATGACGAAGTGTTCGAGCTGGCGGAGATTGCAGTAAATCGCTACCGCCAAGAAGAAGAGAATCACGCCCATCACGAAGGGGGAGTGCGTTGTCAACACCAATAGATTTTCACTGTAAATTCTTTCATCTGAATAAATCGCAGTGGCGTCCTCGCCAGACTCTTTTCTTTTCGTGTTGCTGGCTTGATTTTGAGGTGAAGAGTAGTTATACCGGTGTGTATTTTGTGCAACATAAGGTCACCCACCTGTTGGCATATGTACTAGTTTTCTCTAAGCAGTCAGCCCTACCATTATGGTTGGGAGTTGAAACGGTGTACGAAGTGGTATGTTGTTGTTATGAGAAGATTTCTGGACTAACCAGCACTTCTCTGCGTCTCGATATTATGCACTTGATTAGTATTTCCTGTCGTTTTGTAATTGCCGAGGGCTTTTCTTTCTTGTTGTTAATGTCCTTCAGTATTCTAAAGTAGTCCCTCAAAAGTCAGAGAAGAGCTGTATTCTCTTTTCCAACTGAACCAGACTCTGTGTATGCGTCCGATCGTTTCAGATCAGGCCTTTTACACGAGTGTTGTTTGCAAGTAATTACTGAGATAGGAAATGTTGTCACTTGTTTGGTACTATATACCATTGGAATGAAGATCTTATGATCTACATGAATTCTTCAGTTTTATTGCATCTTAGCAGTGCTATGATATTCTACTTTTATGTCAAAAAATGCTGAGTGGTATGTAAGACATTCGACCTCAGCCGGGAGTCGAGCCTGCTTCTCACCCATCCTAGGGGCGCGTGCTACCATTGTACCACTGAGGCAGCCGCTCTGCTATTACTTTACCGTCCATTTCAACTATCGTAGCTGTCAGCAACCGGCCTTCAACGGATATCGTTTGGTAGTCACCCAACCATGGGTTATATCGAAGAAAAAGTGGTAGCAAGCGGTTGCCTCGGTGGTGTGATAGTAGCGTGCGCTCTGGTTGAAGTGATACGACGCTGGCTCAGCTCCCGCTGGAGTCGAATGTTTTGTATATTACTCTACATTCTTAGCCGATCTTATACTCCATGTGTGTACATCACGTGTGTATGATGGCTACTGTCAAGTTTTATCAAGGCGAGAATTGATTAGAAATCTGATTACATTGACCAATAGAGGAGGGACGGATGTGAAAGCGAACAAGACCCAGAAATTGCTGACTGGATGAGTGTCGACGATGAATTTTAAGAGGAAAAGACAACTGAGGGCATGACTGAACGAGGAGAAGAGTGAGATCGAGGGCGAGGGCATTCTGATCAGAAGCAGCAGCAATTCGCTGACATTGAAGAAGGCGAGTAGAGATAACAGGACGATGAACTCGACTCGTGAGTCCTCTTCGACCTCTTCGACACACAACGGATACGATGCTAACAGGAATGGCTCCTGTAGAACGGGAGAAGTCATCTACGTGCACCGCAAGAATCCTAGGTGTAGGTCACAAACCTGGTTGAAGAACAGAACGGAGATCAGCACGAGATGAGCCAATAGACACAGGAAGTACCCGGAGATCGTGTCGATCATGGAGGTGACGTCATACCTAGGAAATCCCGAATCCAGCACCCGTTCGAAGTGTCGCCATGGGAACGGCTAGACCCGATGGGAGATAGCGTGCTCTATGGCGAATGTGACGTTAGATGTGCATGACCTAACGGCTACCGTAGCCCACGTGGTTTTTGGGATCGCATTGCCATATGGTGGTTGTGAGTTGGGCCTAATCTTTACCGCTACTCACGAATGCTAGGGCGATTTCGTCCAGGATTTCCGTCTCTAAGAGGGAGTGAAACCTGCGTCTCACTCTCTCCGGAGGCGCAAGCTACCACTGCGCCATTGAGGCCACCCATTCTGCTACTATTCTTTCCTCTATATGTTCATTTAGTTCTAGTTTGATGCATGTTTAAAGCGTCCACGAGATACGTGGGATTTGTGCTTTTGAGCAATTTGTCCTTGTTCTTTTCTTAATGGGGGAGTGGGAAAGAATTGGAGTTCTATTAGTTATCTCGGTTCTTTTCAGTTATGAGGTAATAAATGAATATTGGGCCTCATTCGCTCGACAGCAATTTTTTGCAGGAATGTTAGTGATCATTCGAAGGATTAAAGCTCTGGCTACAGTCTCACGTGGCCGGTTTTTCGAAACACCCTTTCAAAACGCTGTAAGATGCGAGATAAAGTCATGCTTAACACGATCATGGCTTTTTTTTTATTATCTCGCTTATATTTCGCTGGACAAATCTCTTTCATCAGAGTGCTAGTACTCATTCGATAGCACGAGTCTCGAGGAACTCAAAAATGTGCTTTTTTTCGAAAAACTTGCACTTTAGGCGGAAGGGAAGAATTGTTCTTTGTATACCCCGGATGTAGGTTTTTCTTTAGACTATCAGTAATCATCTCATATCGTAAGATTTAAGGATTCCAACGCTGCCCTTTTTTTTCTGGAAAAACCGCTTCACTGATGTTTAGCAGGGAAAATAATATCGATCTTCACATATCCCAATATTCATTTGTCGCCGTTTAACATGTAAGTCTCGTGATTTTTTCACTTAGCTCAGTTGTTTAGCCCTATTCTATATTTCACGAACTATCCTTTGATTTAAAGCTTGTTCACTCACTTCTCTGTTCACCATGTTGTTATGTCATATATTTTTCTCAAAATCGCCCTATCGCTCTAAGCTGTTTTGTCAGGTGTGAAACGTAGTTAGTAAATATAGGAGTCTTTCACCCTGGCCAAGTGGCTCTGAAGAAGTCAAATCGCCGAGACTTCACCTTTGATATGCCAGCACTTCCGCCTTTTTTATGGAAATGGCAGTCCGTAGATATTCTTTAGTTTTCATTCCACATGCTGAGATTCAGTGAAGATCTGTTTTATCGGTTGATGGCGTATGCCTATAAAATTCGACTTATGGGCTTAATAAGACTTATTGTCTCGTCGTCAATAATTTGTTGCTTTCATTTCAATTTGGACATTTTTACGTGTCACTGCAGGCATTCGTAGAGGACATGACAGTCAAGCGAAGGAACCATGGCAGGAACAAGAAGAATCGTGGACGTTGCACGTTCATTCGCTGCACGAATTGTGGACGTTGCTGTCCGAAGGACAAGGCCATTAAGAAGTTCGTCGTGAGGAATATCGTCGAGGCTGCTGCTGTTCGTGATATCGGAGAGGCTTCTGCATATATGCGTAAGTTCTTAAGCTTATCTATTCCCTCTTTTCCTGCCCTCGACCCACTTCTAGCATCGGATAATCTTATAGCATGATGACGTGTTTGAGCCCGTCATGACGTCTGATAAGGGTATTGGTATAGTGCTAGATATGCACCAGTTTCGTCCTTCCGGTCTACTCAGTTCTTCGGTTCAGCCGATCCGTGGGACTTAGGAAATCGGTTGAACCGAGCGAGACTGCTACTGAGTCCACAAGGACGAAGCAGGTGCCTGTCCATCACTGTATAAGTGCCCTTATCAGACTTCATAACAGGTTCAAACACATTACCAAATATTCTCTATGTTATTGTCGATATCGTCGTTAATTCGGTGTGTTCGAATCTTTCGTAGTTCTATAATAGACCACTTGTTTAGTGATCTAATTATGTACACCGATCGTCGCTAATTTAGTCATACTTCAGTAACTTAGTATGTAAGGATGTTAGAAGACTTTCCGAAGTTGGTACGTCATTGGCTTAGGCACGTTTCGAAGGTATCGCCCGCTTTATCGGTGCCATACGCCCCACACTGAGTCAGCAGAGGTGGGGATACGTTAGATGATAGCAGGTGATATTGTGTTGTCACCAAATTTTTCTCCAGTCAATGGATTTTACGGCTGGATATAAATATGTGGACATCCTTCCAACTCACTGTTTTTTGAACCTCGCTAAAACATTCAATTTAAGAGGTTCTCCAAAAAGTTCGCGCCATTTTGGTTTTCTAATACGATTATAGCGGTCAGCTTGCATGATTTTGGTGTCGTTCAATTGTGCATTTTCTTGCAAACATTTTGGTATACAACTTCTCTATACTTGCTTCAAGATAGAGCTCTCGTGGGCTGCTCATGCGCGAATGGATTGAGAAGAAAATGCTAGTGAAGCAGTGCACAAGATCAATGGAGCTTCTGTGGATAGCTTGGTCATGACTGATCCACCAGAGTGTTCTCTCCAGTTTCCCACTTTTCAGCCGTGCTTTTTGCAATCGTATCATCGCCACAAGTTCCATTAATCTTGCGCACCGCTTCACAAGCATTTTTCCCCTGCATGCCATTCGTGCATGAGTAGCTAATTCGCTTGAAAATGCACAATTGAATATAGCAAAACCATGCAATTTCATTGCAAAATCATATTAAAAACCAAAGCGGCCCGAACTTTCTACACAACCTAGTAGTCTGTGAGGATGTTCAAAGCATTGTCGAGGTTGGTACGTCACTGGCTTACGTACGCTTTTGGTTGCTAGCTTGGTACGTGGCCTGCTCCATTTATTTATGTGAATGGTCGCTGTATCATTCGCATGGTTATTGCCATCTACGAACCTGCAGTGATTGGAAAAGGTCACCATGTGTGCTCTCCGCACTATAGATCCATTATTATCAGCACTATATCTAGCACAAAACCTAGCACCACGGTAGAACCAGGTTATAGTGGAGTTATCGTCAGAGAATCATTGGTGAAGTTATTGTCAGGGAATCTTTCGAAATCTGGTTAATTTTGATTGTACTCATCTTTTTTTATGCTGCGATAAATTCAGTTCCATGCAGTCAGCTTGCTGGTCTGCGGAGAAATTGAATGCTGAGCCCAGTTCGTGGGTTCTAACCAAAGGCCACGTGTTTGTTGTAGGGTATCCCCTTACCATTGCACTCACTGCACGTGCCTATTCTCTCTTAGTAACAGCGTTTCTTGTTTACCTCGGGGCTGATGGGATAAGAAGTTGAGCACCAGTTCATTTCAATCTTAAGACTGGTATTTGTGTTTCTGTGAATATCACGAATTGAGACGAGACGGATGGTATAGATATCTCTCGGGATGGTTGATTGGTGCTTCGGTGAATATCAACCTATGCGAAGCTAAAAATGTTTAGAAGATTTTCGTTCTTCGCTGCTTTTTGAGACGCAAAGTGGATCGAGATCTCATCTGACAGATTGCTACAGTATTTACTCGCTCTTTAAGTGGGGTGAGTATCCATGTGTGACTACTGGCCTTTTGCGAAAGCACCAAATGCGGTATAATTTTTTCCAGGTCCCTCTGTGTCGATAAGAACGTATGGTTTTACTTATTTGCTAAAGTCTGCGGTTCAAAATCCTCTTTCGATTCTGCATTAAGTCCGTGTGTCGACATTACTTAGGTGTTGGCTTAGTCGAAGTGTTCTTCTTACCGATATATGTCTAGTGTTGAGGACATTCTGATTTCTTAGTGCTGCTTTTATTTTACGTACAGGCGTATTTTGGTGGTCATACGAATTGCTTAGGTCATTGCGGAAATGTAAATGGAGCACTTCTTCCCTCTTGCGGAGCAGTGCACGTTAAAATGTATGGGTGATGTACGAGAATACCCAATTCTTGAATGCAGATATTTCTAAGGAGTTCATTAGCCATCTTTTTTTCTGTATATTCCGAGAATTAAAGCAGCAGTATTGGCTAGCTCAAGAATCTATGAAATTAGTGCGAATTGATTTGAATTCAGTCCCTTACTTCAGCTTGTTTCTGTTGCTTTCCCAAAAGCTTTTGTCACACCTTTTGTATTCGATCTTGTGAGATACTTTGTTCAATGAGAACGATTCTCATTTTTTTCTATTTTGATAAGAAAAAGTAGAAGTGTTCTGAGTCACATATAGGCGATCAGCCGATAGTCGATGGTTCGATCCCACATCCATAGCTCAGCAAGTCTCCTCCAATCATCTGAGCTCGGTGAAATTGTATCGAACTTGTCTAGGAGGATTGACTTGATATATCGATAGGCCACCGAGAGTCATTGTAAAGGTCGGATATGTATTCAGTCACTTCAAGCGATGTTTGACGAAGATGACTGCACTACGCATTCCTCAGAGATTGATCAACGCCGAAGACTTCTGTATTAGAGGGTGAAAGGAATTTGCATATCGAAACTTATATGTCCATACGCGACCACGTTCTGAAGGGTTTGAATGTTATTCCATGTCAAGGACACCGAGAAATACACACGCTTATGTTGATAGGGTTCATTCCTAGGAGTTAACTAATTTAAATTGGTCAAAACGTCATGACTTGATTAGTTTCAAGATGTATTGGGTTTGTCAAGTATTAAACTAGGATGAGAATAATAGATCAAGTATTTTACTCCAATTTTCTAACCGTAGTTTTTGTTGAACTGTCTCAGTCAACTCAGATATCATCGAAACAACCTTTTCGATGTGTACTGCAGCAAATTATGCACTTGGGCTAGTTTGACTTTTTGATGTAGGATGTGGTATGAATCTTGATCTTTGTTTGAAAAAATTCAAAATTCCCTTGTGGTGATTGTGCACATTTCTTTACTTATCTCTTTTAGAATACGCTCTGCCTAAACTTTACCACAAATTGCACTATTGTGTCGCCTGTGCTATCCACAGCAAGGTGGTCCGTAACAGATCCCGAGATGCTCGCAAGGATCGCAACCCTCCTCCGCGCTTTGGTCAACGCACTGCTCAAGCACGACCTGGAGTTCCCGGTTCACGACCGTGAATGTTTGTTTTTGTTGTTGTTGTTCACAGTAAATCTAATGTCAATTTTCGCGACATTTGTGAAGAGCAATAAGAAGAAATAAGTTGAAATGTTGTGCTTGCTACTAACTTTTTACAGCATTTTACACGAGTACAACACACACAGCAATGGTTGCTGTTTTGCAGATGAAACTCAAAGAATAAAGCTTTTGGTGCCGGTCAATCCTTGAGAGATTTTCTGTGCATCTAACTTCATTAAGCATGATAGAGTGCATCTGATTTAGCGGAAAAAACTACGAGACTATCAAATTTGGAGCTAATTTTGATGCCTGGTTTCTCTTTTGATAATAAACGATATAGCCAGTTCTCTCGGGAGCGTACACTCCTTATAGATAGTTGTCGACGACGTACGTTTTACACTCTATGTCAGGCGAAATTTTCACCTAACACAGAGTGTTACGATAATAAACGATACTTTTTCGATGGCTGGTGGGAGGTGTAACGAATGTGACAGGATTGTAAGAGGGACAACTCTATCTGATCTCGATATGTATTAGAGGCATGCGCGATGCTATTTCTTAGTCGATACTATAGTTCACGTACAAGTTGCTGCTAGTATTTTGAAATGGTTTTGCAATTTATGCTGTGTCGCCCTGAGTAATTTTTATACCTGCACGTTTTGATATTCGCATGATGCACTATGACAATTAGGATAGAATTGACAATACTGCTCAAACTTGTGGTCAGTGAACTGGTTCGAGGAACAGTTTTTGTGTGCTTCGAAGTTGGAGATGAGGCGTTGATTGACTTACGTCCAACAGAACAACTTTATTTCTCAAACTATTATTGACTACGGTAAGTTTGGCAAAAAAGCTGTGTGAGATTAAATAAACCATTGGGAAACATCACGATGAGTTCAAAATATATGGTCCATGGTATATGCTAGCGCATATAGCGAAAACAATGTTCATGTGATAGCAAAATAGTTAACACTAGACAGAAAACAATAGACTTGCTAAAGTCAAACTAAAATCAAGTAGAACCTTCCAGTAGACAATTTTGAGACCCTCGCCCAAAAATGCGAATAGTCTAGAATGTTGTAAGCCTTCCAGAAGTTAGGTATGGCATGTCTAGTGGTAGGTGTACTTTTCATCTTTCTCGCAAACCTTATCATCTCCACATGCCATTTTGTTGCTCGTTCCTACCTACTTGTCAAAATTTGTCACCCAAGAAGTATCACTGCACGTCCTTTCGAAGTGATCGATTGTTGACTACAAGGTTTACCGGCTGTTGTGGAGTATGTGTAACGATGCCTTTCAGTCGACCTTTCTGAGTCCTCACTCGAAAAATTCAATATAGTACGATAGGATGTTTCAAGCGTTTCAAAGTTCTGGTATGGCAGATGAGACTGGGTTTGGAAGAAAGCCGAAACGTACGTCTACCGCTAGAGGTGCCAGCCAGAACCTCTGAAACGCTTAAAACATTCTATCAGACTTTATGTGATGCGAACACTTCACAAAAAGCGAAGTCAATTGTCAAAGGGACAATGAGCCTGCGTGAGCTGGTGTCAATCCAGTACGCATGAAATTGGACTGTAATAAACGCTTTTGTAGGCGTAAAGCTTCATATGTTAAGGTGGCGTAGAAAACTAAAGCCTTTTTTTAAATCTGCAAGAAGAAAGTATCATGTAGTTCCCTATGAAATATTTTCGTTCCTCAGAAACAAGTAGTCTTTCATATGTTTCCAGAAGAAACCCATAAAGAGCAGAATTCACATCCATGTAAATCCGCTCCGTGATCTCAATCTTGTTCGCTAGCACATTAAAGAAAGGTATGAATTTCTAATACAGGAAGAAATTGTTGCTTTTGCAGCTGAAGCACAGCGTTGTCGTTGTCAACCAGCTGATTAGTCTATCTATTATTCACCAGCTAGATGCCTCAAATGGCCAATGCGTGTTTTCAACCAATACACCCTAACACCTCTCCAGTAAACGGTTTATTTAAGTCAATAACTGTGTCATTCATAGAATTTGAATGTGCTTTGATAAAGTGTCGCTAGAATTTGCAAACGTTGTAGTCATCTATGTTGCGCGATTTCTGGGCCCCACGCGGAGCAACAGTTAGAGTTGTCTTTCAATCACATGCGATTGTCGAGTGATCTCGTGATGGGCTCATAACGCTTCTATTTCTCCAAGGTGAGCGAATTGAGACCAGAACTGTCTAAGTCGATAGCAATACTGATCTGATAGACTAGAGCAAATCATTTTTCAAGCTGGATATTCATCCAGTCGTCTCGATGTTTAATGAAGCTGAATGCATGGTGCATTTTTGAGGGGTTGATCAGCCTTAAATACTTTATTCCTTCTCCTTTCCGCTTACCGCTTTTTAGATTATCTTCCTAAGCATGATCATTTCTAAAATAATGTTCCAAATTAACCTCTCCGTCACAGCGCTCATTTTTCTCCTGGTAAGCGGCAGGGTCGACCTGTATGCGAAGCGCGTCATCATCACATGTTGAAGTTTCGTAATGAAATTTGGATTTTCATCGCCACTAAAGGGGGTTTTATCGTCAGTAAATAATAAAATATAATAGAAGAGATTTCAATAAGGCTATCGGTAGTAGGAACAATGCCGATGCCTCTCACTGAACAATGCAACAATAAATCTTTTGTAAAATGATTATTTGTCAAGAAATAAATTTATGTTCCCACATGCAATTGTACAATGTAAATTCTTTTCCCTAAGCGTTTGTGTACAATGTCAGAGTTGTAATAAATTGCATGCTACTGATAATCAGAGATTCTTTGAAGAGCATTGTAGAGTTGCTAACTGTAGATATTGCAAGAATAATGATTTGAGTTGGATAAAAATAGAAAGTTTTGGTTAATTTATCTAATAAATACCAGGCTTGTACCGGAGCGCACACACCTCAGCCACAGTAAGCCAAGACGCGGCGCGGCAAATCGTACCGAAGGAGTTAACAGAATTGTTCTGAAGGAAAAAATAATGTCATGTTTACTTTCACCTATGACCTACATTTCAATCAACAGTGTCTTTCTTCACTTTACAAGTAACGCGCACCATGTACTGAGTACAATGCGCTTCGCGTGAAACTGATAGTTGCTCTTACCGCATACAAACATGTCTCAGCTGGTATCAAACACTGTAGTTGAAGAACAAACTCTAAAATTCTACAATGCATATCCTATAAGCCAAAAGTTTTCCAGATCTTCATGTAATATCAATTTTTGAATTCGTCAAGTTTGCGAGACTCCCAAATGGTTTACCGCCTCATCGCGGCTGGGCGGCGTTCCTGAGTGTCGGACTGGGAAGTACGGCGTGGATTCAACCCTCAGCTGAATCACCTAAGCAGCGAAGGACTTTGATGTTTCCACTCGGAAAACCTCAGTTAAGAGTAAACCGTATCAAAACTGACCGCCGCCTTGGTAGCTAATAGTCGCAAGGTGGTATTCTCCCTCTGATCCATAAGGGCCAGCGAATGCTCTAAACTGGTGATGATCTGTGGAAACATCGGTTAGGTTTACCTCAGGACTCCAAAAGGCAAAACAGCTAAACCAGCACATTTTCATGTGCTGGGGCTTGCACAACTCGTGAATACGAGCCGTTCAAATGTTCAAGCTTAAGAAACCTATCTTCTTCACTTTTCTTCGTCAAAGCTGGTATTTTGAACACAGGTTATATTGATCTGAATTAACTCAACATCTGGGATTTCGTCCAAGACAAAACGGTCTTGCCCAAAGTGCATTTTTGTCTGAAGCGATCGCACCTATGTTGAGAAATCCAAGAAATTAAAATTTGTTTTCACTCTAGTGAGAACTGGGAATCTACGTATACAATGTGAAAATACTTTACAGAATTCTAGTATAAGATTATGCTCATAAAGTGAAGTCTTTCGACTAGATTTTTGAAATTCTCAGTTCTAAAATACTCTGATGATCGAGAAAATAAAGTTGAGGTGGAAAGACTGAGGTTCGACATTTTGAGATTGGGATCCGTCCTTCTTAGGGACCTGTTGAAGAAACATTATGTTTGCCTCATATTTGATTGTTTGTTGTGTTCTTTAGGTGTTCGAACAATGCAGTTCCATTCAACTGAGATTATGCCCCTCTTTTTTATCACTTTTTATTTCCTTGATTTTTGATGTTTACTAAGGTCTTCTAATTCGTAAGTTTGAATTCAGAATAGACAAATTAGAACGTCCATAAGCGATATATTACATTACTACTATTAAGATACAAATATCAATTTATTCAACCAAACATTGTTACACGTGACCAACGATCATGAGGAAGTGATTGGTAGCGAAAATCCATTTTCCATTTTAGTTTTGGCGTATTCGCAAACAAAAACATCTTTCCAGACTCAGGATGTGATAGTTATAAGACGTTTGATGTGACTTATCACCTCAACAAATATTCGAAGTAATGCAAATATCCAGGGCGAACAACACGAGTGAATGACTGAACTAACGACGAGAGTCACTTTGTGACCAGTCAACTCATTCTACAAAATCATTCTCTTCTTCAAAGCTTTGTCTTTAGCGCACACCTGCTATGTATTCACAGAGATGAGTTTTATTAATTTGAGAAAAAGCGTGATCATACGGTATCCGCAAATCAGCAGAGTCACCAAATGGCTATGTGGCCTTAAAGTTCTGTATGTGAATAATTTTCGTAAATGGAATCACCAGGACATCAAATCGTCGCTACAGTGAATGTTTGCCAATGATTAGCGAGTTCTGAAAAGCCACCGGTAGTGAGGCACACGGATCGACTTGAGTGTGGGTGTTACGACGGTGTTGATAGGATGTCGTGCACTCCACACAAGTGGGACTGGTGAGCAGCAAATAAACCACTCTTGTCTTCACTACTATGTCACCGCCATCGAAATCTGTACCAATACCAATACACAGGTACTTGTAGATTACCAACCAACACCTGAGGTCAAGATGTAATTAATAGGCTGGTATTAAGGTCAATGCTAGATTTGCTTGTTTCCAGTTAACCGATCTGCCATTCCAGGTCAGCATCTCACACTCCATCAATGATGGTCAATGCAAAGAAATATTTGTCCGACAGACCACAGCTTCTCGATTGTCCAAGGTGTAGAGTAAGTGGGAATTTTTGAAAACCATAGCCATTTGCTTTTTTTTTACTTGAGCTAGTGTATGAAAAGATTCTCAGTCTCAGGTCCTGTTCTCTAATTTGTCTAGAATTTTAACTTTACATCTCTCTGTTTTCACCTTTATAACACAGCTCGTTATCATATATACTGTTCGTATCTCAGCATTTCTTGAGATTGGTTTTCTCGCCTTCACTCTCCGCAAAAATCTTCAAACATTTCACTTGTTGCTTCGACTGCTGCTTGGGGATTTCGTCTTCTCTATGATTGTCGTAAAATGCTGCCCGAGACAAAGCTCGTTGTGACTGTAGCCTTTTGGACTTGTTGGGAAGCGTTAGGGCAGGAGGCCAAACCATGCATCCCAATTGGCATGCATCACTGAGCCATTCCCTCTTCTCTTTTACTATCCATTAAAAGTGGTGTCCTGAGAATTTCGCCTTGTGCTGTTCAAAACTCTCGTTCTGTGACGAGTGCCCGATCAATGTATGCACTAGGCCGACTTGTTAGCTTTGCTAGTTCATTATTTGTTATAGAGACTGACGTCCTTGTAATAATTTCGTCATGTTCGCATGTTCACATGCATTTTTGTTATGTTCACAAATTGATTTGCGCAAAACTTCTGCCTTGATTCAGTGAAAAGTATCGAGTAAAAACAATTTGAAAATTTATTTACCAAACGATATTCTTTACTCAGAGATGTAGAGCATTTCAGTAATCTCCTTCCGGACGTTGTCTCCATTTTGTGAAACTTTACCGCAGATAAGTGAGTGAATAAAGCTGTCACCATAGAAAACTCTGCATCGTTGATCAAACATCAATGTTCATATTGGCGCTAGCATCAGTCGCATTGCTTCTAGTACTGTTCTTTACTTCCGGAATGAACAAATACCTTTCAATCTCATTCTTGCTAATCACGAGCAAAATACATAAAGTGATACCTCATTCGCAGTGTTCAAAGAACGGTAACAACCCAGACCCGTGTATGCTAAACAATCAGTCAGTGTACCACGTGTAGTAGGTTTAAACTGTCCATTTCAATGACATTTTCGGTATTTTCTACATAGAGGATTGGGAATGTCAGAACAAAATTGAGGAAAATCACTACGACGGAATTCTCTAATTGCCCTCTATTATAACCAGATTTTTGACGTTTTTTGACGTGACGTGACGGCAACGGAACGCCGCACGCAAATGTTGACTACCTCGATCGTATGGTTCGTTATTTCTACTCAGTTTATCTAATGCATTCATGAAACAGTTACTTTTTAGCCTGGAAGAAGACAAGGCAAATTGAATAACTACATCTCGACCACATGTGCTTTTCGTTTAAACTCAATTTCTTGATCAAAAAATTGCCTTGATCAATCTAGGAAATATTGTGAGCAGACATCTGAGACCTTTTTTCTAATCATGACGTTATATTTAGTTTCCTATAAGTACAAAAAGTAAACACCGCCTTCAAAACTTACTAATGGACTACGGCATGAAGGGTACCCGCATTAACACCTATAATATGTATGTATAAATATGTATTGTAACGCTTCCACAGTAAAGTCCTGCCCGAGTACGGTGCTTCACAAAAAGTGTTGCGTGATCATATTACTATTAGTATATTTTTGAACGCAGATTTAGAAAATCTCAAACAACATTTACTGCCAGCATTCTATAACAACCTCAGTTTTACTAAGACCTCGCGTTTTGTTCACTACATTTGAGTTTTTCACCAAATTCGATCTCTACATGAAATTTGACGAGCAGCCCCATCCCAGTACTCGTTGATCTTAACCGAGTTATTTCACCGATTTTAGCATCTTATGGCACTTCAGAAAGAATCTGTACAAAGCATCCCTCTGCTCACATTTTCCATTCTATTGCTGACTTCACTTCACAAAACAAACTTGCTTATTTTGCTGAAAGTGAAGCACTTTCAGAATCATGGTGAAACGGAACTGCGCTTCGTCAATGGGTTTTTTCACTTACGTTGCCTTCCTCGTCATCTTAATCGCTGGGATTTTCATCTTACCACTGTTCTTCCTATGGGTTTGTTTTTTCTGTTATTTTTTATTCATACACAATGAAGTCCTGCTATCTCATAAAGCCTGATCCCTTTGATGTCTTCAATGCTACTATGTAATATAACAAAACACTATCCCGGTTATTCGTTTCTTTCGTTTTGAGTGTTTTCTTAAGACCACTGCTCAGATTTCAATATGGCTGATAATCATTAATTGAACCATGCATGTCAGTGGTCTATCAATGAGGGCTAACTTATAGAGCATGACATGCGTGACTTAAATAATGATTACCAGGCATATTGAAATTTGAGCAGCGGTATTAAGAAAACACTCGAAACGAAGGACATGATATTTTGAATATACCAGCCAAGAGCAATCGATTGTACAACATTTTGTGTTCAGTGAAAATTTCACTGGACAAAGAGGGTAAAACGTCCGTCGTCGCTAACTCTTAGTGCGGGGACTGGAGCTCCCACAGAGATGAGCAAAAGACGAGAAACGGTAACTGCCCGACTGACGAGATCGCATGATCGAAACACTGTATCGGGCTCTATAAGTCAACCCTCATTGATAGACACTAACATGCGTGGCTCAAATAATGATTATCAAGCATATCCCGGTTATAGCAACAATTTCAAGACTTCAATTGAATGATCCCATTAGTTTTATCCTATTCCAACTACAACTAAAACAGTATGACCCTATGGCACCTTACAACCTGTATTAATTCTAATCCTGCCAATCTATGAGGGATTAGGGCGATCAGAAATACGTTATCTACTATTTTTATCTCATGCGTTTGACGACATTTACGCCTGTTCATCATAATAACACCAAGAAATAGTAGCGGATACCCCACTAGTGAGCTTTCCTGAGAGTTTGTTTTCCTTGCCATGTTTTCCATGGACAAATATTATAGTAGTAGCAATAATGATATTGAGCATCGCGTGTGAAAAGAACAACATTATGTCTAACTAGAATTGTATGGCTACTTAATCTATAAATTATTTGACGAAAAACAACATGTGATATTTGATGAGTGTTTGATAAGTGCGCATATTGATGATTTGCTTTGGATCATAACTGTTGGTTTTACAGGTTCCTTTCTGCGTGGAAACCTTTAAAGATGTGGAACACCACTGTTCCTCCTGTCACGCTTGGATTGGTACCTACAGACGCCTTGGAAAAAGCATTTGATTGTCGCTAAGCGGCTTACAATCACGACACAATGATAAATTTCTATTCAGCTTGGCATAGAAATATTCTTCGTTAATGGAAAGAAAGCTGAAGTTTAAAAATGCTTTATTTCGTCACGTTACCCGATATCATAAAAAGAAAATCCCCCACGGATATTTACAGACTTCCGATAGGCATTTTTGTTAATAAAATTAATTTAATACATAGTTCGTCTTAAACAATGTAACATTATGCATTTTGAGACTATAGAAGTCTGAAAAAAATTGGAAAATCTTGAGAATGACTATCGATTAACCTTTGCTTGATCAAAATAATTGTTTCTTGATGAGCCGACACAAGCTTGTTGGCAGTAAAATTCATCGAATTCCCTCACACCCTGCAATCAATCAACAAACCTTCAGAGAACGCTTTAGTTCCATAATTGCAAATGAAAGGGTCTCCAAGGCCTTTTCAAAAAAGACAATGTCCTCAAGCAACAGCACAGGCAAACGTAAAATTTTCGAAGACCTTAGCGTAAGATGAAAGCGAGGAAAGGATTTAGATGCAAAAAGTACCAGGATCCGCGGAATAAATTGTGATAGGTCATGTAAAAGAGATTATTAAATACAATATGATACATTAAAGTCTGTCGTTCCGGTGGTTTCGCCTTCTTCAGAGCGTGGGAAAATCAGAGTGACATGCAATGTACTAAGTCAAACACTTTAAAAAGCCGAAATCGCCGAAACATCGAAGATTATTATTGTACCATTTTGCATTCAACAAATTTCACTGCTGAGAACCTCGTATCTGCTCATCATGAAAACACGGAATTATATTGAAATCTAACACTCAACTCAAAGGTGTTTGAAAGCATGCCTTGATAATGATGGCCTCGAAAAGCTGAATTATGTACTAGAAAGTCAAACCACTGGAACAGTAGACAGAATACACTGACAATAAATGACTTTTAGCAAAACAATTTTTCAATGTATAACATGATATGATCTACACTACCTCGTTACCTACTCCCAATCATAGGGTAAAGTATAATATCAGTGAATACACAGTCAATACCAACCACAAGATAAAGTACAAAACTAGTATATAAACACATTTAGAAATATGCGATGATAGATGGGCGAAAAAATCCTCCTGCAGAATAATGAACATCGATCGAAGAGCCGCGAATAAAATGTGTTAAGAAGAGAAGTTAGGCGGGTCGCAGTAAGGCATCATCATTGAGTTAATAATAAGTCAAAATTCTTGAAAGGTACACAAATCAAAGTGAATCATTACACTCGGTTGAAGCGACCAAGGGTTCGTTTGCACGCTGGACAAGAGTGCACTACGTCAAGGCACTGATCCATACAAAATGGTAGGCAACAGAAACACCATGGGATGAGAAACAAGAAGAAACCAAGCAGCACACAAATTCCACACACTATCCACGGAAGAATACCAGCCACACGTTCAATATGTGACACTATGTGTGCCTAAAGTGTTCTGGAATCGATCACATTGACAAAGCAGGAATGGGAAGAAATAAATTACTCAGGAAAAGCGATCACAAACTGGAGAAGTAATATGATCTGACACCCAGTCCTGCCAACTTAGCGCAACCTATTTGTTTCGCACTACGTGTCAACCCGTTCGGGACGGCAACTAATTTATCACGCAGCGCGATGCGCGAGCGATGCACGATAATTATCTGACACTCCATAACTCTCTCTACACAGTGATACGCTTTCTCAGCAAAATTAATGCTTACATGGGATGAGAACTAATGCAAAACGTGATATGCTTCTTAATCTTGCACCGCTCCTTAAAGACCTTTTTCAAAAAGTAAACCTAGTCTAGATCAGTGGGAATTGAGCTATCGAATAAGCACTGAAATTATGTTATAATGGACGCGAAAGTACTAGTCGGGTTTGTCGACACGAAATTCCCAAATAAATTTTTAAGAAATTACTTTACTGCACGTAGCGTTGATGCGGACCATTTTGACGGTTGATTCATACTTGACTATATGACACTTTTTCCAACACTCAATTTATGGCTAGCGACATTTTATTGCTTTAATCAGTTTACAGTGTTGGCTAGAACATTCCAAGATCATAAAAAATCCAAATATGCAGTAAGAGCAGCATAAAATCTCAATGGAACATAAGTCCAGAGAAGCATTTCCAAACATTCAGCGAGGAGATGGTTCGGGAAGTTCGGTACATGAAATATAAGTCTCCGTGGTCAAAAGTGTCATGTGTGCACATCAGCAGTTGACGATGACCTATTGAAACTGATAATAGTGGGTTATTCCACAATATCTTTCGCATTTTGACACTCTTGTTGGTTCGGTTGTTATTTATTTGAAAAAATCAAATATTCCTGCTTATCGCTTTGAGTTCCTATTTGCTCTTTTTCGTATGTTTCCGTTTCTTCTGAGAGCCGTAATCTTCTTTATTGCTAATAGCTGAGACGACAGATTCATTGGAATTGACTGCGTTGTAGCGCCGGTGGCGGTGGTGGCGGTGACAGACGTTGGGCGTCGTCGTCGACTTCTACTCCTTGGATTTTTACGTCCCCCTTCGGTAGTTTTGTTTTTTCCATGGGATGAGCGTGACGCGATGATGGCGGTGGTGGTGGCGTTCCACGACGAGCTAGGTTCGGAGGCCGTTTTGAATTCCCTCATGTTTTCAGACTTGTCGAGCATCTCTTAGGCAGCAGAAATCATCAGTGCGATAGGTCGACAGCAACAGAAGAAGGATACATTCACGGCACCTCAAACTTGGGTTTATTTACATTCTATTCTTTCCTTCTTCTTTATGTGTCCTTCTTCTATTGGTGTCGACCTATCACACTGATGATTTGTGCTGCCTAACAAATGCCGGACAAGTCTGAAAACATGACTGACGCAAAAACGGCCTCCGAGCCTAGCTCATCGTCGAACACCACCACCACCGCACTCACCGCGTCACGCTCATCCCAGCGAAGAAAGCGAAACTACCGAAAGAGACGGAAAAATCTAAGAAGTCGAAGACGACGACGACGATGACGTCTGTCACCGCCACCACCACCACCGCCGCTACAACGCCAGTCGAGTCCAATGACGCTGTCGTCTCAGCGAGTAGCGATAGGGAAAAAATTAATTATTCAACGATATTATTATTATCATGACCACTGATATGCAACCATTTAATGGGCTAAAACTGATGTCTTCCTCCTAGAAAAGACGAGGCTGGCGATCAAATAAATCGGTGAGATCACTTTTGAGCTGATTGTGGTCTTTGAATTTCCTGAGAATCGGCGAAGTGGGGCTGTAGCCTGAAGTCTCAGCTTTCGAATGGTTACTAACAATCCTATTCTCTCCGGCAAATGAGATCGGTCTTCCATCTATCCCCTCACGACCGAATAGTACCGTATAAGCAATTTCGAAGAACTCTATCCTTGTGATGTGTTTATTCCAGTAGTTCATTAGAGCTGCAAAACGGCTTCACGTTTGTACAACGCGTTTTCAAACTGATGAAATACGAGACACAAAGGAAAGAGTGAAAAGTGTCCAACAAACAAATATGAATGCACGAGAATTTTTTCACTGAAGAAAAATGGTGGAAATTTTTCGATAAAGTGGAATTCCTTCTTTTGGATGTCGAAATATCACATTGATAGAAGATGTGCGCATAGATTAGTCATTTTACTACCTGGCAATGTGGACAATCCATTTCGACAGGACATGGACCGTAAACGGATTGACGTGCGCTCACGAACACTGGGATGGTGGACGTAGGCCGATGCTGAAATAGTCCAGAGAATCACAAAAACTTATGTGTTCTTGTATATTACAAACCGAGATTGAAGCAGCTCATTGAAAGAGTACCGATACAGATACAATATGACTGATGATTATTTTTGAGCCATGAATGTGGCCTGTTATGGATACGTAATTAGTGCAATAACGCGTTTCGCCCTTCTAGCGTTGCACAGCGCCTTTCGTCTGACAATCTTTTTTGGGGGAACGGGGTTGGAGGGGGGAGGGGGTAGCATAGAGAACCGCAGACGTTTTATTTACACGCGCCGTTGTGTGATAGAAAACAATATCATACCATTCGTTTGGAATGTTTCCTTGAAACCATACTCAAAATTCAATATAGCGGCATTTCACGATTACCAACTAAGAGCAATCGAGTGTACAACACTGCCCGTTTGGTGATTTTCATAACGGCGCGTGTAAATATTACGTCTGCGAGTCCTCTATATAAGGGGGTTCTCTACCAAGAGTGATAGGCTCAGACGAAAGGCACCGTATAACGACGAGGCAGCAAGGCCAAAACACGTGTATTGCACTCTATAAGTTCCCGTGCAGACCACATGCATGGCTCAAAAATAACTGTCATGCATATTGAAACTCAAGCGAGGTCCTAAGAAAACGCTCGAAAGGAATGATGAGATACAGATAGATTTTTATGATAGTGGCTAATGCAATGTCCCAAAATTTTAAACACCCAACTATTATTCACAATTTTCATGACTACCAGAGAATTGAATCCTTTCCTCCAACACTCTTTTGCAACGTATCAACCGCACACCTAGAAACGTCTTAGCTTGTTCACCTCCAAGATCTCAGCTAATATTCTGTAACGCTGATAAAGAAGACAAAATCCTTAAGGAACAACCAAAGTAACACGTGAAATGTTCAAAGATCTTTGTGGAGAATAATTGTGAGGGAATGAATCGAATGCAGAACTTCCTGGGATCGTCATGGTGATGAAATGTTATGACAGGCCGTGTAGATCAAAACAAAGTAAATGTGAACAGGGAAATCGGTTTGTATCACTGTCCTCGATAACTCGGTCGCAACCGCATCTTGTTGTTACGTATAAAACTTTCTTAAAACCCGCGAAAACGACTTTTATAGGCGTTGGAGACCTTCGAGTACCGTGGCGCGGATTCCAAAAAAATGAAGGATAAATGTTGGAATTGAAAAAGACAGTTGCAGAAGAAAATCGAAAAGATGAGAATTCTATATGAAAAAGTTTTTGGAGTACTGGTTCCGATCAACACAGCAATATAACGTATAGTAAGATTGGGCCTTCACAACAGAGTGTTTACGTTGAGTTGCAAGAAGCACACGTCGTCGTCGGTTCAATCATATTCCGCAAGAAACGAAGCCTTCCCTCTCCACTGTATATCAGTTTGATCTCGGACATGTCTAGAAGGACAAAAACATTGAACTGATCATTTAGTAGGAATCTGAAAACCAGGATACAGACTACATACACAATTGATTACCTCAGTGAAACTCGACGCTCGAAGGGCGCGTGTGACTCAATGGTTAGAGGTACTCTGCGACACAACCATAGTCGTTGGTTCGAATTCGCGCCCAGAATTCATCAAACCTTCCATCGGTCAGAGTCACTCAACTGGTACGTGACTTGTTTGGGATGATAGCAGCTCTGACTTGATACATCGTCAAGCTACCGCAAGCCATTGTAAATGCCAGATATGCATTCAATCATGTCTAACGTTTCCCGATGAAATGGAATGCATGGCCCATTCATCAGAAACTGATAAACGCCAAAAGCTTCACTTTTTATGACGCTCGACGTAGTCAAATGTATAGCACATCTCTAATGGATTCATTTATGTGAAAGTTCTATCTCTTTACCTCTCTGGGTACACGAAGGACGGTGTGAATAATGCAATGGAAAGCAACAGGACAAAAATCTTCCATCTCTACGAAGAGCTACTGTTTTGTCGTTGTGAATCCGACACATAAATTTCAATTTATTACAGAATTTCGACTCGAAAACGACTTATAAGGTAAATCTACAGGTGTACTTCATAAATACACTTTTTGAAAAAAAAATTTTTCGAGAACGCATGTTCCAGAAAAGACATTACTGTTAGTGGTTTCGGTTCTTATCGGTTATTCGGGGCCAAGTGAATATTCGATTCCATTTGCTCGACAAGAATTTTTCATAGAAGGGTTAGTATTCATACAAAAGCTTAAATACCTGGCTGGAACCCTACGAGGCCGCTTTTTCAAAACAACCTTTTATAACGCGGTAAAATCCAAAGTAAAATTATGTTTTACATCGGCCGTGCGCCTTCATTTATATCACGCGTGCATTTTGCTGGAAAAACGAAAAGCATATGAATGTGTAGAGAAAATCTTTCACCACTAAAATCAGACGTTTAATTTGGAGTTTTATTCAAAGTGGAGGAGCATTTCTAATTGGATAACAGATATCGCACTTTCCTATCGCCCATGGAAGAGCCAATCAATCGATTGACGCTTTGGAACGGCCACATCCGCCCTGCGCTCCGCCTCTCTAGCCGTAGAATTGCCAAAATCGCATTGCCCGCGTACGTGAATTTGATCGTATTTTCTTTGCTTAATTGCAAAAAAAGTCTTTCCAGAAAATAAGCACAGCATTGCAATCTTTGAATCTTACGCTATCGAATGGTTACTTATAATCTGAAGAAAGAGCTCTGTCTTGAAAGAAAAACGCATTTGTGAAACACAAATGCTTTCCTTTCGTTATAGCGTTGTAATAGACATTTCTGAAAAACCGTCAGGTACCGCGCTAGCCAGAGATTTAAGCTTTCGAATGACTGCTGACACTCTTACGAAAAGTTCTTGTCCAACGAAAAACGTCGGATATTGATTAGCCCCGAATAACCAAAAACTACTTAGTTTCCAATGGTATCCAAGGACAAATTACAATCTCTATTATTTCACTCTACACTAGATTATCTCGAAAGAGGTGAAAGCACCATTACAACCCTAAGGCCCCCAAGTATAAATGGAAGAAAACTGTTTGAAGTTGCCGACATAACATAGAAAGAGTCTAGGACTCAAATACAGCTAGACCCATGACCTTTTTGAGAGAAGTTACTTCGTGTGTACTGCGCAACAATCGGATACGAATGAAAAGCATCGAGATATCCGACAACGTTAAGTGATAAGCTATACTTTGAACGTCAGAAGGGGATTAAACCCGTCTTTCACCCCTTCCGGGGGGCGTGTAAGCCAATGCCACAACCGAAGTTTTCATTCTACTATCACTCTTTCTGTAATACACATTATCGATGTGTCAGCAACCAACCGTTAACGGTATGGTATCAAGTAGATTTTGAGATTTCTTACCTCACACATTGGTGGTGAGCTCTGATTCGCCTCTGATGTTTTTGTTTCAGTCATTCCTGGAAAATTATCCATTCGACGACTTCATAGAATCAATGCGATGGACGACGTTACAGACAGAACAAGACGCGGCAATTGAGATGTACTGACTATTTTCGTAGCAGTAACTGAAAAAATTTACTCTCAATTATTTTGACGTTGTAACGCAAAAGCGTCCAAAATCAAGAAAGTTAAAACTATAGAAGAGTGGCGTAGCGCAGTGGCTAGTGATGTAGTTGAATCATGAGATGCAAGTTCTCTCACCGTGATTCAAAAAACCTCAAATTATTTGAACGTAGTCAAGAAAATCGCTCAAAAGTGGTGATTAATTCGGTGCCGAACAAGACAAATGCCTCTCATATGAGCGACAATTACTAAAATCCCCACTTATTAGGCCGTTTAAAATTTTTGGCACTAGAGCAATTACACCAAATTTATTAACCAGTAATTAACATTAAAAGTAGTTAAATTGCATGATTTCGGTTTTGCTCAATTGTGCATTTCCTTGCAAACATTTTGGTATATAACTTGCTTACATTTGCTATGAGACAAAGCTGGAGTAGGAACGAATTCGCTTGCTTCTACCATGCACGAATGCCGCGAAGGGGAGAATGCTAATGAAGCGGAGCGCAAGATCAGCGGAGCTTTCTGTGAACGGCCTGAGCGCGACTGATCCTCCAGACTGTTCTCCCCAGCTTTCAACTTCGTAAACCACTTCCTAGCCGTCCCTTCTACTCTCCCATCATAGCCTCAAGCTCCATTGATCTTGCGCGCCGCTTCGCTAGCGTTTTCCCCTAGGCGCCAATCGTTCGTGAGCAGCGAACGAATTTGTTCTCAAGACAGCTCCATCTTACAGCAGGTGTAGGCAAGTTGAATACCAGAATGTTCGCAAGGAAATGCGCAATTGAATAATACCGAAATCAAGCAATTTTAATTACTGGTTACTATATTTGGTGTTTATTGTTCTAGTGGCACAACTTATGGAACGACCTAGTAATGGAAACTTCAGTAATTGTTATGTAAAAAGTTCGTGTCGTTTTGGATTTTTAATATGATTTTTGCAATAAAATTGCATGGTCTTGGTATCGTTCAATTGCGCATGTTCTTGCACACATTTCAGTATACAACATGCCCATACTTGCCTCAAGATGGAGCTGTACTGAAAAGGAATTCGCCTGCTAATCATACACGAATAGCGTGTAGGGGAAAATGCCAGTGAAGCGACGAGCAAGATTAATGGAGCTCGCATCGATAATATAGTTGCAGAAAGGACAACTAGAAAGTGGTCCGCGAAGTCGAAGCTGGAGAGAACAGTCTGGAAGACCGATCGCGCTTGGGTCGTCCACAGGAAGTTGATTGTCAAGCTGTCCTTCAGAGACTGGCCGGAGAGAATCCCTTGAAGACGTCCCGGATGCTACCCGAAGAGTTCTGTTGTTGCTTCAAGACCATCACTAAGATTCTGCATGAACTGGGCAAGGTCTGGAGGAAGCCAAAGTGGTTGCCACATAAAATGACCGAAGTTTAGAAGGAGAAGCGTGCTCAAGTTGCTCCCCATCATCATGCCGGTCGATAAGCTCACGGGCCCGGTTTCCTGAACGACATCATCACTTGTGACGAAAAGTGGGTGGCCTTCAACAACCCTCACGAACACAACAAGGAAATCTCGCCCGGTCAGAAGCCCTCTTCGACGAGCATGTTGGTCGTTTTTTGGAACCACGAGGGCGAGTGGGTTCAATGTCGGTACCAACCACGTGGGGCCAAACCGTTGACGGTTGGTTGCCGACAGATAGATGTGTTGTAGCGCAGAGTGTTGGCAAAACAGGCGCCGGTAGTGGGACGGGTTAGAGCACGCGCACCCGGACGGAATGGATACGGGTTCGAGCCCCGCCTGACACGAAAGTCTTGCACATCCCTTTAGATCAGTGAGAACACCAGAATCATACAACTTCAATTACTTTGGTTAATAAATTTGGTATCTATTGCTCCAGTGCCAGAACTTATGCAAAGGCCTTATATCGTAAAAAAAAAACCCAACTTCAACAGTGATTTCGGTGAAATGAAGCAAAAGTGTGCACTTAGTGATGTCAAAATGTTCTAGTATTCTAGTACTTAGTTGATGCAGCGATAAGATCTGCACTGAAAAGCTTTTCAAGCCATAGCTTACATAGACATAGGTACCTGGGTAGTGGGTAACGCAGTGGGTAGCGATACAGGCTGTCAAGAAGCAACGCAGAAAACAAGGCGCTGGTACGATCCCTCTTCCCCCTCCCTCAGAACTCTTTTGCAATCAGTTAACGAACGCCCTTAGGAACACCTTAGCTCGGCTACCTACAAGGGCTGCAATGGAAATCGTCTCGGCCAGCGTTCTGCGACATCCCTAAAGAAGACGAAATGCTCAAGAAGCAGCCAAAATCAAAACATGAAATGCTCTAAATACACCCAGTGATGCAGAGTGAAGTGCAAAACTTTTGCGTCAGGCGGGACTCGAACCCATATCTCACTCTATTCCGCGAGCACATGCTCTAATCCGCTGCACTACTGACGCCCCGCCAACATGAAATGTTCGGCGACGTTTATGGAGGATCCAGGACGGCAAGGAGCGCATCGAATTCAATGCAAAGAGCCTGGACTCCGCACCCGTGATTTCCAGTTGTGGGTCGAAAAAATAAAGAAGAATCGATAAAAAAAATGAAAATTTCAAATCAAAACCTCAAAAAAATCATAGCAAACGCCATGTTCTAATATATTGACTTCAAATCAATACTTATACTTATTATTAAACTAAATTATCCATTTAAAAGTTTAAAATCAAATCTAAAAAGGATGGATTGATCGGCAATCCGACCGAAACCCCGAGGGTTATCGAGCAGAGCTGGAAGAATGTGACTAATAACCGTGAAAAATGCCCATGGAGCGCTGTTTTTAGACTAGAGCACGGCTTGATAACCAGTTCTTCAAGCGTCTCCTATAATGCTCATTTTCTATTCAATTTATCCTTAACCCTTTGGGGACGGCAATTAATCGACCGCACGGCGCAACTCGCGCAGGAGGCGCGCGATTTCTGCTATTCAATTAGGACTTTTTCTCCATTTTGGAGGTAAAACCTCGAGTTTTTTGTGTTATTCTGATACTCAATGATTTTCTCTACATGTTCATATGTTTTTCCTGCATATATGACCTTTCTGTACGAATAAAACTCTGAGTGCGAAACGTAATCTTCTTTTCGCACTTACAGCGTTCTACGCTAACCTTTCAAAGAACCAATTACAGCATTGTAATCCTTGAGATTGGGCTATCGAAAGAACAAAAAGAGTTTGGCGAAGGGCCCTTCACAAGCTCCAGCCGAGCAAATACGGCAAGCTGAGTGTGAAAAATAATTTATTTTCGCTGCTGATCGCAATAAAAAGGCTTTTTGAAAGATCTGACATATTGTTGGAATTCAAGAGATTTATGCTTTTGAATAATTAGCAAGTGTCCAAGAGAAAAGCTTTGTTCAGCGGGAAAAGCCTTCAAACAATCGTGTACCCCACCTGGTACACGCCGACCCTCAAGGGGTAAAGTGAAAGATCTATTGCCATCAATATCGCTCGAGTTTCTTGGCTATCCACAATCATGCTCTCTTTGGTTCTTTCAGTGACCAATCAGGTTGTGCTCCTCGTTTTATTATCAAATAATCGTTGTTCATCTTTGTGACCTCCTTGAGAGGTGATGTATATTTTCCTGTCGTCCTTTCTCCTTCAAAGTGTTCAATTACCCGAGTTTTTGTTGATTTGTTGTAGAATTTTTCAAGTTAGAGCTTTTCTCAGCAAGCCACTATGGAGTTGCACGTTTGGCCAGCAGATTTCGGTCTACCATCCATCGATGTCGGCTGTCTCCAGTTTTTGTTGAGTTTTTTTTTTCCGATTCGATGGGACAATTCGCTCTATCTGATTCTCTTATGGTCTTTTCCTTCTTTTCAGGCATGTGCAAAGATGTGTGCAAGTCCCGTTTCGGTCGTCTATTCAGCGAATCCATGGCATTCACCGACTGGTAAACCCTTCAAAGTCTTCGTCATACACTCATTACTTTATAAATAGCAGTCATCTCCTAGCCAATTCATGATTATCGACTCAGCCCTTTGGGGACGACAGTTGCAATCCGCTAAGAGCAGCGCGTTTCCCTTAAGTTTCGCGCGATTTTGTTGCTTTCAAGTAGGGTTTGTCTCTCCGTTTTGGGTGAATTTTCAATATTTCCTTTTTACTCTGGCGCTCCATGTTTTCCTGTACAACCTCCCCTGTTTTGGTACGTATATAACTCTTATACGTGAAATTTGTAGAATTTTTACTGCATTTTTTCGCAGTGTATTGATCTTTCATGTGTTCCTAAGAGAATTGAGTGATGAGCAAAAACACGGCCTCAGACGGGAGGCAAACCTGCGTTTCATCCATACCAAGGACGCGTGCTCTACCACTACACCGCAGAGGTACATATGCGCCTGGTTAAAGGTTAGTGGCCGATAGCTAACATAGAGATGTTGAAGAATGAGTGGTGGCGCTAATGTGCCTCGGTGGTGTAGTGGTAGAGTGCGTGTCCCCGGATAGGATGAAACGCGGGTTCGCTTCCCGACTGAAGCCGTGTTTTGCTCACCACTCAATTCTCTTGTATGTGAAGGAAAATTAGGAGACAATGGGGGTCCGTCAAAATTGATGTTACGCAGTGCAGGCGCCGTGAATTCATCGATAACTCTTAGCAATTTTTTTGACTATTTGTGCATCTCAGCATTTAAGACCTTCATAAAATTACAGAAGGGAATCTTCTCCATAATTTTATGGGTACTTCCTATTTATTTTTATTTTACGGTACCAGGGAGTCCCGCTATGAAGATAATGTAACAGGCTAACTACTCTAGGAGTGAAATGTGATCTTCTTTTCCTTCTTACAGTCCTCTATGATGAGCTTTTTCAAAGTCGAACCCAGTTTCAGAATCACTGTTTTCCAAGCTATCGAATGATTACTAAAAGTCTACACGAAAAGCTTTGTTTAGCGAAAAAGGTCTACAAATAATGGTGAATTCAAAAGAATGCACGTCCCTAAAGGGTTGATGAGTTCATATATTTGGAACATGAAGGTAACATATTGTTTGTACAGATCTCACTAAATAATCTGTTACGTTTAACTCAACTTGATGATCGGTGAGCTTATACACTGTACTGATGATGTTCTAAATACACATACAAGGATGTTGAGTGAAATTCGAGAGTTTCGACCCAAACAGGAGTGAACCCACCTCTCACCCATACCGGGGGCGCATACTACCTCTGCACCACCGACGCCACCGTTCTTCTACCATTCTTTCCTTGATATAAGGCATCGAACAACAATAGCAGTGGGAGTTCCAAATATTCGTAAGAGAATTGAGTGGTAAGCGAAATTTCAGCCTCAGACGGAAGTTGAGCCCGCGTTTCATCCATGCCGCGGACGTAGTAGTACCGCGTAGTGATAACACGCGTCCCCGATATGTATGGATCGCGGTTTCAACTCCCGTCTGAAGCTGATTTTGCTTACCACTCAGTTCTCGCAGGAATATCTGAAACATCATGACACTGCGAGAAAAAGGACTAAAATATGAAGATTAATCAGAAATCTTGAAATTGTATGAGTACTGGGAGGGTTTTGCGTGACATTCATGAAATGAACTCACAGCATCGACTGTCTCTTAACCTCGGCAATGTTCAGTAGTTCACAGTATCGTCTTAATGAGCCAAAACACTAGGTTTTTCTGGTCAGATTCATCCGAACAACATTTTGTAAAATTTCTTCCTCTTCGGAAAGAGATTATGAAGAAAAAGGAGACCTTCCCTCTTCCTCGGAAGAAGGCGAAATTTGCTGTAACGTCAGTTGTTCAAATGAATTCTATTATGGTAACCTCGTGTTTTTGGTTCATTAAGGAGAAGCTGTATACTTATAAATTAAATTGTTTTTGAGCATATGCTTCTATACTTGGTCAATGTGTTTCGAATAGTATCGAGAAGCTTACAGGAGAATACCCAGCCGTTTTTGATAAGAAGCGTCAAGGAAAAATTGTCACTGATTTCGATAAGTAAGTCATCATCAATTGTTATTATTTGGTTAAGACTAAATAACGTCGTGGCAGACGTGGTTACAAAAAAAAGCGCTTCTGGCGCAGTGGTTAGAGGTGATTTGCGACACTCAAATGGTCGGCCATTCGATGGCTGGATGGTTTGGTCGCGTGCTCAAGACTCACTAAGCCTTCGATCCCTCCGGGGTCACGGAGGATAGCAGTAGTGACTCTGTATATGTAGGCTACTGCGAGTCAGTGTAATGGTTACAATATGCATTCAGTTACCTCAAACACTGTTTGATTAAATCAATATGCATAGCGGTTCTCTCGGAAACTGATCAATGCTGAGAGCTTTATCCTTTGGTTTTTTCTAAAACATCGCACTCTTTGCTTATGTTTCGGCTTCAGATTTGTGGACATGTTGAGAAACAGTGGTCAGGAGGTCGTTATCGATGCAGAGTTGACCACTTCCGAGCGTTCGCAAATCGACGCATTCAGTTGTTTCCTCCTACAGTATCTCCATCCGGCTGTGGTAATGTTCTGTTCATTCCGCAGTGAAGTTTGTCTGACTGAAATGAAATATTTCCACTGATTTTAGCTGCATACATTTTGGACAGACGATCTCAATTATAGTACGCTAACACATCACTGGTTTTCGTCTCGTCTTTCATTCCCATACAATCTGTACTATCTGGAAAAACGTAGAAAACGTGCACAACGTTTTCTTTCGGATCGGACTATTAATTCGATAATGAAAGATGGATTGCAGGTAATCGCAGCAGTTAAATTATGCCGGAGTCTCTTATTTGTTGATATTTTCAGACTCTGAACATGCTATCAGCAAAACTCGGTGATAGTAAATTTTTTTGCGGGAACAAGTTAGTTCTCTTCTTCACTCAGAAAGGTCCGTTCTTTCATTCAACAGGACTAATTCAGACCGAGTTCATTGGACGCATTGGTTTTCGGCTACCTTGCTCCTCTTCTTCGTCTTCCTCTACCGAATGACCGGCTACAACTTCATCTGAGAGCCTGCCCAAACCTAGTATGTAGAATGTATATCCACGAAGTTTTATGGATTTCTTCTGAATTTTCCCATGTCTAGGTTCGTTTCGTCGAGCAGGTAGCATCTATATACCTTCCACCTACTGAAGAGCAATTAAGACTGCAAAAAGCTGATCGTAAAATGTGGGAAATGAGACTGCAAAAGGCTGAAAAAGCGAAAGAAGCTGAGAAGGTATTTGCCTTGATCCCTGTATCTTTGCAAATTCTCTCGCTTTCTCGTACATATCCTTTAAGGTTGCAACCGCGGAAGCTAATCAAGTCCAAGAGGATCTGCCGCTTCGTGACGCTATTCTATTTGGTCTTGGTGCCATCACACTTTCTCTAATTTTTGCTATCCACTCTGGTATTATTCAGGTACTATTTTCCTTTTAGGTTTAAGCTATTTTGTGAGGTAATTGATTTATGAAACCTTTTTCCGTTGTACCTGATCCCAAACGGATTGTATGACAACTTATTTGTCAACTCATTGCATGATATTTAGGTGGTCGTGGAGGACGAGGAGCAAACCATTCCTGAATGATCAAAATGCTTATTTGTATGGGTTCTTTTTTCCTCTGTATATATGGCGAAAATTTAGTAGAGTTGTAGGATTAGATACTACTATAAGATTGGCTTAAGTTTCAGGTTGAATCTGCTAATTTTCTCAAAAGTAAATGTTTCTTCTTTGATTGAGTGTTCATTATATATCTCGTTAAAACATTATATCTACTCTTTGGGAATGTTCTTAGGCGTTCTGTCAAGGTTTGGTTGCTCTCCTCCGATGACAGCAGTTTGGCGACATGCGTGTTTCAGCGGTTTCACCATCATCAACTTCATTTTCTCAGTGGTTATTCACAAAAAAAAAAAACTCTTTTGAATAATATTCGCGTAGAACGACGACCACTCAAACATGGGCTAACGGTTTCTTGGCTCATGTCAATGAACTGCATTTGTAGATGTCTACGAGTTCAGGAGTACGGAATAATCTCATACACTAGATGTTTTCATGTTCGAAACAGATCATCACCTGGACGACAGTTGAGCGAGGGAAACGAGTGAGAGTTATACTGAAAACCACACTAACAGTGAGGTCTTATGAGCTGACTTTGGCTATCTCTTGCTAAAACAACAAAGCGTTGAGACTTTGTATTGAAAAAGGGGTGCAATCGTGTCCCTTGAATCAGAAGCTCAATTGTGCAACAGAGATTAGTGAAATCTTGTAGTGCTCCAGTCGAGTTACTCGATGAGCATCTAAGCATCCATTTAACTTGGGAAGTATTACTCACTTAGTCTTAACTTTCCAGGTCTATGAAGCACTGTTAGTTATGTTGAGGCATCCAGTGGCATGTCGAATGTTCTTCAATGGGGAGCGGATATCGTTCCAAAGCGTAGGTAGATGTGTACAGCGCTAGAATCAGACCTCGTTTTGACAATGATAACTTAGAATCGTAGTTTGGGAAAGATGGTTCCTTTCTGTCCCAAAGTTAGCAGAGAAACCAATGTAAGTGATCAACTATTCGACTATCTTTGATTTGTGTATGACAAAGGATAGCATTTGTGGTGGCTTAGAACGAATCCATTTGTTTCTTGTTAACAGTCGGATGTCAGCGTGAACTCAGGTGAAGGTGCGTTTGCCGTGGAACTGTAGGCATTGCTTAAAATCGAGATGCGATAAAATGGTGTTAGATGAGTCACTTTTTGAGACGATGGATTTCGACTTTTGTTATGCAAACGAACTAACACCGCTCTAAGTATTTTGTTACGGCGTCCTTAATATTCGGAAAATTTGTTCAGGGGGTTTTTTTTTAAGTTGATTCCTATGGACGACTACTTGTTAATCAAACGGTAGACTCTTGATATTTCATTCGGAAAACTAACAGGTTTCGAAGGCATGTGATTATTGAAATTTTAAGTGCATTATCAAGAAAGTACAAACAGAGATGCGAATGTTCTTTTGCTTTCGCATAAGTCTTCTTTTTTTCTCTCGTGATTATTTTTTATTTTGATACTGAAGAAGCACAGCAAATTTCTCCCAAACCTCGAATTTAACATCCGCAATGAGTCTGAGTTGCTCACAGGTATTTCTTAATTAGACGTCACACTTTAAGCAACCTAGAGGAATCACTTTGAACATGGGTACTGGAAGTTCAGGACTTTGGTTCGAAGCCGCTATAGGGGAACCAACCTTCTATCAATCCGAGGTTTCGGAAATTGTAACCGGATTTATCTGAGAAGCTCGTTGAATTTACAAGAAATGGTGAATCGCTGTGGTAAAGACTTGAGAACGTTTTAACTTGGCTATCTCTTAATTCCAACGTGTATGCCTTATCAGCACTCAACGATAAAAAAGTCCAAAAATCCGCATGCTGCAACAGAAAATATCGGAATTGAAAAAACTTTATTTATGGTTGATGCAAGACAAAAAATGAAATCAAAGGTTAGCATTATATATGAAACAGGGCCATGTAAAAACATGAGAATCAGAGAAGATGAGACGCGGGTTCAACATTTGCCCGAAGTTTATCGTTTTGCATATCACTCAACATTCTTGCATAGATAGTTATAACATCATAACACTGCTGTCAAGCAAAGCGGTAAAGTAGAAAGAATTTTCGCACATGAGAAAAAAGAAGTTGTAAATAGAAAAGGCGAATAAGGCTAGCGGAATAATTTCAATTATCGAGATAGTAGAGCGGTGAAATCAATCAAATCATCCAACATCAACAGAGATGATGCTTATTTTACACTTTGTCTCCTTACTAATTATTCATAATTACTAAACGATGATGCTCGATAGAATCTAGTCTACACAATGTCTTATACAGAACATAAGTTCACAAGATTCTCAGAGAACTTAATAACATGTTTTCAAGAAAGAAAACAGCGCCACGTTACACGTGGTTCGCGTAATTAGATGATGACAAGCTATCGATGTCGACTAAAAAGTCTTTGAGCTGTTCGCCTTTTTGGACTGTCTGCAGCAGCGAAGAGGCTTCGATTCGCCTTTGCAATCGCCTTCGGAACTTCATCAAAGGCACCATCACTCATTTGTTCGTCAATTGCCTAGAAACCCTTTGAGCTAACGTTCACCCCAATGAAATGTGGTAGGGAACGTTCGGATTCTTCGATAGCTGAAGCCCGAAATAGCCATCTCGTCTAGTCGAAAAACCACATACCGGACGATCTCAATCGATAGATCCTCTGGAGCTTGCGTACTTAGAAAATGAAAGGAATCAAAAGTTTAATCACTTGCTGTCCGCGTGTATGGGCCATTGGGATATATGCAATTGTTCCCAAGACCGATTCTCTATAACCATCTGCGTTAGCTACTAATTCACAGTTGTCTTGATGAGCACACAAGAGGTTGTTGCCTTCCTAGTACTTCGCAAGAAATAGCTGACATACAGCTGAAATTAACCTTCCTTGATGCCAGTTGTCAAACTGATATCAATATAGTCAACTAAGTACTTCTACAACCTCAGAAAATTCACAAAGCTTGGATTTCAATTGAACTGAATATATTCATACACTCACCATATTCTTTGACTCTAACAGAGAGTCTTCTACGCAGAGGCAACCGCACGGCTTTCACAATGATGGCTAATGTGCCTTTCTCACGTTAAAACATCACTTATATGCAATGTGTGATATCACAACATGATCACGACAACGTGTGAATTGGTAGCGCAAAATTCCTCCTTGAGCTTTATTTTTGGTCTCTTGAAATTTTCCAGAATCATTCATACGCCTTAAGCGCTGAAGTCTCAAAATTGCTGAACGGGAATGGTCACCTTTGCTCCAAACTCTTCACCCTAATTTCCTTGCGTTTCATGCACGCTTAGAGAAATTGGCTTAACTTTGAGTTTGCCGACTAAATACTCTTTTTAAGGACACAGAGTATTCTATTTGTTCCCCAATGTTCACGTCCTTAAACGCTTTGCAAGATTTCTCGAATATCACGAGAAGCTTTTTTGTAGCCAGTGGAAACGATTGTTTGCAGCTCCAAGACAGGGATTCTTCCTCTCGGTCTTTTCTTGTGCACGCAATGGTGGGTGGCTATTTGAAGCACGTTTTTGAAAGGCATCTTTTTTTGAGTGTAAAGGATGAGAGAAAAGGTAATGGGCCGGAATATTCTTATTATTCGGCTTTCAGAACTATTTGGCAACGTAGCCGTTATGAAAAGAATATGTGAACGTTAAAAAACGAAAGCCATTCTTGTTCTCGTTTCTCTAGAATGAATATTTTGTAATCCGAGTGTGCTTTCACAACTCAAAATATTTCTCATTCTTCTCTTGTGTAAATCTGATGATGGAACAATCATCAGTTAGTCTTTCGTAGAGTAATGACAAGAGAATGATTTCTGGGGTTTATATGCCATAGAAAAGGCGGTAACAAAGCTTCGGGTCAGTCGCTGCTTCATTGCAACCCCTTGTATTTTTGCGAAACGAACTCCCGGACCAACTAGCAACTTAGGCACTCCTTCAAGAGGGCCATGACCAACAGAGTCAAAAAGTCATGCTTTTTTATAGCTCTTTCATGTGCCGTGTGGACCTCTCTGATGGCTTGCATTGTAGAGCTATACGATACGTCAACACTGGTAAAAGCCCGTCACGCCGACAGACTCCATCAAGCACGGTCTGTTAGGACGTGTGTCAAATAAACGATCTAGGAATATTCAAGTATGCGTGAGATAACAAGGTGCCTGTTCCAAAAACTGGAAGAGTATTTGATTTTAAAAAGTCACGTCATTCTCTCCGTTGAGCGATCTGCACAACTAATAAGAGATCTTGCTTTAGACGATGATTTATGAACAAATAAAAAATCGCCAGTGGACGTTGATTCAAAAGTCTTAGTATGTAAGCTAAAACGTGATATGGTGAAATTTCAGTTTCATTATAATAGACAGTTGAATATTCTAAACTTGTCGCGCTTGCCACTCCGAGCCACCTTAGATGTAGTTTTCGGATACTGAATTTGGTTTTTTTTTTTGAAGACGATTAGCCATGAAGTAGAGCAGCTTGAGATGTCTCTCCTTCAGTTCAACTTTCAACTGACAGGGAACTATTACGAAACCCCACCTTTACGCGACAAACTGATAGTTTTGAGGAACCAAAAGAAAAGCGTCCCTTACTGAACCTCGGCAGAAACTACCACACTATTCACCCTTTTTCAATACTTTCGCGTAATTGGTGATTATTTTTCATAAGCGGTGGGCTAACGTTTTGACATTTCCGCCTTAGTCAGAACATGAATACCGATACATCAACCACCTCCTTTGAAAAAGATATACCAACTCTTTTCTTAAAAGGATATATACCAACTTTCTGCAGGCTCTAAGAAATATTGGTTCATATGATGGCTCTGAGCTTCATTAGTTCCCAGACCACATACCACATTTTCCTTCCGTCTTGAGGTTAGGGCAAAACTTTTTCCCACGGTAATTGTTTATAATTCCAAGTTTCATCCAAAATATGCTAGCACCAATAGCTATTTTGCCGTTTAGAAGCGTGTTGCCTAAGAAACTCACGAGATAATCCAAGTGGTAGCAGTGCCACTGATTCTTATATTTTGCTCTTATATTTGCCCATTCTAAAGCCACATATTACACATGTCTGTGTAAAGAATTTGTTAGGTTGAGGAAAAAGCTCCTCAACAGCCGAAAATTTAAAATTCAATGTTTATTCATACAGTATCGGTTATTGTACATTCATGGGAATATTTTGGAGAATGTTCCATGAGAAGCACTCACGACAACGATACGATGAAGGAAAAGTACCAGACATTAATTCGTCGAAAGCGCGCTAATTCAACAAAGCAATTGCAAACTTCACACCATAAAGAAGATTCAGGAAAAACTGATGAATTGGAGAGAGTCGAAGTATTGCCGTACCCGCCTTACAATCCAGATGCTCTGATTCTGATCCTGATTCCGTCTGATTGCAGTCCGCGTTTCCGCTCGATGAAGCATATCCTGCGTTAACGCCGATTCGAGACATCTGTAAAATTCAAGAGGCATGTCACGAGTTTTTTGATTCAAAACCCAAGGAATGGCGATTTTGAACACATTCGAAAGCTTGCACATCTTTGACAGAAGATTGTGGATAACGATGGTTATCATTTTGCAGAATAATCATTATTATTTCAGGTTGAATTTATTTACAAACTTTGAATCTTCAGGGCGTGTCAAGGAACTTCTTCTTCAACTTTAACTAAAAGGATATAGCTCTCGGCGTTGATCAACCCCTGAGGGATGCGCCATGCATTCGACTTCAATTTTTGACTTCGTTTGAGATGATTGAATGCACATCTGGCCTTTACAATGACTCGCGGTGGCCTCCCGCTAAACCGAGTCAGTGCTGCTTATCCTCCCAGACAAGTCTGAGACCTGTCTTGTACCAATTTACCGACCCCGGAGGGACGGATGGCTTGGTGAGCCATGAGCGCGAGATCGAACCATTGACCTCGTGTGCGACGCAGGGCACCTCTAACCACCGCGCCACATGCGCTCCTATTCAACTTTATAGTTGGAAAACTTAGAAGAATCATTTCACTAGGCGCGCATGGTACTCAGAAGCAACGGAGAACGTTCTGAAACAAGAGCCACTTTTCTTCCTGTCGTAGAAATTTATGAAGATAACGCCTAAAACTCATGAAGCTTTTGTTCCCTAATCAAAAAAAAAAACGTGATTTTGAATCACATTATCGATCATACTGTGGGGTCTCATACCCAGCTTGCACTGATTTTTAGACCTTAGTCAGACACATTCTTCACTCTTGCATAACTCGGTGTGGTTGGACTCTATCAAACACCTGGAATACTTGAATAGAGCAAAGCGTGACTTTGAAAGAGACTGTATACTATGCGAATGATAATATATCATTTTGTCTGGTACGGTTATGAAGATGTGCGAATAAGTGGGCTGCATTTCTGGATGACATTTCCAGGTTACTGAGAATGGGAAACGCTGAAACGTCAAGTATCATGAGTAGGTAAGGTAATATTATCAATAACATCCACATGTCTCCTCATAAGAAGCGCAATGAATTGGAAGATTAATCCTCTGTCAATCAGAATGGTCGGTCGAATTATATTTTGACTGATCAATAAAACAGTTGGAATGGCTTTTTGCGGTAAGGATTCAAATATTTGGTTATCTCACAAACCTCGCGAAGGAACGGATTTCTGAAAAGAAAACCAGAATTGCTTGATTGAAGCTTGTGGTGCTTTCAATAAAGAATTCATTTATCGTGTTTATAGGCTACTGCTCAAAACCTGACCAACTAGGATGCTACGCATCGCCAGCTCTTTCTCTGTTTAGAACGATCTTCTCCCAGTGAGCTTTTGATTTGATTGAAAGCGGAGCAGTGTTCTGGCGATTTGCAGTTTTGCGTTGACTTTAAGGTAAAACCAAAGTGCACAAAAAACTTTTTCTAGTAGGTCACTGTAGGAAGTACATTTCTTCTTTCAAGATTATAACAGAACACTCTATCTTATTCAAGCTCTTCATGAACTTGATCGGTTATGTAAAGAGTTTGTGTCTTTTTAGTTTTTCAAAAAGCTTTTGTAATATTTCGTTCCAAACAAAAGGCAAAACTAATAATCGAAGTACTCTCCATCGACCTCAATGACTTCGTGCTACTTCTAGGGTAAGCTCGTTGCCTTGACAGTAGAACTCTCGGTTAGCATTCGTCATGTCATTGAAGGATTCTCTTCGAACATCTCAAGGACAGCTCGACGATCAACTTTGTGTAGACGGCCCAAGCGGGACTCATTCTCCAGACTGTTCTAACCGGCTTTGAGCTTCGCGAACCACTTCCTAACCATCCTCCTTGCGACAGTATCATCACCCCAGCCTTCAGTCATCTTGCGCGCTGCTCCCCTACGCTTCAATAATGCATCAATAGCAAGCTAATTTGTTTCCAAAACAGCTCCGTTTTAGAGCAAGTATAGGAAAGTGGTATAGCAAAATGTTTCAAAGACAAACGGACAATATCAAAATCATCCAATTTCATTTCAAAAGTCGTAGTTAAAAGCCGAAACGGCACGAACTTTTTACACAGTCTATTACTACACCGGCATTCTTTCGTTTCAACATTTTCACGGTTCAGCTCAATTTTGGACCAGGCACCGCTTGACGTAAAAGTTGCATTGCCCGTTTTGCATGACTTTGAATCTACTGAGAACGCCATTACGCCGTCGAAAACGCAATTACACCGTAGTATATGATGATACCATGCATACGACTACTTTTCTAGTTCAGCGGAGAATTCTCACTTATAGACGATCAGCAGTGAAATTATGACTTTGTTGAAAGTTCATTGTTACTAAATCAGCATTATGTTGGTTCTTCTAAGACTCGATCAACTACCTTTGACATTTTTGTCAAAAATGAAATAATTAGCAGAATGTATAATTTTTTGTATTTACAAAGAGCCCTAGCACATTAGTGCTGACTAGGGCTAATATGGAAAAGCTAGTATATTGCAAGGTGTCCAATGTTCAGATGATTATGACTTGTACTTCTAGTGGATATGCATTTATTATCGGAAGCTCTCATTGAGGACGTAATGGTTATTATGTAAACGTAATAATTACATCGTCGCTGGTCGACTAGAAAACACGTTCATTGATCGCAATTTGTGGGGAGAAAAAGTGGGGATAATGTGCACTGGAAGAGTCTAGTTTGCAAAGAACTCTATCAATTTGTAGTTGGTCGCAAGCTTTTTTTAACCAATGTCACTGCTGTTGATATTCCACTTAGAACACCTCGACCTTCGCATGAGATTCTTATGAGATATGAATGCGAATATTAGTAAAGTTACATTCGAAGGCAGTTATGAGCGGATTTGCCTATTCGTTTGTGCAAAGATGCAGTTACTGGCGATATTGATGAGAGTACGATAGACTTTTCCAACCTCTCCACGATAGAGTGTTGAGGCAAAAAGTTTCAAAATTACCTTGAGACTATTGTGCACAAAAACGGTACTGCACGAGTTACAATCGGCAATCAATTTGCGTCCATATAGCGAAGTTTTTGGGGAGGATATACAAGTATCAGGAAGAAGCGATTTCAAAACTTAGAGGCCACAGAAAAGCTCACATCCATCAAAATTTCGTTATACCCAGCAAGATTTCGGCAATCACAACATCAAGATAATACATAGATAATACATAGACATATAGCGGAACTAATCGTCTCATCTACAGTGGCAATATAGTGAGTTATAGACGTTATGCACTCAAACCCTTTCAGTATCATGCTCCGTGGTATTCGTGTCATGTTACGAGATGTGAATTTGTCTCTTCCATGAACAGACACGAGGCTGGTATTGCAAAGGTTTACTCAATGCAGTAATGATTGACGTCGCTGCTGTTTCGCCATCCTTACAACCTAGAAAGGTCAAATTGACACGCAATCTACTCAGGCGAAAACTCTCATTATCTCAGCAAAAAAAAGAGATACCTCAATCTTGGTATGCATAGTAAGCACCTTCTTTCAAACTTTATCCGTTCTTTATTTACTTCTAAATTTTTATTCTAACGGCAAGGTACGGTGTGAAATATAAGCGCTAGAATGTTAAGATACATGAAGAACCTATGATATAACGTTACTTGAGACGCACTATTACCTTTTCTAGAGCTCACTAAGTTTTCGAATAAACCAGCGAGATTCCCGCTCTGTCGTCCTTAGCCCTGTTTTAACCTTTCACTGGTCACTATGAGCGATCACTCATCAACGGGATTGTCTTTGAGAGCGCAGATCGGACTAGATCCCTTCTGAGCTGATGTTGTGGTTGAAATTAATTTTATTTTGTATTTACTGCCCAGTCTTCTTCAAAATGTAATTCCAATCACCACTTTAGTTTGAGTGGGGTTTTATGCCAATTTTGCTTCATAGATCGACTCCTCTGAGGAGTGACTGCTGACTTGGACCGAATATGTTAGATCACGGCTGAGAAAAAGAAGAGCGCAGGCCTCGATATTGCCGGTGTGAGCGAGCACTGTCTCGGGAAGACATGGTGGCTGTCAATTAAACAAAGCATAATGTTCCAAGTTTTGCCGGTATCTCAGCAATATTGTAATTATTCTCTCCGTTTTGTTCTTATTTAAGTCTTACAGATATTCATTCTAGAGCAGCCTGCACAGTCATGCATGGGTCAGGAATGTGCGTGGCTTAGGTCTGAAAATCAGTCTGAGATGTGGTGCAAGATCACTCGCGATCCCAGAATACTGTGAAATAGATCTTGCTGAAATAGTTTCGTGTCAACTCATCAAGAAGGCAAGAGACTTATTTGATTGGTGCCGAGGTCAACCCTTTGGGAACGGTAGGTATCCGTTCAGATACACTACATTTCGTAGGTATTTTTTGGTGGGCGTGGCGCTGGTTTCAAAAGCTCAATAGTTATTCGATAGCTTAGGAAACGGCAATAACTCTATACTTGGTTTTTGAGAAACGTTTTCATTGCGTTATACAGCGGAAATAACATTGCGTTTTAACTGTTGAATTTTCAGTAAACCTTCAATATTCATTTCATCGCTTGTACTTCAACGCTTCTAATAAAATTTGTTATCTGGAAATGTCTTTGCAGAGCTCTATAGGATCAAAAAGAAAATTAAGTTTCAAACTCGGGGCAATTAACCAGTTGCATGACTTTCACAGTGGATATTCGGCATTATAGAATAGAAGTAAAAGATAATACCGATAGACGATTGAACAGGGTCTCCTCTTCAATCGACACGAGAGACTTAGAAATTCTCCCGATATAGATGAGAATTTCTTAAAAAGTAACGAAACTCGCGCTCTTCCAAGGTGATAGCTGGGAATCGCAGCGCCCCGCAAGACTTGAGATTCGCTTCAACTAAAACTCCTTCTATTTAACCGCCTTTGGAGGTGGTATGATTTAACAAACACGTATGCGATATTGTTGAGTGACATGCAACGTTGAACGTCAGACAAGAATTTCACGTCGCATTTCACTTCTTCTGAGGGAGCCTGCTAAGCAATTGCACTATGACGTTATTGTTCTACTAGCGCTCTTCTCGCGACAGGAAATGTTCATGAAATACATTGGTTTAACTTCGAAAGAGAGCATTGTTTTTGTATCGTATGCATTGTACGTGCTGCATAACGTGAGTTATATGCAACGCATCTTTCCTGAATATGAGAAGAATCGTATGTTTCAGGAAATTGTGAAGCTTTGTACATTCACTGAGTGCCGCATCGACGAATATTTAATAAAGGTTCAAATATGCTTGTGTTTCGATAATCGAGATGCAGAATGCGTGAAAAATTCTGTCAATTATGTATTTTGCTAATTTTAGCACTGACAAAATATTTTTTATTAACGGTGATAAGTTTATCAAATTTCCTGTTCACTTTGGTCTAGAATCTGTTTTATTTATCAATCTATTTTCAGGTAGGCTTAAGTTATGGATCGCAAAAATGAACGTATAGCAGTAGTTAGGCTGCACAAGATAGAACGAGAACAACCGACGTTGTTGAAGTTGGCTGGTTTCAGCTCAGTAAGAGTGTACTGAGCCGTGAAACGTTTCAAAGAGATTGGAAGGAACTAGGATCGTCCTTAAAAAGGTCTTTCACACATCTCGCCCACTCCGAAAAACATTGAAAAGATTCGTTACCAAGTTCGACAAAACCCGGAGTGTTCGATACGCAATATGGCTTGGGAAGCTCGGGATCAGCGAGCGGAAAGGCCGAAACAATGTCGAAAGTAAGCCGTAGCCGCACAGCTAAAAGATTGCGCGTGTTCACTTTCTGGACAAAATAATGAACAAGCGGCTTCCAAAGCTCATTAAATGATTCGTTTGATTGCTGGTAAAGGTTCAACAGTTTGTCTTAGTGCTCTTCACGGATGGGAAGAAGTTCATGGTCAAACCACTTCACAATCACTAGAATTGCCGTCAACTTCTCAAGAAGGATCAGCAAAAATCCGCAGTAGCAAAAATCATGGGCCGCAGTCATTTTCCGACCTCTGTGATGGGCTCGACCGTCATTTGCTCCCTCGGAAAGGCTCTGTCGATTTTCATCAAGAGAAATGTTAAAATCAACGCCGCCAGCTATCACCAGGAAGTTTTACGGAGTTGGAGCACTCAACACTTTGGCGCCGATGGACTCCCGCTTCAGCAGGACTGGGATCTTGCTCATTAGGCCCGTTCAACGATTGCCATCTGTCAAGAGCAGTTTGCAGGCTTTTGTCGCAAGGACTCTTGGCTGCCAAACTCGCCTGATCTCAATCCAGTGGATTACTCCGTGTGATCCACATACGAGTAAAATTTTCGGCTAGTCGTTACACGAGCGTAGACGCGCTTAAATCGGCTTTAACATGCGCTTGGGACTAGACTACGGTGAAAATATGTGCGAGCATCGACGAAAATTTTCGCAAGCTACTTCGTAAATGTACAGAAGCCCAAAGGAAGCAATTTTGTAATTTTAATAGGGAATTTTTTGTATATTGCTGTGATTGTCGATCTAATAGACGTAGCTCCTTCAATTGAATGATTTTATCTTGTTTATATAGTGTTTTTCTTTACTTACTTGAATTCTGGGGCCATCCGTCTTCATGAACTGTGCGGACCCCAGCATATTTTCCATTCGTACCCTTGTTGCGCGACACTCGTCCATGGTCCATGATGGTTGTCTACTTTGAACATAGCGCCTGGTGCGAGTGTCATACCGTAATCTGGTAAATATCGGCAGCTGCGGGTATATCTGATCAATTCTTTTCACATACACATCCTGCCAACCTGTGAGTGGTCGTAGTGTAGGACCACGTGGGATTCGCGAGAGCCAACTAAATCTCAAAAGACATAGTTCGAGCGCTCTGTGACTTGTTCGATGCGATTTTGACGTGGTTGAGATATCAGTCCACGTTTCTGCCGCATAAACAGAGCGCTGGTAGGACTGTCTAATCGAAAAGTTGAGCGCAAAGTTTGGAATCTGCTATGTGGTTGCTGGGTTCTTTGAAAGGCCCGAGTGTGGCCCATGCTGCTCTCCTTCTTATGTCGAATTCATCCTTCATGTTGCTCGTCATGTTTATTGGACGTCCAAGGTACACGTGAGAGGTGGACTCCGTGATCAGAGAGCATTCAGTCCGACTTGCTGTCTTTCGCACCATGGACTCTTTATGAACTGCGTCTTCGTCCTGTTTAAGCGTAGCCCAATATTTCTCCACGCCGTCCGCAAAACGGAGATTTCATAGGAATTTGCCATCAATCTATATACCTTTTTCGTCCCAATCAAGCGAATTAATCATCCACTGCAGTGCGGCCATAAACAGCTTTGGCGATATAATGTCGCCTTGTCGAACCCCTTTTGTGATGGCTATGGAGAGGGTCGATGGAAAAGCCGTATTTTCGTACTGCAGTTTCGATACCTGTCTGCACTGTCAAACGCTTTCTCATAGTCGATAAAGGTCGGAACAAGGAGTATATGGTATTCCCGACAGACTTCAATGACCCGTGACACGGTTTGGACGTGATTCATGCAACAGAATCGCTTACAGAAACTTGCTTGTTTGACTGGCTGTGCCTCGTTCAAAATCGCCGATATGCGCAAAAAGATGATCGTGAAACTTGTACAGCACACTCAGCAAGCAAATCGCGCTATAATTACGAAGATTCCTTCAGTCACCCTTTTTATTAAGAATGACAGTACGCGATGTTCTTCAGTGGTCGGGTTTTTTTTCCTTTTGAAAGTAAGATGTCATACGTGATGCAAAAGTACACGCAAATTATGGCCTCCAGCTCTCAGAAAGTCAGAGGTGATGTTATCGGGTCCTGGAGCTGTACCTTTTTTATGTTTTTACCGCAACTCGAACTTCAGAGAGTAGAATCCCTTTTTTTACTGTTTCTCACTGGTTTTTTACTGTTCAAATATCTGAAAAAATTGACAGAATTTCTTGCGCACCCTGTAATAAGGAGAAAAATAGACTGGTGCAGTCTTCATTTCACGACTCTTTCCGTGGATTGACGCTCTTATTTTACCTTCCATTTCGAGTGCTTCATTGAGACCATGCTCAAATTTCAATATAACTCAAAAATATTATTCGGGCCAATATGTCATGTGGTCTCTTAATGACCTCATGCATAGCCCAATGCACGTGTTGCGGTCTCGCAGCCTCGTCGTAAGAACGAAGGGTTTGCCCGACTGACGAAGAAGGTATAATATCATATAAATATCAGCCAAGAGCAATCGAGTGTCGTAAATTGCCGACCTTGTGATTTTTCACTTGACGGCGATTGTGTAAATGGTTCGTCATCGTTCCTATTTGTTGTAAGAATGTGTCGCTTGTAACTGACTCATTAGCTGTTTGGCCAGTTGTCGCCGCGCAGCTATACTCCAAAGCATTTCTGTCGAAGATTTTTTCGTCAGCTATTTTTTTCCTGATCGGAATATCAGTTTTCTATGGTTACGTCGAGGTTGTGCGAAACGAGCGCGAATCATCGTCCGACTGTGACGGTAGCGATTCGCTTGAGTAGCTGAGGCGATTGCCGAATCGCGCAGGTCGGAACCAGCCAGCCTTGCCTCTGCGCCAACGCGGCAGCGGTGACCACCGTCGTCGTCTGTACGGCGATGAGGCGACATGGGCGACGACCTGCGCTTGCGCAGCAGGCGCCGCCCACGTCGTCGACCAGTCGCCAGCAGTTCGTCGCCCATGTCGCTGCCATTGAACAACTACTCGCGATTGCTCTACAGGCGACCACTGTTGGTAACCGCCGTCGCCCTTCTACTGACTGGACTACTACCTATCACTGTGCTCCTCTTTCATCCCATTACACTCAGTCGAAATGCTGAAATTGTAAGTTTCTTAAGGCAGATCGTCTTACCGTCTCATCCGAGTCCTTGTCAATCCAGAATTTCCTCCTAAAGATCTATCCTAGCAAATTCCAATAGCATCAGATTTTTATCGCCTAAGTCTGGATTCCTCTAGCGAGGTCATGGTGGAGTAGGTGATGACAAGTAAACTTTAGAAAAAGTATTTCCACCTTGCAAAGGACTATAACGTGTATTTCACGGGCTGCATAAAAAACTGTTGGAAGAACTCCAATACACTCTAAGTGCGCATTCTTGCTCTCTGAATGTCTTCTGCATACCAATATCACGTGGTCTCTTAGAATTTGCAAAGAATATTTTCGTAATAGTATAGCCGCAGTCAGAGACGTCTACAGGATGGCCAAAATATTTCTACATCAACAAAATTTACTCTTTTTTTCGCCTTTCTAAGGGAGCGCTCAAAAAATAGAATCGTCCCTAAAGATGAGGCGACTTAGCTTGAGAAAGGCGAACATCATGTGAACTAGAGTAAGTGAGTTTAGTAGCAGTTGGCGAACATTTGAGCGAGTGCGTACAAACATAGCTCGTTGGGCCGGATTTTGTTATACGTTCGTTTAGTCATATGCATAAAACTCTGATCTAGTTTCCACAGATGTTAGGCTCCCTGGTTTCAGAACTATTTCCAAAGGAGGAGGGGCTGTGTGTGGCGTTGGAGTTTGTGATGACTAGCAAAAAAAGACTGGATAAAAATGTGTGAGCACTGCCACTACTGGAAAAATACAGTAGTTCAGCTAATCAACTTAGACCTATAGAGAAGAAGTTGACGTAAAACAACACGCAGGAAAGTAGTAGATGACGTCCGTCGTTGTCTGAACCTTCTATGACAGTGTTTGTGGTCTCACTTATGGTATTTCAAATTTTCTTTATTCTAATGTGTTTTTTGAACCTCACGATACGAACCATGGAACGACTTGGAAATACTGGTCATTGATGCGTAATGTTATCTTTCTCATTGGTTTCTCAATTCAGTTTTATTCCGTAAAAAGTGTCATGTGAGATGTGAATGTTCATCATTTATAACTATTTCTTATTCAGGGATTCGATACAAAAGACACAGAGTACTCTGGTACTCGACAAGCGTGGCAAAAACTCCAACGGACGCTACGTACGTCAAACCGGATCGATTTCGCTAACCGGCCTCCATTAATTCAGGCAAGATCGGAGACAGATTCCTCATCGACGAGTGCTCCTGAAAGAGTAAAACGCTCGTGGACGGATCAGCTAATGAATGCCTTCAACAAATTCCCATGCTATGACTCTCCGATACCACTAAGTAATTTTTTTCTTCGAAGATCTATATTCTTTGGAACTACCATAATCTCGACTTTTAGCTGCTAAGTCTCTTTCTTTTCGTAGGTCCTCTGTCCTGTAGGTAGTTCTGATAATTATCGAATTTTTCGAGTAGACATCGGTAGAGTACAGACTGTAATAACGCATTTGGCAAAGATCTCTTACCATTAACTTTCTCTCAAGCAAGGAGACGAGGACTTGTTGCAACTTTTTTGGGACGCCTTTTGTTTTCAACTGTCTAGTAGGGAATTATCCGGCTTGTCCACTGTTCTTCTAAACTAGACAAGAGGCTTATTTGCTGCAGATGACGTTGACTTTCCTCCAGTATAGCTCTATGTCACTCCACAAAATGCATGAATATAACTGCATGCATTCATTTGTAAAAGTCTACCAGTTTCTACAAAAAACTAGATTCGTCTCACTCTTGTCTACAACCCAATTCAAAAGTACAACTACTTTTTCATTTGATTATCTTCAAAGGGAATAATTGTTGACTTGTTTTCAGTGAATCATCTAACCCAAGTAGTGATCGAGGTGCCGAACCTGTCGACAATTTTCGAATTGGATTTCCTAGAAAAGATATGTTCAATGCACGATTACATCGCTAAGGAACTCAGCGAATTCGACGATGTCACGCCTTATCGCAACATTTGGAGTATCGCGAATTTCATTTCTTGTCTTTCGCCGAACTTTCTCTTCAACTGCACAGAACTTACCGTCAGTGATGTGCAATTCGTAAAAGAACTTATTGCATTCTGCATTCCATATCGCGATCTGCTCATCTCCTGCAAGATTGCTTGTAAGCAGACCTGCTCTTTCTGTCCTGGTAAGCGGCTTTATTTCTCACGTTCTCATCTAACATATGAATCACAAAGAAATGATGTTTTGAAGAATTTGCGAAGAGGCTTCTGCAATTCAAAGCTCTCTGCTAGTTTCCTACCAGCTCGTTTTTTCACACAGAAATAATCTTGGTATTTTGTAAATGACTGTTAAATGTGTTTAACTTTTTTCTTAGCCTAAACTGGCCCCACTAGAGAATATACTATATTTGACCGTCTTGATTAGATGGTTGACTATCCGATTCAAAGTGTCAATGCGAAGACCAAGCCATTGATGATTGCTTGTTGTTGCAGATGTGCCGCAGAATTGCACGTCGGCGATGATGTTCGACCTGTTCTACAGACTTCTACCTCGCGATTTGTCGGCGAGTCCTCTGTATCTAAACACATTTCTACCCATTTTTACACTGACTGGTTATGCAACGCAAAACATTTTCGTCACTTTGGATCGCTACAATGACCTCGAAGAAGCGATTGTACGTTTTATGGACGTGGAGAACCTCGTCGTAAAAGGTAGTGCTACTCTGAGTGTTGGAAAATAAGCCTACATTGTCAAACGTAGAGAGATCGTTTACAGTGGTTGTGCTGATCAAACCATTTCTAAACAATTTTGATCTACAATATAGGTAGTTTATAAATAATTCTAGTTGCAGCATATGATTATCATTTACTAATGAGCACACAAATTTTTAGAACGCACGTGCGCACCAGTTTTATGTGTGTGTATTGCTTAATCCGAACTGGCGCGAATGTCGCAGACGAGTCGTCTCATCAGACTAGACCTTTCAGAAGTTTTTCAGGAGTCTATATGACAATAGCTGGAGAGCGCCCGATAAATCACAAAAAGCGAAATTGATCGAATCGATCGAACCCGAACTTTCGTTTTCGTGGTGCGTGATCCAGTCTCACTTTCACTGGGGGTCGGCATCCACGCTCAACGCCCATTCCGTAAATTCGCACTCAACATGAGAAGCTCGAGCTTGGGAATGAACACATGCGCTAGAACATTCTTCGGAACGCTCTGATTCCACAATAATCTTCCACAAGTTTCCTGTGCATTGATAGAATGCTGATAATACTGGAGCTGAATAATTGGAAAATTCGCTCAAAACCGGTCGGAGTCTATAGTTAGAATTGGATGATGATTTGAACTAGTTCATATCGAAGCGTGAGTACGATGCAGGAAAAATTGTCGATTCTGTTTGATGCACCTATTCAAGATTTCATAAAATGTTGCCCACGGATTTCAAAAATTGGGAACATTAATGAAAGTTTGTGACTAAATTGAAAAGTCAAAAACGTGATACTAAGAATTCTGGCTAGTATTCCTATCAAGAACTCTCCTTTTTCAATCAGTTCCAGTCGGTTTCTCCGCTCTAACTTGCGCTCTAATGACTATAATCGTCTTGTGCCCTTTTTTTTTCCTGGGTACGACGCGAAATTACATAATGCGCGAATGCAGCACCTTGCTGACTACCTTTCACTTCCGTCATTGACGAAGGTCTTTTCATGCGGTTACGGCTAGCGATTGACATGCATGAATAGCTGTTTCATGAATAGTACCCGAATAGATTTTATTTAGAATTACGCATGGCTCAAGTGGAACGTTCTCAGCTCTCACAACAGACAATCGCCTGCCTTCGGAGCTTGTTCTCACAGAAAAGTATTAAGTGGTAAATCACGGTGGAATAGGTTTTACGATGTAGGATCGAACTAGAGGACATATGTGTGTTATTAAGCTACATCCATCCACTGTGCTTCTCGCACTTACTTGGATTTTTGAGTATACTAATTGAAAACAACGTTTCTAGTTGATTCAAATCTGAATCAGTTTAATTTTCGAAAAAATAGCAAGCATAGATGAATTCTGTTTAGTTAATTGAATGGACTAACGAAACATTTTGAGTCACCTCCGACCCCATTGAGATAGATAATGCCTGTCTGGCCTGTCTAGTCATTTTCGGGTCAATTGTTGAAGAGGTCAGAGGTCATGTAATACACTGCACGCTGCCGACAAGGTTGCAAGCAATTTTCCAACTCTGATTCGACCAGGACTTTGATTGGCCTGTGGATCCAGATTTGTGATAGAAACAATATGAAAACAGCGGTTGCGAAACCAGTTTATTCTAATAGGTTCCAAAATAAATAAATTGCCATCGAAAGGGCTCAAACAGCAAGAAGTATACCGCTAGCTACCTCAACTACGCTGCACGCTATAGAGATGATTTCTATACGAAGAAAAACAGTGAACATGAAAAATCGAGTGCAGTGATTAGAAATATATACATAGCTATGTTTGTAGGACTGGCAATGGACGTGAAAAGGGACAACTTGTTGCCGGCGGCGATGGCCGATTCCTTGTTGGCATTGCTGGCGGCCGTCATCGTCGCCGTCGTCGTCGCCATCCACTCCCGTTCACCGTTATACGCTGTCGCCGTCTTCCTCGTGCTTACACTCAGCGTCACTGGTCAGTTAATCCTTCCTACAGTATGTACCAATGAAAAGTAACTATTATACAAGAAACTGCACACGAAGTGGGACGTGTGACAGTACGGATTTTTGAGTGCGCGAATACGTTTCTGATATATTCTTCTCCCAATTCCTCTTTTCCAATCCTGTTGATTTACTTATCCCAGGATAAGGCTTACATTTTGTAATACAATGTAAAGACATTTTCTTGCCCACTTTTAGGACAGGGATCATAAATTCTTCTAGGCTTTTCTAGGTCTATTAATGAGTGCATGAAACGTAAATTTCTAGAAGAATTATTCTTTTCCACTCAGGCCCCTGGAATTCATTGCAATAATGTCTTCTATCAGATAGGGGAGCGTTATCAAAAGAAGAAAATCTTACAAAGAAAACCGACTATCGTTCTCGATTATGACGTCTCGCTTTATAGGTTCTCTCGCCTTCTATTCGCTCTTCACCTCGGATTTTCCGCTCCTGAACCTGGTCATCTTCGTGCTTCTCATCGCCGTCGGCACTGACGACGCGTTTTCTTCTCTTTAGTCATTTTCCACCCAAGCTTACAGAAGACTCGTTTTGTGAGGTTCGTCATAGAATTCAGTATTTTCTGTTCAATAAATTTGTTTCAGTGGCGCCAAATGAAGTGATGTTGCTTTTTGAGCGTTTTTTTTCTCAGTGTCTTGCTCACACTAGCTCCACCATGTTTCTTACTTCGTTCTCCACCGCAGTGCCTTTTTTCGTGAACATCGCCTCAAACGTCGTCGTTTTCCGGTAAGAATTTTGTTCCCACCTTACCTATGGTGGAAAAGAAATCAGTTTTGACTATTGAAGAAAAACGAATCTGATTGCCATCTCATATTGTGAGTACCTACAGGGTTGAGGCACCACAGGAGATAGCTATCGAAATCTCTACAGAGCTGGGATAGTGGAGAAGGAATGAATGTTTGAATGTGCACTTCATTTCGTATTAAATTCTGTTGAACTCCATGCCTTATTTGAATAATTGAATACAAAAGTGGAATATTTCCAAATGTTTGCTGATCACAGTTCGAAATGAATCGTAGTTGGGTGCGGCGTTTCCTGCGCTGCAAAACGTGTACGAAGTACCGATATCGTTTTTATGAAAATAATATCCTCTTTTGAGCTTCTGTGGCTTGTGGTCACAGCTCTCACGCTTTTCAAGTCGTCCAGGTTATTATTCAGACTTCAGCATTCAGATGCTTCGGCCTGTTCGCTGGTGTGACATTATTGATAAACTACCTCCTTGTAATTTCGTTCCTTCCCGCGTTTTTGATATTGCAGAGGAAGTGAGCTGTTTTTTACTTCACGTTTGGCACGGATCTCTTCTGACAACTAAAATCATATATTTTTGAAAGAAATTTTCTTCAGATATTGCTCGTGCTTTCCTTCATTACCTGATATTGGCATCTACATAGCGAAGTCTTTCAAGGAGGTCCTCCCGTGGGTTGTAGTACAGGTTTACAATTATTTTTCACTATGTAACTGTTCAGTTTTGTTGACGCCAATCATTATTAAGTCTCAGCAACAATGCATACTGCTTGCACAGATGTAAAAAAAAACACTCCAATGAGTTACTGGACGTTTTTATTTTTATTTGTATCTTCACTCACCTTCTCAATAGCTTTCTTGAAAGCACAATATTCAGTATTACTTCCGTCTACATTGTAATCTCTCCGTAAGCGCTATCATTTAAGAGAAGTATAATACTTTTGTACATATCCCTATGTTTCCCTCATTTAAAAATGTATGCAGGGTGATCGAAAAGTTGCTCTCTATTCTGAAAATATTATAATTCATTTATAAATTCTGATATTATTTCTCGGTCTTTTATGCATGTACCTCAGTGCATGAGAATTAAATCTATGTTGTTTTGATTAATACTCGAAATTTCTATTATTTTTACTGCATTTTTCGCAGTGTTATATCATAACGTAACGTTTCGTATATAGCTAAGAGAATTGAGTGATAAATAAAAACTTGGACTCACGCGGGAATCGAAGCGGCTTTCTATACATGGCCGAGACGCGCGGGCTACTACCATTACACCACCGAGGCGTACTTGCACCACCACTCATTCTTCAGCATCTCTATGTTAGCTATCAGCCACCAACCTTTGACAAGTTTAATCGGGTATGCGATTTCGCTTTATAAACCCAGTTGAGCTGACAGCCATCGTAATGACTTATATTCGAATTGACTGATACATCATAACACAGCGAAAATACAGTAAAGAGCTAGAAATTTCGAGTATTATTCATTACAATGGTTGTCAGATCAACTGGGTTTATAAAGCGAAATCGCATACCCGACTAAACTTGTTAAAGGTTAGTGGCTTACAGCTAACATAGAGCTGTTGAAGAATCAGTGGTGGTGCAAGTATGCCTCGGTGGTGTAGTGCTAGTAGCACGCGTCTCCGGTGTGTATGAAACGCTGGTTCGATTCCCGCTTGAGCTCAAGTTTTTACTCATCACTCAATTCTCTTAGGTATCTATGTTGTTATTTTATAGGACCACTGTTTTTTTTTTTGAAATTAAGATGCCTTGTAAACATGAGTGGACGTCTTACATTACATCTGAGTGCCCAGTCACGTGCCTTTAGGGAAGTGGTAGATCTGTTGTTCAAGCAGCCGCTACTGAGCGGGAGTTTTAAAAAGGAGATTCGTCGCGCAAATCATCGTGATGTGGGCAAATGCGGACAGGACTGAGGATCCCCTCATCCTTTGTGACATTACGAATGACGGAGTGTATTGTACCTCTTCATGCAGCAAGATGAAGTCTTGTCACTTATCAGTACTTTGGAAAATATTGAAGATTTGAGTTTCATCCAAGATGGCAATGTTTCACATTTGCTATTTGTGAATGGCTGAATGCCCATTTTCCAAGGAATTCGATCGGTCGTCGTAGTCGCATGATTGGCCGGTTATAAGCCCTGACTTAACACAGTGTGATAATTCTTTTTCGAGGTTCGTTAAATGGATAACTATGCTCTGGTAAGCAAGTGAACTTGGAAGGACCGGTAAGCAAAGACATGAAGCTGTGTCTTCCAAATCACAAATGCTATCAGTGAAATTACTCGTCGTAGTACACGTGCGGCTATAAAGCTAGTGATGGGATGCCGTTGACGATTGTGAGATAGAGCTGAATGCTAACCGTTTTTCGAATTCGTCTTTTGCAAATTTTGTAGTCAGGAAATAAATCGCATGAAATCCAAAATAATGCGTTGCTTTTCAATCATTCTGTAGTGTCTAGTTGACGGCTGATAGTTCGCCCTCTATGCCGTGAAGAATTATGCATGTACTAACAGGTGACTTGTCATGTTATTTCAGAGCAAGTATTAGGATAACGAATAAAAAAGATTAATCTATCGGCGCAGATCAATCAATGACCGATAGAAGATAGGCATGCATAGGATTGTATTTGAAATATTGCGGAAGTAATGTAATAGATATCCAGCTTATGCAAGCACTTACGGTAACCCACCAGTGCGTCTGTTTTTTACGTCTCTTTCATTCTCTCAGAAAAGTCTGGCATTTATTTGCCTGCTATAGCAGGATAAGAGGATACACTAGATATCGGTGAATGGTCTAACCAATGACCACGCAGCTATTACAAGGCATCTGTTACCAGTGCGCTACACGCGAGTGAGGTTCTTCATTCAAGCTATACTAGTTAAGTAAGATTGTACTTGAACGACGACGATGAAGAGTCACAGCACGAGAATGAACGACTGCACACAACCGGCTCGAATTGTCATCTCTGAAGATGACGAAGATGTTAAAACGCTAGCGAATAGAGCTTTTATATCAATATCGTTTTTAGCCCTAATCAGAAAAGCAGACACTACTGATGGGTAACCACTGGGGAGTCGAAGTTAGAGAGAAAGTCGCTTTTCACAATGCTGATCCTTAACCTCAAATGACCTCTATATTGTTATGAATGGAGTCGAATGCATATCACATATTTAGAGAACTCATCATTGTCGAAAGATCCCAGTTTGAATTACCTTCTGTACGATTTTAATTGTTTGCCTACTGATAAACTAAGGTAAACTGCCTGCATACTTGTCTAAAAATAGTTTCGAACTAGGAACTTTTTGATAATCAGGGACTGAATGAAATATTGATGAAATTGATAAGCTTAAGTCGTAATCGTATGAACCGTGATAATCTCTATGTACAAAAGATATTTTCTATAAAGTTCTAGAGATATTTCTGTTTGATGTTTTCTAGTTATTTCAATGAATCCTCTCCAGTCCACATTCAGGGACGATACGTTTGGCTCACAGGGCTGTCTATCGTGGCGATTTTCGCGTCGATTGTTTCAATAAGGGATCTGCACTTACCAGAATATAATCCTCTTCAGCTATTCATTGCCTCAAATCCTCATGAATGGTCAGTTATTTTATGTAATAGATTGCTCTTTCGATGTCGCTTTATTACTGCAGGTACGACAACAATGCCGAGAAGACGTTTGCTTTTGTGGAAGAGAAAATCGCCATTCCATTATTCGTTCGGCTTGTATGGGGAGTGAAGGCCGTCAATTCAACGGCGATGTTCCAACCAGATGCCGTCACTCCGCTTGAGTAAGCAAGTCTCTTGTCGCGTATCTATTGTGTTATGCCATCTAGATTTCATTACCGATAACACCATTCCATTGTTTCAGAGCTGATCTGTCGTTCTCACTCGCCACGCCACAGGATGTACGGAAACTGGCCGGCACTCTTGCGTCATATCGGACTCTACCGTTCATCAATTACTCGGAAACGTTTTGGCCGGAAAAATTCCTCAACTGGAGTGACGAATACCCTTGTGTTTCCGGGTAAGTCCTTAGATAACAAGCAAAAGACAGTATGATTAGTATTCCTCCAACCACTAGTTGATCTTGATCTCCCACCAATAGGTCCTCAGTAACCATTGAAAGTTATTATTGAATCAATCTTTGTTAGATTTGTGAATTGTTATCAATAGTAATTCACATGATCCAGCATCACATCTATTGAGTTAATCCGAACACTTGCATTTGATTGATTTCCTTCCGTTCAACTTTCACAGGAATCTTCGAACATAAATTCTTCAGTTTACCTCTTTTATAGCAGTGTATGATATTATCGTTACAAATCTAAGAGTGCTGAGTGATATGCAACACCTTAAACCTCAAATGGGAGCTGAAACCTCGTTTCATCCTTACCGGGCGCTTGCAATACCGCTACACTGCTGAGGTCCTTGCTCTCCTACCACTCTCGCACCGATATATGCTCTTCAAAGATTTCGCGTGTTATCGAAACTGCTGCTTGAGGGTTTCGTTTTCTTTACGACTGTATGACTGTCTGACAGTCGTAAAATGCAATTGAGACGACTTTTCTTGCGCTATTGGGGGAAACCATGCCAAAGCGCCCTCGTGTAGATTTGGGGAATAGATTTAGAGGAGAAAGAGGTTGAATCTCACCTCTAATTTACATATTCCACTTAGTAATCTGGAACATCTCTTATAAACAGGATAGCAGGTGAATGTTAATAGCGATTGACTACAAAATGTCTAGTGGAAAGACTGTATCTGACAGTCCAGCGTGTCCATAACAATTATGCACACCGTCCAAAACGAATAGACATGCTTTTTCTCCAAAAAGCTCTGCGCCGTAGCGAAAGAGTTAAGTCTTGTCACGTACCTGTTAAAGGTCAATCTTTCTATCACCAATTTCGGCATGCCCGATTTTTTTCACTGTCAACATGAATTGTAATAATTTTGAAACACCTGAACCTTGTACGTACAATTGCAATCGAACATTTGTTATATTGTTCGGAAATGCTCAGTTTGCTATCAGTTGTTGAGAGTAATAACTTTCCATTGAAGTTCACTTTGCTATTTTTTAAGGTTTTAGATGGATTGTAGCGTTGGAGGGCCGCACATAGTCGGTAGCACTCACTTCTTTGAATTCCTGTGCCCGGAATAAGGTGGCAGTGAGATTCCATAACGCCTCTCCAATCTGCGGCGGTGTTGATGACTGATAACGATATTGCTACCTCGTTTCCTGCTCCTCGTTGGCTTCAATCCCTTCTGAAAGAATTTGTTGCAACAAGAAGACGTTAGTAAGACCCCGTGCAATTTGTAATAAGAATGACCGCGACGATGAAAATTTGGCGATAATGTGTTTGATTGAACACATAGTAGGTAATTCGTTGTGATTTTGTCAGTCGGGAGTCTTAATGGTGTTAGTGCTTTTTGTGACCAAATTTCATGGGTGGTCCTGATGGGCACGGTTCGATGGTTAGAGCGTTGATGACGAAAACTGTTAGGCAACAAAGTACGATATTATCTACTCGTTCTTTTCAGTCGATTCGGACCCGTTAGCAGGCGAACCGATCTTAATGCACATGATCTGCTTTTAGTTACATAGTGTGGTTGTCGTAATGAAAGTCTTTCAGTGAACGCGATCTGCAAGATATAACTGAAAAAAAACCAGAACAGATATGCATGAGATGGCTCGATCCATTCGTTGCTTGGAATCGAGTGTCATCTTCTGTCCACCTAATGCCATACATCTTGTCACCAAACGATTGTCATTCCATTTTTTGCATGGCCGACATGACATCCTGTTTCTCAATCTCAGCAATTCTTTTGTTCGATTCGTTTTTCAGCAACAGTCATCTATAAAACCCTTTAGACTCATGACTTGGGTGATTTTTGGGTATCTCCGTCTTCACCATGTACCATGTTGTTAGATGATTTTCTAGCCGATTTTCTGTAGAATTGCGTATAGCCATATCTGGGCGTTACCAAGCGAATTAAAATAGAGTTTTTTCCAGACAAGTTTGAGATCCATTTTTTTGACTCAAAAAAGACAAGAGGCGTGCTTCATTTGGGATTTAATTCAACCAGCTCCTTGTTCTTAATGAAAGATCCACTGCCACTGCTCAGTCATTTGTTTCTTACTTTTAACTTAGAGGAAATTCGTCTCCACTGCATCATGACTTCATTATTACTTTCAACATAGGGGAATTTGTCTAAACTTGTTTATCAATCAACGCTTCAAATATTCGAGGTATTATCTGACGAACTGCGTGGTGTTGAAAAGCTTACCATATCCTAGTCAAGAATGTAGTCCTTTGTAGAATTATTGGAATAAACAGGCGCTATTTTTGTTTTTCTTCTGTAACCATAGTCTTTCAATGAAATGAATTTTATAAATTTACGTCAAAATATGGAGGTTGGGGTGTAATATAAAAGAATCATGAGAACAGCACTTCCAGCGATATCGGAGTTTTCAACACATCGCACTTTTCTTCGTTCTTGATTAATTGTCATGAAGAGCGTTCACTCATTAAATCCTGTGTGACATTCTTGGACAGCACTATGGACACAGCCTGTAGATATTTGCACCCTTTCAGGTTCGTATGCTGCAATATTTCCCATCCATTATTCAACAATGTCTACCTGGATTATTGCCTGCGCAATTCAACTTCTTTCATTGTGATCTCCTACAATGACACGCCACTTTTCGACAACAATTCGTTTGCTCTGACTGGGTGAGCTTTTGTTAAGTCAGTTATTTTTTCAGAATTTCGACAAGCATGTTGAAGTCCTGCTGAGCTTACGTCAACCATAATGTCGTCTAGTTTTTAGTTTTTCAGGTACACAGCGCTTCTGCCAACGCAGTTATCCTATTCGCATCGTTTTCATCGCCTAGAGCGCTCTTTCAATCTTCTCGGAGCCCTCTCTTCACCAGGTGGATGGTGGGCTCCAGAATGGGCAATAATCTCTACTTGGTAAGTATTTTATCCATCATTCTAGGAGTAGCACTTTGTTAGCAGGTGAGAGATTGGGTATTGATGAGACAGTACTAACATTCAACACATGATAAAGCATGTTGGTTTCGTGACCAGTTCCGATATTTTTTCGTTAATCAGGGTGGTTTGTGGTTTGAAGCTTGACAGATAGTCTATAAAAGAGACACTGCTCCATCGTCTGCAAAAGGCATGCTGGTTTCTCATCGGTAGCAGCCCTTATTTTTGGCCCCGAATGCATTGAAATGAACGCATATGGCATTCTAAGTGTTAAAGATCCAACTGCGCTTTTCTTTTACATATTGAAAGCTACAAGTGTGTAAACTGCTATAAACAGCAGTGCTCATTGTTATCAAGCCGATGCACAACCACAGTTCTATAGACGCCTTCAAGAAGGAGTACACCGTTCTTTTGGTATTCCATCTCAGTGAATCAAGCAACACCGATAGTTAATGTGAATTGCAAGGTAATGTGAGCGTTTGGAAAAAATAAAAAAATGCAAATAACCAATATTAACGAAGAGGACGATCTAAAACTACCTTCTCCTCAATCATACAATTCAAAGAAATTGTACCAGTTCAGTCAATATTACGTGTTCCATACGTTTTGGCACTAGAGCAATAAACACCAGTTTTACAAGCCAGAAGTAATTAAAATTGCATGATTTTGGTATTGTTGGATTGCGCATTTTCTTGCGCACATTTTGGTATACAAATTGCTTATACCTGCTTCAATATGGAGCTGTCTTGTTAACAATTTGCTTGCTACTCGCGCTCGAGCGTGAACAGGAAACATTTTTTTTTTCCAAAGCGTGCCATGCGTACTGAGTGGCAAGAGAACTTATTTCCACTACAGCTCCATCTTAGAACAAGTATACGGCAAGCTATACCAAAATGTTCATAAATGCGGAGTTGAATGATACCAAAAGCATGCCATTCAAATTACTTATGGTTTATAAATTTGGTGTTTATTGCTCTAGTGCCAGAACTTATGGAGCGACTTATAGTACTATACCTACATTCCCACCTATCTTATAAATAGATTCAACCCTCTGCAAAGGATTTGGAGCTGATAGAATACTGAACGGTACGTTGGCCAAAGACGGACCTAGGTGAGCAATAGAGACGAATGAACATCAACGTTGCGCCTGTGCTAAGATCCAAATGCTTTCGCATCCCCTCTCCATTGCGTCAGAGTGTCATCCCATCGTGTGAACGTCGACAGTTCTATCCAGCAGGTGCTTCAATGCGGATCACATCCTTTATGCTAAATTAGAGAGATATTTGTATCCTAATTACTGAAATAAAACAGTAAACGACCGCTCAAACTCACCTGCAACAAATCAACCAACGTTTGGATCAGAACTGCTTGATATTGTACTCGTGTGTCACACCCAGGAACCACTACACGGTTGTAATAATCTCTCAACTAGAGATGTCCACTCTCTAGCTGGTGGTTTACCGGTGTACACCATGAAGCCCAGCTTCATCTATAGAATGGCTAAGCCTTGTGATCGGGCTGCTACTGTAGGTATTTTTTGAAAAGCTTCTATATGTTAATGATTGATTTCAGGTACGATCTGCAGCGATCCATAGTGTCTGACGTGCGTTCATCCGTTGTGGTGTCCATCAGCGTAGTTGCTTTGTTCTCGTTGTTGCAACTGAAAATGCAGGTATGTCTTCTATTCAAAGCCTAGGACGACTTTCTTCTAGTCGGCTTCTCATACAATCGTCAAATACTCCAAATTCGACTTGCGGCCGTTGTGTTCCTCATTGTACACATCCGAGACGTATTTTGTGTCGGAATCCAGCGCATCTGCAGACCTGTCGGTGAAATGTGGATGACTTAACATGTATTTTCAGTTTGATTCCTCTTTCTCTCGAAGGACAACTTTTAAGCGCAAACGTTAAAAAAAAGGGTGAGATTGGTAATTTAGAAAACTCCACAGAAGGCAGTTACTCAGTTACTCCAACTCAATTTTAACATCTCAAAAATCACTTTCTTACAGAGATATCGAAGCATCCTTTACACGAAGTCGAAAGAATACCAATTCACCTTTGTCAGCTTTATAACTACTTCACATGTGTAAAAAAGTTTCTGATAAAAACGCACAGGGCAAATGTAGTTTGCACCACGTTCATCCAAAATCATGGCCGTTATCGTTCATCATTTACGGACGAAATGCATTGATTTCGATGCATTGTTTCCCGCTAGTTGACTTTGATGCTCAGATTCTCTAGCGCTGAACTCGTTGTATTCACTGGGTAACTTCCAAATCATGAATGTTGTGTTAGGCTTATAACGAAAAAAACTTATATCTACAGGTGATTAATTTCAAGAAAATAAACCTTTTTGGAATAATTTTTTATTCTAGTCGGTCTCGAGACTTGATGTGGTTTTAGAAAGGTTGAAAAGGAAAAGGAAAAAAAGCCTAAGTAGACTCCAATTGAAAAAATTGTAGGCTCTGAAGGAGGCAAAGCACCTTGGTCACCTTTCACCTGAAGGGTCACCTTTTTGAGTAGATATTGTATTATTCTCTTTTATATTAAGTCTGCGATTTTCAGGCTGTGGCAGCAGTGCTGACTTGTATGTGCATTATCATGTGTGCGACAGGCTGTGTGGTGCTTCTTGGATGGGAAGTAGGAGTACTGGAGGCAGTGATTGTAGTGCTCGTTGTGGGCCTTTCTTTCGACTACACTCTTCACTTCGGTGCTGCTCTGCCAAAGACTGGCTGCAAATCCCATCGCATCAGACAAGCCGCTAATCTCGCGTCCACGCCCGTATCGCTGTCGGCCTTCACGTCGTTTCTTGCCGGAGCGTCGATGCTTTTCTCTCAGACACATGCGTTTTTACAGGTAAATTATCGAGAACATGCTCTTTCAAGACGCCAGTGGTTAGCAATTAGGAATCAATAAATAGTTCAAACTGGGGCATCATAGTCTCAAACTGGTGGAACAACTGCAATATTCTGATCGAGTAAAATCAACAGAGAACTTACCATTTTTCATAAGATGCCTATTGCTTCCATTAGCTGTTTCCGTAGCAAGAAACACATAACTAAATGATGAAGGATGCAGTGTCTAATTTTCTCAAAACAAGATTAGACAGTCTGAAACCTCGAAAGCTAGACGAATGCCGAAGTCAGACATATGCTGGACATTCTTTTCGCAAATTCCGGTGCTTGGACATACCGTTCATGCTGCTTTCTTTGCAGGTCGGTGTGTTCCTTATCGTGCTGACGCTCACAAGCTGGATTTTCGCTACTTTTTTCTTCCTACCACTTCTATTTTTTACTCTTTCTTCGCAAAAGCAGTGCGATGACTGTGCAAATTTGGTCGTTCATTCCTATCAAATGAACGAAAAAGTGCACTCCTAACAAGCTCTCGCTAGATATGAATGGATCGAAAATGACATCACGGTAAATTACATGACCAACCATAGTTATTACCACATAACTTCACTATTATGAGCGAACTTTTTCAGATACTCGTGGCAGGTTCTCGTTTGAGTCATATCATCCCCGGACTTATTCCCCTGTTACTCCATGACCAAAAGAAGTCAGGACATACTAAAGGTGGTTAAACTTATGATATGCCGGACGCATACAGGTACTATAACTTCATCGAGAATTGTAAATATACTTTCGCTAGATTCAGAATCTATTTCTACCTTCTTAACTGCACGGGTATTATTAGGTTTACTACTGTTTTTCTTCATTGTTGTAGAAGTGCTGGTTTGAGAGTATTGTTAGGAAACAATAAATTATACCAGCCAGTGTAATCATCATAAAATCGCACTACACAAACTGAATTTAGATCATCATGAATCAGAACATTTACAAAGGACGTTCATATTTATACACTCTAGAGAGATTAAGCTGAGATCAAAAGATGTAAGCCCATTGGCACAGATTCTGATACGCAAAGATAATGCTGGTAACCGTGCAAACAATCAACGGAAAATTGACTACAATTACTGAGTTGTGTAATCACAGTTTCACAGTATATGAAGCACTGTACAATGTTTGAGTCGCGAAGAAGTTAAAGCGACGGGATCGCACATTCTAATTAAGAATCTACCACTATTGCAGAGCGGTATTTGAATGACAGCCTTTTACGAAAATTCAAAACCTCTCGAAAGAGTTGTAGAGAACGCTTCACCTAGCGGCAGTTTTTACATTTATGGGTCAAAAAAACCAAAAAACTAAATTTTTGCGCATTTTTCAGGAGTCATTTTTCAATTCAAATAAAGTTAAACATATTGAGGACATCCAAAAATGTTCAGTGATATGCAAAACTTTGAGCCTAGGTTGAAAGTTAAGTCCGCCTCAAGTGCCCGTGCTAACCAATGCGCTAACAGGGCTCCTATTCTGCTAAACATCCCTTCGTCGATGCAACGGATCAGATATATCATTGGCTCATTTACCGAAGTTTGGGATGGCTGCGTGACTATTCTATTGCTGTTCCATCGCGACACTTTCGATTTGATATTTACTACTGTGGTGACACTACTTAGCGCTTTCAAAAATACGATGATATTAACATGAAACATGGAAGGATTAACATGAAGGCATGCACAAGGAATTCCTGAGGACAGGACTGTTAACAGAAGAGCTTTAATAATTTACCGCTTGGCAGTTACGTGTCGCTTATAACCGACAATACAACCACGTCCAGCATTCCCAATTTTTCTCTGGAGAAAGTTCATGTAAAACTCGTGGACTACTCCTTTAGTAATTCAACATTCAAGACTACTTCTGGTTTGAAAACGCTAAAGAAGGCATCGGGTAGTTACGTGAATGAGGATAACTTTCAAAAATCCACTCACAGCAGTGAGTTTAGTTTGATGCGGGTTGGTCGTCACCATGAAATGGACCTCACTTCAACTGAATCTGAGAAAAGGACATACTCATCTGACAAAAATAGCGATCAAATGTACTTTTTCGGAAATGTCAGAGATTTATCGACACTGTTAAACCGAATGGCTTTCACCTTCTACATCACCCGTGAACGATAGGTTGATTTTTTTTTTCCTACTTCTGCTTTTGATTTCGGTCTAACATCATTTGCGAAACAACTAGAAAGAAGCCCGGTCGAAAATCCATCACCAAAATCCATTTCTTGGCAACGACATCGTGAAGACCTGAAACGCTCTTGCAAAGTTACGTCAAAAAACCAAGGAATACTGTATGCACGACCAGCGATATACCATTTGGAATATGTGCTGGGGTCCGCACAATTGGTGAAGACGGACCATCTAAGTATCTAAGTAAATAAGTCAGCTAAACCGTATAGATTATCTATAGCAATAAGCAAAATGGGAAAGACAGTTGTGATTTGTACATCACCTCAGCCTTATGACCCACTTTTACCAACCGCTATAAGTGATCCTCGCAAATGTATAACGCAAGAGAACGCCTACAGAGCTAGATGAGAATTTGCTCTACTTTGCATTGAAGACTCCAAGAACATCGTGGAAAACTAGTCGGCATGATAAAGAGCCTAGTTGTGACAATTAGTCGAATGCTCGTATGAACGTCTTTGTCGTACGAGTCATAATCACAACCATCAACGAGCGATGAAGAAAAAACATATTTCAGTTGTAGAAAGCTCTATTCTACACGCTCTATAGCGCTATCTAAGTGAATAGATCACCATCAGCTTCCAACTCATCCACCTCAAGGTCTCAGGCCGTTGAAGCAAACGAAAAAAAAAAACTTTTACAAGAACTCTTGGAGTAGACGCTCGATCATTTTCAACATGAAGATAACTGAAGCTCAAAATAGTCGACAAAAACTATCACTTATAGAATTAGGGACCCAAAATTGAACAAAAAAAATTATTACTGAAGTTGAAGAAGAATCAAGGTCATGAAGTCGTAGTTGTATCAAACAGATAGTTGATGAGGTTGCGGCTTCTACACACAACAAGGTTAGAACACCTTCTCAACCAAGACGTGCTGCTAGCCCCAGCATTGCGAAAGGAACTCTTTCAGACTGCCATATGAGCGTAGAAAAAATGCACTACCCTTTTGACTGCAGGATCTTTATATCGACAACAGAAAACGCGTCAAGGTTATCGAATTTCGGAATAGCAGCATCAAATGAGTTTTCTACAATTACAAAGCTATAAATTGGTTGCATAAAGTTCAACATCTAAAAGAAGTGGTTAGCACGTGCCCCTGAAAGGAATGAAATGCGAATTCAACTCCTGCCTGAGGTTTAAAATTGTGTATATCACTTGACATCGTTAGGTATTTATTGCATCATCTAGTGCTGAGAAAACGGTTAGGAAAAAATTTTTTGTCATTCCGTGTAAAGAAGAGTTTTAAATGAATTTCTTAATACTACAATAATGGTAATTCTTTATCCTGACTTCGAGTTTGTCTAGATCGCTCAAGAGACACTGGTTTTCTCCAGAGCAGACCTTTTCATGAGAACACTCTTAGTGTGCTTCTGAGGACAATGACTCAACTTCCACACTTCCAGTATTCCCAGCAGTAAGTCGCGACCAATGTTCTTGAGATCTTTTGTACAAATCTGTAACCGATTTCTAACAAATGATGCTGATCTGATGTCTTGGCAATGCTTACCTGATAACCTTTGAAAGCACCCGTCTCAAATCCGAAAAACGTTGATTCCATAGTGTAAGCGTTGGAAACGCCAAATTGTCTCCACACAGTCACTCTGGCCGATGATTCCTTCTTCCTAGTTATCCCAAATTGACAAAGGTCAAACGAGAAGGCAGCAGATGTCTAAAGTAAAGTGTCTTCGTTATCTGCCTAAATCTGCAACTTTACTCCACTATGATATCTGTGAGTCAGTTTGATTCGAAAATGTGTTACTAAACCATTTTTTGTGCCAAATATCAAAGAAGATAGATGAAAACTGGTTAGTAGTACAGAATTTTTGACAAATAGTTACAGTTATTAGGAGAGCTAACTACAAAGTAAACATTTGAGTGCTGACGATTGTAGAAAGGACAAAATGCACTGTATCCACTATATTGTCTTGGACGGTTTCTTTCCTTACACAGAGTTTTTTCCCATTATTTTTATTCAACCAATAACTCAGGAAAAACTCTTTGAAGGACTCTTGATCAATGGAAAGACTCTTTTAGAACGATTTACTAACTTGATCACGTTTGGCCTTCAGAGCGGTTAACCATTGTTTGTTTGAATTTCACACCGGATTCGTTGGTATTTATATAGTAAACATTTTGATTTTGGAGCCACTTTATAGTCACGAAAAGATCGATTATGCCGAGTCAGGCGTGACAGAAAGGTGACCTCTACACTAGAAATTTTGCAAAAAACGTTCTTTGGTACAGCTTCGCTGAGTGGTTAATGACTGAGAGTTCATCCTAAACACTTCGACATATCATAATCACAAGATGAAAAACGCAAAGATGCGAATGATAGATAAACGCTTCACTCTCGGTGACTAAGGAATAGCTATGATGTTTTCAAAATAACTAAGAATGAAAATAAAGGTACAACAATATACTACGCTTCAACCTCCCAGATAAATCACATACACACACACCTGCTCGAGAACTTCTGGCAACTTCATGAAGCCGTAGTTGTGAGGAAGTTTTCTGTCGTCTGCCCTCCATGATTCTTCTGGATTGTTTCCGAACATGAAGACATTTGCTCTTCGAGAATGACCATGTAAATCGACAAAAACAAAAGGTGGACGTTTCACCACATCGCACTAAATTCAAAAAATCTCAAATATAGTACAGATGGATCAAAAACGACATTTCCTTCACCATATACTGAATGATCGCCTTCGTGTGGTGTATTTCCGGGTGTATAACTCGATTTGGTTTATCCCATACTCTAAAACTTTGGGGAAAGAAATTGTGAGATACAAGTATTTTCATCACAGTTCTACAGTACAAACGAAGTTCTTCACTTCCTATTACTTGGAAATAAAAGAATATTTGTGCCGATAGATAAAGTGTACCTATTCAAATCTACACCCGATAACGAACAACGGTGACTACCGTTTACCACTCCATCAGGATTCAACATTGGCACGATTTTGAACACAAATCTCCGACGCAGCTCTTCGATTAGAGGATCCATTGACGTGAATAGAGTATCGAGTATACCTAAGTCGATGTAAGTAACAAGCATAGCTCAGCTGAGAAGGGTAGAATTTAAACTGAACAATTCCCGTAACCACTCGATACTAAAAAGCTATCAGGAAAGTGGGGAATTATAACGCATTCAACCGCTTTTTAGTAGTAGTATAATGCTATGTCTGAAGACCTAATAACGCAGAGTGATATTCTGAACTCTGAATCTCGGAAGAGAACCGAACTCTCATCTTACCCTTTCCGGGACGCGTGCTAACCTATTCTATTGCACTATTGATGCTCCTGTTGTGCTATCGCTCCTTCTACGATACAAGATATTGATCTGTCGGCAACCAACCGTCACCGTTTAGCTTAGGCTTTATTTGCTGACAAATCGATACCTTGAATCACAGAAAAAGTAACAGCACAACAGGAGCATCAACGGCGCAATAGTATAGGTTAACAAGTGCCCCCGGAGGGGTGACGTAATGCATTCAACAAAAACACAAATCAATGAACAACTCCTACCGTGCATCATCCAGCTCGCATTACTTTCTCCAGGATGCACCCTTGAACATAAGAATATGTAATCCTTTTTTGTAATGTCAGCTTTGGTACATGATGCTGTTATAGTAAGTAGATGTACAGGATTTCCTCCAAGAGATTTCCCAATTACATCATTTGAGTAATAGAGACCGCTAGGAATTCTTGATAGGCATCGCGAGATAACCGCCTGTGATTAGTTGAACAATCAGGAGCAAAAGGATTTTCCAGAATGTAATTCAGGAAACTGGACACCAACCTTGAGATAAGAAAATGTATAAGGAAAGTGGTAAGCAAAATAACACACATCTCCTTTATTTCTGAACGTGATGTTGAAGCGAATGGAGTAAAAATCACTGAAAATATAGTTATTGTCTATTTAATTCACAAGTTATTGATTGCATTCAGTAGTAAAATTGGTCATTACACCAATTACCGACTTTCACTCATAATCGACTTCACTATTGCCTCAAAAAAACAAAAAACAAAGAAAAGAAGACTGTTGGAACTAACTGCTTTTTTATTGCGTTTTCATCCATTTCGCAACAATCCTCAGGAGTATACAAATTCCGATAATAGCAAACGGAATCACCAGTGCGAACCCATCCCGGCTGACCAGCGAGAGCATCTCGAACCGAATACATAACAGGTTGCATTCCTAGACAAATAGCCTTTCAAAAAAAAAGAAGAACACGAAAACAGAACTTTCTTCACCTTTATTGTACATCGAGGTTGCCTTGAGACAGTTTATTATTTCAAATGTGTAAACGATATCATTTACAATATTGGACACCTGAAAACTCTAAGACCAAGTAAAAAAGCTGCAAAGCAAAGCTTGAAAGTAGTGCCGCAAGACGGACTTCGAAATAAAACCATTGATAGTGCTCCTTTGCTTGATTGATGTCAGGCGATAAGATCAATTCATAGTAGGTTGGGCCAACCTAAGAAACACATAACGAATGATTCATCATTAGTAGAAAACTTGAACACATCCAAGTTTACTTGTCTTCTACGTGCACGATAGCTGATAGCATTGTAATAGGTTGAGGAGAAGTATCCGGAATTTGCTTATGAAAACTTTATTTATGCATCAATTAAGTTCGAACAAAAGACAATTTACTAGTCAAAGTAGTCTCCTTCTGAGTCGATAACGTTCAGCCACAGATCTGGCAACATGAAGATCCCACGGCGGTAGAAAACACTGTCCTTGGAGTTGAAGAAATTTCGAAAAGTTTCCTCGACCTCGCCCGTGTTATTAAACTTTTAGTCTCGTAGAAAGTGTTCCATCGACCGGAAGAGGTGGTAATCACTCGGTGCCAGGTCTGGTGAGTATGGTGAAGGCGGCAGGACCTCCCATCCAAAGTCTTCCAGTTGCTTCTTCGTGACCTTTGCTGTATGGATTTTTGCGTTATCGTGAAGAAGAATGACCGGCATCTGACGGTTACGCAACTTCTGATTGACTCGGTCGAGGATCTGGCAGATAGAGGTTGGCTGTCATCTTCTATCCCTTGCCAAGAAGCTCCCAGTGGATGGATGGATGGATTCGACGATTGGATTCGACGATTCGAGTGGATGGATTCGACGAACAGTGTCAGCGGCATTTGTGCCCACTTTGTACTCGTGAAGCATCAACAGTCGTTTCTGTTCGCGGTTCAGTTCCATCTTGCGGCAGTATAGAAGAGTTATATATCAATCGATGCGCAAGAAAACGAGCTTTCAAACCATGTGAAAATCGCATATAAAACATGCGAACATGTTAAAGTTATGGGCAAATTCCGGGGACTTTTTCCTCAACCTATTATAATTTGAAGTATTCTACGACCGTATACGTAAAAATAAGTCGAATAACGCACCTGTGTCGCTCTACGAAGATTCCCACTTTCAAAACGACTCTCGAATAGAAGATGATTGAACATAGAATCCACGTGACCAACTCTGAAAAAAGGAGCAGTAGACTTTCACAGCGTAGGTGCTCCTCTTCAAAGACGTATACGTCAGACTGCAAACAATAATCTAACTTGAACAATGCCTATTTTCTATCCTAACGGCAGAGTACGTAGTGAGATATAATCACTTGAACTGAGATACGAACAAAATTTGAAGTCTGAAATGACTTCCAAGCCAGAGTTACCCATTCAGAGCAGCCAAGTTTTCCTATACCATCGAGGCCCTCGCTATGTCTTACTCACCAACCGTTTCGGTCGCTGTCAGCGATACTCTGTCAACGGGATTAATTTAGGGAGCATAAGTCAGCACAAACCTTAGCTGAGTTGAAGCAGTGGTTGAAATCAGATTACAGATTTGCTTACTAATTTTTCTACGGCAAGATGCAGTGTGAAATAAGATCAAGAGAGTGAAGAGAGTGTAAACTTTTCTGCAGTGGGCTATCTACAATAATTCAACTACAACATTATCAAATCAAAGAACTCATCCGAACACAAAAAGCAAATCAGAATACATTTACAAGTTCTTAATCAAAAATTATGCTCTAAAAATTTTTCGTAACCTTTGTGGTTCATATGAGTTAAAGAGTGTTTTTTGCTGCATCTTATATTTTGCTTATATCGGAGACAAGACGAATCCAATATTCCCCATGTTCTCTTTGCCTGTTCATTTTACCGCAGGTCACTTGATAGCACATAGAAAAAAAAAAACAGTTGCAGTGACGAATGTCGGCTGGAAAAAGCTCTGCTGTGCATGCATATAGAAAGAGTAAAGGATAAATTTCTTAGAGTTGAGCAATCGTTGAGGGATGCGTCGTACACGCCTTCAATTTTAGACTTCGTTTGAGGTGACTGAAGGCATATCTGGCCCTTACAATGACTCGCGGTGGCCTCCCGCTGTATCGAATCAGCGCTGCTTATCTTGCCAGACGAGTCTGAGACCACACTAGTACCAATTCACCGACCGCGGAAGGATGGATGGCTTGGTAAGAGCGAGTACGAACCATCGACCCTGTGTGCGACACAGAGCACCTCTACCCACTGCGCCACATGTGCTCCTCATCTTCCATATATCTGTATAATGCGCGGTAGTAAAGCAATGTATATGGTAGCATGCATACCATGCAAGTCTCTGAAGCAAACAGCAAAGCTCGCGTTTCTGTCATGTTCTCAATCTCTAATGCATGTGTACTAATCCATTTATAACTCTTACTGGCGGAGAAATTTATAAGGGTGAATGTGACAATGTTTCATCTTTACAGCGTTATATGAAGATCTTTTTGAAAAACCAAATTTAGTTCCAGAATTTAAAAAAGTATGCTATCATATGGTTACTAAACTTTTGTTGAAAAGTCATCTACAAATCCGAGCCGAACAAAAAATACGCCCCTAAAGTGGAACGTAATCTTATTCGCTCCTACAGAGAAGCGAGAAGACCTTTTGAGATAACAAGCACAGTGTTGAAATCGGCGAAATTTTAAATTTCGAATTAATACTGGAACAAAAGGAAATAGCTCTTTTCAGCGTAAAGGCCATTCAAATTATCGTGTGCCAGGAAAGGTACACGCCGTACTGAACGAGTTAATCTTGTTAATATATTGCTGAAGTCAAAACAAGTAGTCACCTATGTGTCATCACAACGAAAAACGGGTGCAAAAACACAATTGAAATTCACCGCCTTTGAAACCATTATTCTTTTTTATCCTATATACTGTAGCCTGCACTACTGAAAGGAGAGATTTGAGACAAGTGGATTTTTGAACCTTGTGTGTCTCCTTATCAACTACCTCATGTTAGCTGGTGAAGAACAATCCGCGAAAACATAAAATGTGCTTCTGTCAATAAATATAAATGACAGTACCTCGAATAATCGTTGCAAGTCAGTGGTCCCGATGGTGTTGTACAAGCGTTTGTGTCGTCTACGAAAGAGTCCAGATCAAAGACCACCCGGGATGTGAACTGCCTAGTAGCTTGAGCTCGATCGATCTCATGGACAAGTACTTCCCTGAAACACTCTTCACTGCCGAATGAAGGACATAAGAAAAATAAGGACAAATTGGATGGTCAAAAAAAAACTCAGAACTACACGTTAATAACTAGACGAACACAATGTAACAATTTCTGCACGTTCACATAAGTGCATATTTGGCCAATAAGATCCTAGAATGACATGCAAAAACGTGTTCCGATCTTTGGTGTAGGACTTTCTACGCTTATTAGATTTCATTGAAGACATTACCGAATGCTGGAAAACGACAAGACAGATGTTAAAGGCAAAACAAATCTACATCGAAGAAAGCAGCTTTCAAAAAATTGAGCTCTTTGTAAATATTTGCATCAGATGACTCCAAAGAATTTCGCTCGAGAAAAAAAGCATTGGAAAGATATCATTTTCACTTTTTGACAGGATGATATGTATGTGGATGGCTCGCCACGAATTCCGTGGTGAAAGCCTGGTAGACTTGCGGATTGTTTGTAAGCCTTTCTTGCAGTTTATGTAGGACAGTTGCAAGAATAAGCTCACAAAGTTTTAATGTACAGTACTTCTCAGTCACTTCGCTGCAAGCTTCTAGTGAAATTGGAGGGCGCGACACATTCTATGGTCTCGCAAGTAGATTCATGAAATGGAGATGATCATCAGCATATGTCAATTTTGTGCAGCAGAGACAGCAAACACATACTTTAGATCGACTTGTTATTCAGGATAACTAGAAAGTTCGCTTTGAATTTTTTTGGTTAGTCTTCCATTCTCTTGACTGCCGTAGGTTCGGAACTAACCGGAACCAAATCGTCAAAGGAAAATTTTTGGTTGGGACACACGAAATGTCGAATTAATTTATGAAGGAAGGAATATCAGAACAAAACGCCTTACCATAATTATATGCGAGTGAGTCTGGAATAAACTACTGGCTTTATCGTTTTGAAGGTATGACTAATTGCATAGTGCGCTGTCATGATTTGAAAATGTTCTTCACGTTACGTTGCGTCCACTTCTGCATTTTCTCATACACATCCATTTCATACGATGACCATGATTCAACCGAGCGATTAAGATGAGATAGTAGTCAATTATCAATTCAGTTATTGGGCAATACATTCGATAAAGAAAAAAATTTTCTATGTACAAATACAGGTAGTTCTCAGGAATCCCGTGCTATTGACTTAACCATCGAAGAAAGTATTTGTTTGGTAATGTCGAGGTTAAACAAAAGTCAGATTTCAAGGTACAAGATGTTTTTCTGCTCAACGCGCGCTTACAATACTTCTGTTATTGAACTATTACAAAAGACTATGCAGCAAAATAAGCAGCCAAAAATCAGCACTATTTGACACTTTGGATACGACACTAGCACCCCTCGTCGCTAGATGTGGCAGCGAGCAGTCCGTAGTGCCGAGTGGTTGATGATGTCGCTAGTGGGAGAACAGGTTGCTTGGTTTGATCCCTCCCCACAACGCTTCACAGCAAATTCTCTGGTACCATTTTGTGTCGGTTAGTCTAACAACTCTAAAAGAAATACGAAAAAAAAGACTTGTATATGCACCATAACATCACGGCTCTACGTATCCTATCAAAAAATAGTGAAATGTTAGACAACTGAGCGTTTATTTTTCGCTGAAATAATCAATTCACAGAAGAGCCTTCACTACTAATCGATGTCACAAAATAAAATCAAAAAATCTACAGTGCAGCATCATTGTCGGGGATCGAACCAGCAACCTTCCACCCAACTGCCGGCACCACTAACACTCGGCTCTACGGATCACTGCCCACGCGCGGCAGCGGGTAGCGTCGTAAACCAGACCTGTCCATCGTACCCAAAGTGTTGAAAAGCAAATAGCGCTGAAAGTTACTGGACATACCTCATGCTTGTTGCTCTGTTACAGCGTGGCTGCCTTGATAAATCAACATCTGGATTTTGCGATTCCGGGAAAGCTATTTTAACGAAAGGAATAACAGAACGAGTAGACTGAAAAAAGTGACGTCAAAGCATGAACCTTTATATTCATGCATTCTAATATCACCATCCGCTAGACTAATCTTCCAATCTTATTTACAAGCGGTGCGTTAGATAGGGTACATGAGGCAAAGTTATTCGAAAGAAAATAACCTTTAGAAAAATCTTATCTCGTACCTGTACACTTTGCTGGAATGACTCGGAATAAGAAACAAAATCTTCGCTACACTTTGATTCGGCACCGTGGTGATATTCAGTAAAATAAGAGTCGTAAGATTCCAACTCGGGAGAGTTGAGCCGAGAGTGCACGACAACATCCTAAAAATTCTATAAAAAATTCAAATCAGCCTGTAATCCTGACTTATGAGAGAATTACAACTTTATTCTTCATAGAGTGAATTTGTTTCATAGCTTTCAGACTCAATTTCACAACAAATGTTAATGTAAACCAACCATAAGCCTCACTAATTTATTGGCAAATGACTGATAAGCATAACAAATATACTTTATCGAAGAAAATTCTAGAAGAATTATTATCAACGTTAAAGAAGTTAAGGCATTGATAGAATAAACGAGCTTGTTTGTTTTTAAAATGAAATTCTTGATGGAATCCTTTCATTGTTGTATGAAGAACAGAAAATGAGAGCAGCACAAAGCGGTCTAACATTGAGCATATGCAGGTCTCAAGAATGCTATTATTTCTCGTATCTTGCAATGTCTAATGAGTTCTCATTTCTTCAGAATTAGAGTTCACAGGATTGAATCCTATGCAGGGAAGAACATAATTGTGTGGAGTTCGGTGGAGAATATTTATGCTCGTCCCAAATTCACAAGCAAATCTTTCGTGAATGCCACAGTGTAGACATTAATCAAAGGTAATTCAATGTTATTGAATATTAGACCAACAAACTACAAAAAATTAGTGTAGAAAGGTTAGACAGCGACCAACGTTCAAAGATTATTGTAGGACAAATTAATAACAGCAATGTTTCAGCATGACATATAGCTGATGCAAAGAAGCTGATAAAATTTTTCTAGAAACAAAAAGAATAGTCACTATGATCCTTACACGCCTTGTTGATAGAGCTAGCTTTTCACAATAACTCCTCTGCCTGCCATTTGAATGATTCGTTGCCTTACGTTGTTGGTTTACATTGAAGATACTACCCTTTCAAATTTGGTGAGTTGCACAGCTGAACCACGAAGGTGGTCCACAGGGGTGAACTTCTGATGAAGTTGTTCACCTTTTACTTGTTACTTGTCAGGTTGCAAGGTTGCTCGTCAATAGAAAACCAGCAGGGATGTACTATTTTTCGGAAGAGAAGACCCTGACGACGCCGACAACTATCTCCTATCTGCCTGTTGTCTGTCATCTGTAAGCTCTTAACTCATTTTAACAGAATCACAAAACACTGGACGAAAGATAACCATGCTAATAAACAGAATTTCTAAAAGGAATTAGCAGCACCGACCACATTCACACGATAATCAGACTAATTGAGGGTTTACGAAAGTATGAGAGATCGCTCTGCATAACTTTCATTGTTTTGCAGAAAACCTTTGGTTCAATCAAAACAGAAGCAGTTATAGAAGCTCTGAAATGCCAGGCCATCCTTATTCAGTACATAAATGAATCTTCATGAGCTATACAAAGATTCACAACGAAAATGATATTAAATCGAAATTAGAAAAGGTGTTTAGAAAGGCGATACCATAATGCCAAAATTACTCGCTGCCACATTTCATAAAGTCATGCGATCCTTGGAATAACATGGAAATGAAAATTAATGGTCAACAATCACACCATTCTTTGCCTGCTGATAACTTCGTTCTCATGACACTGAGCATTATTTAGGCGGAACAATTCCGACAAGCCTGTGGAAAGATTGGTTTCCGATTGAATCGAACGAAAACGATATTTATGAGGGACATATCGATTTTGTAAATCGAAAAAACCAATGTGATAAACGACCTAGCTTCTAAGTTGGGGAGGAGTAAACGATCGGCTTGAGGAGAGCGTTCAAGGGCATCGAGCGTGTAGTGAAAATAACAAATGACACCCGACACTGTGCCTACCTTTTCGATTCGACAATTAGTACTGCTTCAACATAGGCATCACAAACGTGGTCGCTACGTACGCGATGAAAGATTATTTGGCGTTGTTGAACGCGCACTGAAAAGTTGCTGATAGCACTAATGACACCATGGGAAAACCACGTTGGGAAAATGAAGAGACAATCGACGAGTGCTCAAGGATGGTGCTAACGCAGAATCCTACCCTTTGATGAGCAACGGTCAGACGTACAAGGCGAAAAAAGGCTCCTGTGCAAGCAGTCAGTCGACTTCTTTGACCTTAATCATGACCGACGTAAGAGAGTTGACTGGACAGTTAAATACTTATAGAAGGCAGAAAAATGTCGAATGGAAAACAACACTGCCGAAAAAATGCGAATAAACATCGAATTGTGCTTTGAAATGAATGCCGTTCAACTGTTCAGTATAGAATAGTACTGAAGCAGTCATTCGGTGTTTGGAAAAATTCGTTTAGGATTGGCCATTATGCCAAGGGAAGTTTTCTAAGAATCATGAGTCACGTGCATTTTGTTCACAATTCGAGGTACAACAGAAAAAGGCCAACATTCAGCCGCGTCCTCGAATGGCTCACCCAGTTCACCAAGATTTCGACGTTGTATTGAATGCTAAAGAAAGCTGGTAGAGAGTGAAAATGCTTACATATTTGAAGCAAAGTTAGGCGTAGGAAGTGCACTGATGTAAGAGCATCTTTGTTTAGCATGTTTCAATATTACCTCTATATAGTTGTTGATTGAACAATTCAACTAAATATTAACGATTTCTATAAGATCTTACGAAACAATAGTTTCTAATATGCACTTTTTCCGAAAAAGTTCTCCGTACAATCACAAATGCATGTTTTTGTTCGCTTTCTCCAGGTATAAGCCAAGCCTACTTTCACAAACGGTCTTTTAGGAGACCTGCATTGTAGAATATGTGTTCTCGGGTTACATTACAAGATTTGCGAAAGAAACGCGTAATAAGAGATGAAAGCATGCTCATATTGCAAGAATTTAGTTTCCCCAATAAAAGATGTGGTACGTTCATGTGTGCTTCTCGTGGTAACAATACTCTGCAGGAGTCTCTTTGCTAATATTCCGTCTTTTTGTGACAATAAAAAAGACGAAAAATCTGAAACACAATATAATGATTACCAGTAAATACCCTATGAATCTGATCTGACAGGTTACCTACTTAGGAGGAGGAACAAAATATTTTCTTCCTTGTTACAGCGCACTAGAAAGGTCTTCCACAAATCAAGCCTGATGATGAAACTGTTTTTCTCAAACTATCGAGTGACCACTAAAATTTAACAAAAAGCCATGCAAACGCGACAACACAGCATACAACGCACTTGAAAGGTGAAACGCAGTTTTATGAGCTGCTATGGCGTCCTGAAACCTCTCAAGAACCTAGCATAGTATTGACTTCATTGTTTTTCAGGTTATCGAATAACTATTAAAAGTTAGGTCAAAAACTGAAAAAAGCCACTGATTGTTACTGCGCCAAAAGCGCACGTTGTTTACAAAGGGTTAAAAAAAAAGTGGCAATCAAACCTCGTCAAAAAGATCTACATCGTCGTCAACCTCATTTACCATTAATTCACATTCTTCACTTAGTCTCGAAAACACTTCATCGTCTTCGTCAATTTCGTCGTCATCTGGAAATCAAAATTCACGGCAAAAAAGTTGAAAATCAACATCTGAAACAACCTGCTATACTTTGATGAGGAGTTTTCATGTACACATTCGCAGTCAACTACTTTGTGACTGCGAATTAATGATACTGTTGAAATTGCTACACAAATAAGGCATTATCCACTAAAACAGTTACAGACTAATGAATGATTGACCTTCGGAAATTGAATAGGCAGATAACATGATTGAGGACTTTCTAATCAATTATACTGCAAACATTTGAGACATGGTTTTCCCAGTAATGCAAAATCTTCTCTACCCTTCGATTCAAATCTTTGGAAGAATTCCGATTATGCATGATATTGAGTATTTGAAAAGAAAGGTACATTTTCGTTATCGGCAATTACTTCCCTTTGGAAACAAAGCGTTTTCTGCTTTTTCCGCAGTTTTAGTAGTCATTCGATGGCTCAGATTTCGACAATTGTAATGCTACACATTATAACTAAAAAGACCTTTGTAGTGCGCTGTGACAGTAAAATTGATATTGAGTTTCACCTCGAAAAGCTTCAGCGCATACTTTGCTGGACAGAGCTTTCCCCTTAAATTCTTTTTTAATTATTCAATAGCTTGAATCTCGACAGCTTGAATGGTATATCTGTTTTTTCTTCTTTTCAAGGGACTTCTTAATACGCTGTAGGAGCCAAAAAGAGAATAGGTTTCGCACTCGACGCATATTTCTTGCCCGATAGGGCATGTGAGTCGCTGTGCATTCATCGTGCGGTTGATTGACAACTCAGCAGGATTCACATGCAACGCGCAATTTCCCTTATTGATTGGAATTTTCTCTCCCCTCAAAAAGTTTCAAGTAAAACATATGACTCTCAAACTAGAAGATTTCCTCTACATGTTCACATGCTTTTCGTATAGACTTAAGCTGCTCAAGCCCAGGCTTGTTAGTAAGTTTATCTGGCAGTGTGTATGAAAATGAAAAGCCTGAGCCCACATAACGTTAGAACAAAGTTTCTTCTACAATTACGATGCAAAAAAATCTAGGGAAGCGAAAAGTCTTCTGATGGTCAACAAAGATACGCGTTCAAACGTGCCGAGTGTAAAGCAGAGTTTTACTTACTGCTAAAGTGCACTATAAAGCCTTTTCACAATTAAAGTACAGCAATAGAATTTTCGAGATCTGAACCATTGGACTGCTAACACTCTAAAGAAGACAAGAAACGTGGTGTCCCCAAAAAGCGAAATTGATTGCAGATAACAGAAAAAGTACCAGAAGATTTGCTTCAAGATCTTCTTGCCCTATCTACAAGTTAAGAATTGTTGTCTCGTACGTTCCGTACTATGTCATTATTGTATTTTGGAGATAACCCATTCTTCTATGAAGGCAATAGTTGCATCTTAACAAAGAGGTGACAAGACGTTTTTGCGACTGTTACAGACGTGCGACTTCTTGTCAAAGGAACGATGTCCAACGTCATCACGAAAAAGTTTACCCAGTTGTTTCGGCACCTTTTTCTTAACGCCAGCGGACATAACAGGTCACTTTCTCTAAGCGCTGACACTGATTAACCTGTTTGCCTATATGAACTCCTGCAATGTAACGCTTTACAAGTTTAGATAGAGTACAACAGTAGTTTGGATCAAGGGGATGGACTTTCGACCGAATCTAAAGATTTTATTGGCATGCCAGGTAGTGCGTGCACAGTGCTTCGCTTAGCTTCGAGACGAAGTGTCATCAGCCTTCTCCAAGTCGCAAATGCTCCAACCCGGCGATGAAAATCAAATGCATCAGATGTGTCTGATTATTTGGTAAAAGATTTCACAAATCCTGTTCTACATGCCGGAGCACTTGCATAACAACCACAAGTAATACTCAGCCAAAGCGAGAGTTTTCAGTTAGCATTCGTGGATGCGTAGCCATTTAAAAGTGCTCATACAATAGGACGGCTTAGGTTTGTGGACCATTCATTTCGATTATATATAACAATTCACTTTGTAGCCATACCATGTTATAATGTGAGAAACACAAAATGCCTTCTGCGCAATTGATAAAAATTTATGTCTCAAACTGAATTATTCTTTCCTACTTAGATAACATGGAATATGCGACTATGTCCAAATGACAGGGTGGTCATTTTTTAAGTAGTCATCCAAAATTATCTCCAATACATCATTCAAAGTCGAGCTTATCCCTCTTCCATATATACTCAAAGAAAGTAAAAAGAAGAACCATAATATTACACTAAGGTGAGAGACGATAAACTGGTTAATTCCTACGCTGATGCATAGGGATTATACAGCGCAAAAGACAATGATGTCCTACAATATACACATGACCTTACGAACACCCCACTGCGCTAAATGACGACAGACGGTACCAACCCCCCTTAAAAAGGGCCTAGGACCTACAATGGCCGAAACTTGAGATTGCATCACTACCGTAAGCTGAGGTCAAAAAAGGATACCGTAGATGTGATTAACTTCATGGATGCGAAAGAACGAATTGAATAAAAAATTCTAGAATTCACATGATATCAAAAGATGGGTGAAACAAAATAGAAGGAGTAGACCCAATAAATTCGTTATTTGATTGAGTAAACTTGATTTACGTTGTCGAGTACTTAAGAGTGAACGCAGAGTTGACTTGTGTGGACATATGCAGAAAGTGCACAGAGCTTGATGATAAATATCTAGAGCATGACGAAAAATCCCAAATATCTCATGAATATGCTTATGAAGCACTCTGTGATGCAGAGGAAAATATGGAGTTAAAGAACGCACCGCTACTGTCTTCTACATACATTTCTGATGATTGTTCAATAGTGGATGCTCGTGACGTTTTTGAGTAACGCTTGACGGGTGATTTCGAAGACGACCTATAATATAATGTGAAAATATCAAAATATTAACTCTACTTCGTAGAAAGTTATTAACAAATTCCAATTTGAACAACACTGCAAACTGAATTAACATATTATGTGTGATTCGGAAACTACTTGTAATATCACCAAATGAAGAGTACTTGGAAACACGAGATCTTCAAAGATTCATAGAAGAGTAGTGGTACCATGTGCACTCCTAAGGATGAATCTCAGGTTCAACTCCTGCCTAAGATTCAAAGTTTTACATATCACTGTGCTTCTTTTGATACAAAATTTTATTCTATCTCTTTAAAGATACAAATTTTCTGTGGAACTTTTCTTCTGCATCAAAAATGTTTGCATCTTTCATCCATGAAACGAATGAAAATCTGTATTCTAGATAGTTCGACGCAAAAGTGATTACAACAACTACCAATAAACCAATAAACACTATACTGAGAAAGGCATCCTGTCCAGAATAATTACTACCTCCCAGAAGATGAGTTGTTTCAGCATTCGAGACAGAAGCTTCGCCAAAATAGAGCCAAAAAGTTTGCCCGCCACTCTAGAAGTCATAGCTCGACGAATGTAAAAATCTATAACTTATTACTCATAGACCTTTCGTCTCTGAAGTTTTCTTAATATTAATGTCTCATGTCTTTTGTTTATGGACACTTTATATGATTTGAAAGATACAACCACAGACGAAATGTACTAGGCTTGTAGCTCGAATATCTAAGAGGCAAGGTAGCTTAGCGATTGGTGATGCAGTGCATCAGCAGCATGGAGATAAGCAAGGGTTGATTCGATCTCCTTCTCTTAGTACTCTTATGCAATCAATCAACTGACAGCGCCTTAGCTCGAGTACCTCCCAGATTACAAGAAGAATCACGCGACCATCATTCTACAACATTTATAAAGAAGACGAATTTCTTCGAGCAGCACTCGGAGCAACACGTGAAATGTTCAATGATCTTCGAATGAAATTCCACCGAATCTCATGGGAAACAGATTCAATGTAACAAAATATGAGGTACGGGAGATGAATGAGAGGTAACGAACTGAATAAAAGGAGCACTGAGACCCGCATAGTGATTTGTCATGACGGATCGTTCAAAAAAAATAAATAATAACAACCACAAAGGCTACCAACCCGCGATTATTCTAATTGAAAGCTTACGTGTTACTCACTACACCACGAATGAAGATGCAGCTCCAGCGAAACTGGATTCAGTGCCGACTCTGCTCCTCAGGTCATTTCCGTTGACACGTTATGCTAACAACATAGAAATGGTCGAAATAAGGCTCAGAAAAAGGCAAAGCAAGAGCCTCAACAGGCGTAGGGTGCAACATGTGAGCTCCTACAAGAGTACTCGCGAGTTTGCAGGTCATCTAGGGTATCTAGTTTTGTTCTTATCACAACAAACTTCTATTTGTATTTTACATTAATGAAGAAAAAATACGCGTTGATAGAAGTTCAAATATTGATGAGAAAACTGCTGTGGATATATTTGTTCAAAACTGAAAAGGGACAATTAATGTCGGGCAGGCGTGAATCGGAATCTATGCATGTGGATTGCACAAATACTAAACTTTGAGACCAGTATCACTACGTAATATCCAAAACTTTCAGGCATAAATCAGCGTCACAAGCACTCCATTCATAAATCTCCTTAGACTATAGATGTAGACAGGCAACTAGTGAGACAGCTGATGAAAAAGTTCTTGTTTGATCCAGAGGACGATGGAACAGGGGGGTTTGGAAATTGAGCCGAGGCAATGATCAAACAAAGGAAGTCCTAGATGAACAAAGAGAAGAAAAAGCTGTCACATCTAGAGAGGGACTGTAATGATGAAATTCGTCAATTACTTATACATGGTTTTTGAAAAAGAATTTAGAGCTACGAGAAGCGGCAAGCTTGAAAAAGCGTACAATATAGATTGTCAATGACTCGACGCCTTTCCATTGTGAGAACTGATATGAAACTTTTCCGAGAATACTTACCTTTCGTCCATAAAGGTCAGTTAATACTTACAATGAATACACAGAATCGCTTTAGTTAGTTATTTTAAGATTTCGGAAAAAACCGAATCGGAAAACACTCATCGAGATAAGTGAAGAAATTCTCCAAGTGGTCACTGAACTAAAATGGAAATCCAAGAACGTTTTTGGAATATGGAAGGCGAACAAACGGGTTTAACGCCGTAAATGATGGGATCCATGCAGTAGGTGATGCCGGACCATAGGAAAGCAAGTAAATAGAAAGTTCCCACGTAGGAAAAATAAGCACAAGATTTTCATTTCATGAAATACTGACTGATGGCCACCAGTGATTGACAACAATTGTTGCTGTTTACACAGAAATAATCCACCCAGCCACCCGTGTATATCTACCACAGAATCAACAAAGATAAAGACTTATTTCTTTATCCTAGAAAAACTGACGTCTCTACTTACACTGTATATAAACTGTAACAGCACTCAAATAACCAATTGGATATTGATGATACAATCCTGGGAATATCAGGTACGGCACCATTGTAGGGGGTCACGGAGTTGATCAGTAAACATCGTTCCTCGTGTCATAGAAGAGAACACTCAACAAAAAATAAATCAGTAACACTGGTGTCACTATGACTGACTGAAAACAACGAATCCTCCAAACAATTAACACCTCGAATGGGTCGCTTGCAGTTGAAAAAATGTCGGGCTAGGTTGGTTTTGACAGTGCTTGTGTTAACCTCAACATCAAGCATGATGAGAAAGCGGTTGATAAACTTGAGAAAAACCTGGAGATATTCTATAAGGAGAAACAAAATCATCATTGGAAATTATAGCATGATACACAAAGAAAACGCAGTTAATCGCTTAACCACTCATTCCGTTTATCTGTACTTTACCATCTGTCTTTGCGGCACTCCGTTGCAGCATTCCAACGAGACACACAAACTCACCAGGAAAACCGTTTTTGTAAAGTACAGGGAGCAGATAACACTTATTTCGGTCGACGGCTGTCATTTGTAGAGGTAGTGTAAGCAATTGGATGGTTGCAAAAGGGTATTATAGAATTCTGTGAGCAAAACCCAACAGCTAAAAATGAAACAAGTCAAGAAATGGTAAAGTCTCATGGTATGGAAAGCTGGAACGAACTTCGCGTCGAAACAATTGGCTAGAGGACAACAGTTTGATTGCTTTTATAACGTTGACTAGGGTTGTTAAGCGCGACTCATGGTTCCAGAAACTCAACATTGGGGAGATAACTGCGTTTCAGAAGAGAAGCACAGATGACAAAGACGAGGTAAACTGCATCACGGACAGAATTCTTCACTTAACCGCTTTTTTTAGCAGTGGTATGATTTTACATCTGCAAATGCCCAATGATGTTGAGTGACGTGAAAAACTTTGACGTCAGCCGGGAGTCGAACCCGAATTTCACCTTCCAGGTTGTCCGTTCTCAATCAGTTGCACTACCAACTCCTCTTTTGCCACTAATCTTGCTGCGTTGTAGTGTAGAAAGAGTAGTGGCAAAACAGGACTTAGTAGTGCAATTGGTTAAGAACGCGCGAAGGGAAATGGTAAAATGTGGGTTCGACTTCCGTCTGACATCACAGTTTTGCACATCACTCAACATCATCAACCATACCTATACCGCAGAAAGTTGCCTTCTGAAAGTTTACACGGACATGGGTTGTCTTCCTCTTAGCAAAACTCCTTTATCTCTATATAGAGTAAGAAGAGCTAAAGGAAATTAAGAGAAGTTCCGAAAACTGTTGTGAAGCTGGGATTCACCATCACCAACTCATTCATGTAAAAATGCCATTACAAACAGTATAGATGAAGAATGTAATGGCCCCGCAACAATACGGCTCCAAAATAATGACAAGGAAGTCTAGAGTTCCACCTTAAAGACAAGTCAGCTTAAAAGAAATCTCGAACTTATACGCTAGCAGATACTGACGTTTGAACTGCAACACCCCGGAAAGAAGTATAGAATCTCAAAGAAAAACGTAGCAATGTAGCAGCGCTGATTGGGGATATAGAGGGTCAGGAGCACCCGCAGGGCCCTCGGAGAAAAATTACCAAGAGAATAGCGCTCAAACGAATTGATGATTCAGATGCGTGATGGGGAAAACATTGACAGCTTTTACTTTGATCCCTTAATCCATACTCACTATTTTTCACAATCTTTGGGAAGTTCGATTATATTATCGGTATGGAACGCTAGTGTCCCCGACCCTTACAGGAACAGACCCGGACATTCTAAGAATTCACCGCCTTTAAGAGCACCATGGTTCGACTTTACTTACAAGTGCGATGTACCTAGTCATGCATTACATGAAACTCCTAATCTACAACGTGTAGGCAGTTACACAAGAAAAAAGACCACCACGTCGGACACCATGGCCCAATCGGCTGGCTGTCTGTCGTTTTCAATCCAGTCACTCAACAGGATTGACAGAGCACTAGTCGAAGGAAAACTACGCGAGCAAAACTGCTTTACTTAAGTTTTGTTAACTCAAAAAATCTCTAACTTGGCTGAGACAAAATCGGTCATGAGAAGAGCATGAGAGTCATGACAGCCAAGGAACCAATACACATTGTGCCCTATATTGTGATGTTCCTTATATCATAATCAGAATTTGATCATCCAAAAGTATCGGATTAATATGTTTTGACTGAACGATACTATTTTGATATATCACAGCCGCAACCACTGTCGAGAACTTCGTGTGAAAACTGGAGTGAGCTAACGAGTGAACATCAATGGTAGGCAACGGACCCTATTTTGCAGATGAGAATTTTTGTGAAATCAGTTACTAGTTCGGTAGCACTTAAACTGACTGATGAAAACTACACCTCTCATTAAAATGATCTTTAGTTTAACCTTTGAAACACACTGTTCATGAGAAATGGACTTGTTTCGATGCCGCTGTGGCATGATTTCTTTCGAACTCTACTGATATACAAAGATAAATATATCAATACCATTAAGAAGTGAGGCTTAAAAGCTAGACCAGATAGAACGCAGCTGGATATCTATGAGATCACTGAGGATGTGGTGAACAAGTTAAGGAGAAGGCAGCGTTTTTGTGCCCACCTTTCTGACTCCATGGTTTTTCTACCATTATGTACGCATTGAAATGTGGACGTTACACAAGTAGTATAAAAAATCACTAAGCGCCAAATCGATTCTTCAATGTAGAAAGCGATGATAAAGTTCAGTGGATCGAGATGACAAGGCGGAGATTTTGAGGGCTCACTCATTTTTTTGTCTGTGAAAATGTGTCGGCCACCGCTGAAGGTGAGCCATTGTATAGCTCCTGTCCAATGGAGGCTTTCTTTCTTCGAAAATAAGTTTTTGAATAAAAAAAACGTGCTTCGAATAGAATACGAACAACACGGCTTTGCTGACCATTTCGCTCAGTTTGCCAGATACTCAGATCTTTATATTACAGTCTTCTCAATCCGGAATTGTTTTGAGTGTCTAATCTATAGGAAGATTTCTTCTCATAGACTATTCCTTTCAGCTAATCTGAACGCATCAAACTAGCTCCTCATCAGAGTACGTTGATTTCCTGTGATGAATTGAAAACGGAGTATCGCCAAGTTAGATGACAGGATATAGTACCACCCAACAAAAGGAACAGATGGATAATGCAAGCGTACACGGTTAAGTTTGCGCTGATATTTTGAGACAATGCTTTTTAATCCACAGATAGTACCACTAATTTTTGAGCCTTGCCGCTCTATCTTCTGTATCACGTAGAGTATGATGTAAATCTCGACTTTATAAAAAGCTAATTATCTATATACAGTAATTTACCATATAAGTGAAATAACAGACCTGATGAAAGGCTTAAAGTATATTATCAAACAAGATTTCATCAACAGACAATCACTGTCAATTATCCTGTATACAAAGGCATCGTCGAGTGAGGTTCTTCATCTAAGCAGTGCCATTCGAACAAGATTTGACTCGATTGACAAAAAAGGCGAAGACTACTGCGAGACAAACGACATTGGACAATTCACTCGAATTTCGACTCTGAAGAACACGAAGCGCGTCGATAACTTAGCCGAAATGGCCCATTTTTACATCTTCGCGCTACAGGCTTAACAACAAAAAATGCAAGAAGCAGTTTCTGTAAATTTTCATGCAAGCGTTCTTTTACTCGAATCGAAAAAAACCTTTGCTGCCCGGATTCGATCGCTACTAGCCGTATTATGCACATCCAACATTAAGGTTGAGTTATGAAGTATTTGCATTCATAAAATAGGGTGGAATCTGCTATCATGCTATCAAACTACTAAGAGGGCGTTGGTAAATCCTGACACTGTGTGAATTTGTAACTAAGATAGATATGCTGATATTATCGTAGCTCCGGAAATTCTACAAAAAATAAAAATGATGTTCTCAATATGCCTTCAAAACCTACAAATACTATAATCATTATTGTAATTTAATTCGCATTAAATTGGTTGTTATTCTTACATATTTGATATTACAAGGAAAACAAAGTGTACATCATCTTTGAAACAGTCAAAAAACCTCGTAAGACTGATTCGCTCCGGTAGACAAAATTTGAACGGAACGAGCTGCTAAAGACTGGTAGGCGGATCTTAGGAAGACAGCATAAACATAGCGAACAAAGCGAACCCTGAACTACGCTTGTTTAACCTTCAGCGTAACAGTTTTCTTCATGCAGAGAGAACAATTTCTAACAAGCAAGAGTTTCTTCACATGCTTTGAACAAATATTTTTACCTAACAACACATCGAAAACGCCATTATCATGAATGAGCACTAACACCTGTTCATAAATTTCGCAGATTATCTACAAAATGCAGGATCATGAATGGATGTGTGAGTTTAAAGTCAAGATTTCTATCTTGCTGCTATGCTATGCTTACAGAATTTACGTGGACAGAAATAACGAAAGCAGGTCAAAATACCTCAAGACGAGTAGCCGATGAAGATCCATGAAAATGTTTTTCTATCTCCATCATGATACGTTGTGCAACAGTCAACACATCACCAGATAACAAGTGTTCTTTGGCCCGTTCTGAAAGATCAAAAGCATCAAATGAGCTTTCTAGGCGAATGACTATGGCAAAATCTGACTGTTAATTGAAAGTAGCCTTAGTATGGCGAGGGAGATCAGGCTAATTTCAAAATGCATATCAGCTGATGTGGTAGAGGAACGATGACAACTCGCTTCTTTCATCCAATAGAAATGGTGCTCAAGCAAGGGAAGGATAAGACCCACCACATTTTCGCCGATCAGGAGATGACGGGTTTTTTCTGAAAAAGTGGAACGCGATGAATCTCTTGTACGATGATATAAACAAAGCAACTATGAATAAGCTTAACGCAAAATTTCATTCGAATATACGCCTGAGCGTGGACGATAGTTGATTCTTCACAAAAACAGTGATTGGAAAATATTTTCCATTATGGCAAGAAACTATAGAGAAAATAAGAACAAAAAAGCTGGAAAATTTACAAATAGAAAAAATGAAAGATAAAGTAAAACTATACCATCAATTACCATTTAATAAACCAATAATTCATTGTGAGTGCGAGACTTCCAGTCCCTCAGCACGACTTCTTAAGCACAAGAGATCCTGAATTGCTATCCAAAAAACCAGTCGCCAGTCGAGAGTAACCCTATGCCTCCACCGAATTCGAGTTTCGTCTGATCATTCCCTCACCAAAACATCAAAAGATATCGCACCATAAAAAATATGGTGCAGTGTGTCCTTTGTACGAACCCAATATGCGATAGGGTTAATATTCCATACATCCGCTCAAGATACTCCATGATTAGCGGCACTGTGAGTGACACTTACCATAAATATATCGAAAACTACAAAGAAACTACGATTAGATCGAATAAGAACACTTTGACCGGAGCTCATATGAACGGGATAACTTAACATTTTCTTTCACACGACACATCATCATAACCTATTGCCCGGATATCACCATTTCTTGATTGAACTGCTTTGAATTACCACTTTCGGTGCTGTCAGTATCCATTTGTCAACAAGAATGATTTGAGAAGCATCAACTGACACATAATCTAATTTAAGTGAAGCCTCCTTCGTGGCGCGATGAGTACAGGAGCTTACAGAAAGGTAATCGCAACTTGGTAGCACACCTGTGTTTTTCTTATTACTCTTTGGACGACTCGCCATCACAATCCACTGTGCGGATCCAAACACTTGAATTCAATTCGTTTCCTTGCATTCATCCTCCGCAAAGATCTTTGAACAGTTCACCCGTGCTTCGGCTGCTCTACGAATGCCGCGGAATGGTGGCTGAGACAAATATCCATGCAGTTTTAGAGGTAACAGAACTAAGGCGTTCGTTCTTTGATTGGAAGAGAGTGTAGAGGATCAAACTACTCTCTTGCTTATCACTTTTACTTCATGATACACCTCATCGAAATCTCTGCATCATCCTGCAACACATAGCCTGACATCAAAAACTATTTCCCAAAACTTTTCATTCAGCTTAAAACTTGTTTGAGACTCGTTGCTCCAGAAAACTGAAGCAAACTTTTGATATCAGGTTAACACATGTGTAACATCTGCAATTAATAACGACACATCAAAAACATCGATTCCCTAACTCCATTGAATCTCGACTGTTCATTTGCTCATACTTACGAAATGTGAGTCATGATGGAAAAAGCACGAAAAAGTACTTATAGCATTTAAGAGCTAGATTTTCATAATAAAAAAGATGTTCATCCAATTAGCAGAGATCCGTAACATTATAACGTGTGTTTTTTCATTGCAGATGAGATTCATTTGATGGAAGTTGAACGACGGTGTTGTTTTCCTGGTATCTTTCCGTGATATAAATCTATTTTTCAACTTTTCGGAGAAAAGGCTTGTTTCTCTTTTTCTAGACATTCAGTAATCATTCGAGGATATGAATTTCGACAATTTTAACACTGTATTTGGTTTCCAGAAACTCTTTTATTGGGCTATAGCAGCAAAAATAAAATTGAATTTCAAACTCAGTACACTATTCTTGTCATCTAGGGTGTATGGATGGTATGAAAGAGGAGAAGAAGATTACATTTTGCACTCCTAGGCTTAGGCTTCATGGCGAGTTTATTCCGCAAATAAAATGATGTAAGAGTCCAATCTCGTATAACGATAAAACAAGGTTTTCTACAGTTCTGATCCCACAAAAGGTCTATAGTTCTTACGGAACGGAGAAAGAAGAAAGCTGCACCCTTTCGAGGCTCTCGAGATCGCTGCGCGCAGCGCCATTCGATAGATGCGTGATAGTGCGCACCGAAGGTGAAGATAATGAAAGGTAATCTGCTTTTAGCTGCTAAAGCGCAATAACAAGGCCTTTCCAAAAACCAAGTACACTTTTTTGAAACAAAATCTGAGCGATCGATTAATTACCAGCAGTCCAGCAGAAAAGCACTGTCCAGCGAAGAATGTGCTAAGTGTGGAACTCAACTTCGCTGCTACAGCGCTTGAAAAAGGCGTTTTGAGGTAGAAAAAGCACAGTATTGAAATTAACAAGGTTGGTTATCAAATTAGTACTGAAAGCCAGAAAGAAAACCGGGAAAGACTGTGCCCTCAATGGGTTAAAAAACTGATTGAGATAAGGGAAAAGTACAATCCAACATAACAAGTATCATTTCTTAGGACCTTAACACTTCCTCGGTGCACTCGATACGTTTCATTGCATGCACCATTCAACCGTTTTCGGCCTTCAAAATTTATGAACGTGTCAATGGAGATTGGGTGCATGTCAATCAGTGTCTGGGAAACAAGGTTACCCTCATTGCGCTATCCGCTGAAGCTCCAACCAGTCACAGCGTCACATGGAGATCAGCACTAATATAGTGATCGGTAAAAGCGCTGGCAACTGGTTTTTTAAAGTCGTTCTATCGCACGCCTTCCAATATAGAAGAACTTCTCAAAAAATTTTAAAGAGCTTCGAAAGATGATTCAAGCGGAACGCATTTACCGTACCACGACCTGTGCACAGTTCATTAGTGCTGTAAGGGTTGATGTAACTGTTTCGGAGCACAAATGCATTAAAATCAATTCATACCGTGTGAAAATGCTAGAATACACCACGAACTGAGTCATCACTCAAATCCGGACGCTTACAATGGTGTAACCTTGGTACTTGTTAACAAAGGATTGCAATTTGGGAAAAGTCGGAAACGATAATATAAATTGAAAAAAGTGACAATAAAATGGATATCGGATAGTTTATCGACCAAAAAATGACATATTACAACTCTTTCAAATGAAGGATACTTGATGTCAAACTGCACTAGTTTGAAAGCAGTCGGTAAAAGATGGTTAATAAGATTAGAATAGATTTATTCTTCAGCAATGTGTGCGGAAAGTTGCCCCTTTCTCTATTGAGGACAAAAAATTCAAACTGATGATAAATTTTAATATGTACTAGATATTGAGGACTAACTATTTTTTGCGACGAAATAGAGCATTTCGAGACATTGAGCTAGAAAAGCATTTTGTACAGGATCCTTTCCATTCAGAGAAGATATCCGCAGCAAAAGTTGCTTAGCGAATCCACGATGACGCCCAGCCAACTGAGCGTTCCTTGCTTAACGAAGAAATATTGAGTCGAACGACTGGGAGAATAGAGTATATTTAAACGATCGTTTTCGATGACGTCCAAGGTAATATTTCGTTAGAAGTGTGAATACTTAATGAACAGATTATGGGAGTAAAAATAAAGAGAAATAACTATGAATGGACAACTGAATTGAAAGGTTGTTGATCAATCCATCGATTTCCATGCGCACATAATCAAAATATGGCCGACAGGTTATCAACGCCTCTTCTCAGAGTCAGCGCAGCGTTCAAGATTTGTGTGGAAGGATAGAAACCACTCTCTGACGTAGAAGATAAAGAATAAAGCTTTAGGCATTGACAATCCCTGAGAGATGCACCATGCATTCGACTTCAGCAGCATCGTTTGAGGAGACCAAATGCGTATCTAGCCTTTACAATCACTCATGGTGGCCTACCGATGGTATCAAGCCAGCTTATTCTGCTATCCTCCGAGATGATAGGTTGAGGAGAAAGTCTAAGAAAGTGCTGGTAAAACATTTATTTATGCACCTATTACATCCGAACAAAGACAAAACTATTAATCAAAGTACTCCTCTTCAACTTCAAGCACTGTTTGCCACTTCTCCGGCAAAACATCGATTCCGCGAGCATAAAATTCCGATTTCTTGCTACTGAAGAAATGAATGACCAAATTGTACAATTCAATATCGGTACCAAACTTTTTGTCGCGCAACCAGTGCTCCATTGAACGCGGCTGATCTTCCAAACTTTCCTCATCTTTGAAAATGAGAAGAAAAGCTTAGAAAACTAATCTTTATCTAAAGCTTCACGAGGTTGGTATCTTTTCCCAATCGATTGTTCTTCTTTCCGGTCGATGGGTTTTCGCGATTGGTTGTGGCTGACATTTCGGCAAATACGCCTTCTCAAAATAATAAGAATAATAATATAAGAATAATAAAATAAGAAGGCGTATTTGCCGAAACGTCAGCCACAACCAATCGCGAAAACCCATCGACCGGAAAGAAGAACAATCGATTGGGAAAAGATACCAACCTCGTGAAGCTTTAGATAAAGATTATTTTTCTAAGCTTTTCTTCTCATTTTCAAAGTTTTATATTATTAACATGCCGAGGTTTCAAGAAAGTCGGTCTTTCAAGTTGTTTCTTCACCTACGTCAAACTTTTTCAACCAATTATAATCGTACTTTGCCAACTGTGTCTTCGCCCCAAGCCAAGTTGTTGCGTTCACTTGGCACTGTTGCACTTGAACCTAACAGCCATTCGTTCCTCAACGACAACCTAATTTGCTTGCTTGTTAACTCCATCTTCAAATAAGTAGATAAATTATATACCAGTCAACGCAGGAGAAGACGGGCGTTCAAATGAGCCCAAAAACACAAAAAAATGCCCGACACTTAGAAAAAGTTACAAGCATTTCTCAGAACTTTCTTCCAAACCTATTATGTCTGCTGCCGATTCGCCAACCGCGGAGAAATGGAAGGTTTGGTGAGCTTTGGGCGAGATGGGACCATCGACTACGTGTGTGTCGCAGGATACTACCTCTAACCACTGAGCACATGTGCTATATGACATATCAGTAAGATATCTCAAGTTATTATATACACTTGATATGCGATGAATAATTCTATTCTTAATTGGAATCGAATATATGGCCAATCCATCAGGGATTTATTAACGGCAAATGCTTCATTCAATTCATTTGCCCTCTCTTTCTTCTCTGATTTGGACAACAGCTCTAACTGGAAATGAAGGAACACCTCCTTTTTCTTTTCTTTTCAATTTTTTTTTGCACCTACGACGATCCACTACATTGCTATCAGGCTTCAGCAATCAGCTTCCTAAAACATTTGGCCAAAAGAAAGAGCAATTGTGGAAGCTGAAAATTGCAGGAGAGATGAAGGTTTATGGTTTGTGTTTTTTGATGGCAATTATAATAAATTAAGGTTCAACGATATTTTAAAGATGCTTCGACGAAAGCCTTCAAAAATTTTCCCCTTTCACTGCTCGCCTTCTTGCTCAGTCTCGAAGATCATTCACTTAAAAATGATGCTGAATTCGTCTGCCACTTGATTCTAGTAAACATAATTCGATTTCTCACTTCCGATACATTTTTGAAAAGTTGAAGTACACTGCTATATGCTTATCATATTATTGCGATCGAATGAAGAGAATTGGTTCTGCCACATCGTCCTTTTAGTAATCGCTCAAGTAATCGTATGAAAGTTGTCATCACAAAATTCACTGTCATTCTAGGAGAACTCAGGTCGCAAGGTAGAAAACTGGTCCCCAATCTACAAAGGCCCGTAATGACAACAAGAACGCCCTAGCACGGCTATCCCTAGTTTCTATGAAAAATTAAGCGATCAGCGCTCAACGTGTTCATGAGAGTGGATTTTTTTAAATTTTAGACACTTGATTGGTCCGTCTTCACAACGTTTTATTTTTCACCGTGCGGATCCCAGTACTTCTAGCATCCAATTCGCTTTTACATCATCTTCTTGAAAATCATAGGACACTGACTAGGCACGTCTCCTTGCAATCTCAAGGACAGCCCGGCTGTGACATTCCGTAACGCGTCCGTTGTTGAGTGCCGGAGAGTACTGAAGTGGAAGGGAGGGAGTGGAGGTGGGGGTTAGCCCGCGACGAGCATCGTAACCACTCGGCCTCGGCGCCTACCACAATACTTCTACTTCTATAAGCGATTACTGCAAAGCATCGAACCAATGGATGAAGTGCTTAGACTTTCAAAAGACTTTCAAGACATATGATGACAGCTTATCTATACTAAACCTCACCAAAGAGTGATAGTGATGTGGCTGTAAAAGTGATGAGTTTTATTCCATTACACACATGGAATGGAAATGTTCAAAAACATGGATATATACAGAAAAGAACATGAATACGTAGATCAACAACTGCTTCCATTTCAGAAGTGATTAACAGCTATCATTCCAAGGCATACTGCTTTGCGGTGGCCACCGAACATTCTCAAAAAAAAAAAAAAAAAACAACGGATTCATCCATTCACCCATGACTGAAATAATCTCCTATACCGCTCACTAGGGGGAAGGTGGTGGCTGGGTGGTTAATCAAACGCCCTAGCCTGGCTATCCTCGAGCCTGTAAGGATATATGTTCGACCAATACTTCACGACGTTCGGGAAGAAGATGAAAGGCTCAAAAACACAATGAATGCGAGGCAACGAAAGAATGCAAGAAGCACTTTCACCCGCACAACAGAAAAAACCTGATACGAGTGGAATAAAGTAATGAGTGATGATATTATTCATCAAGCACTGGCCACAGGAAACCAATACCAGTTAATTTCATCAGCATTCATGGATTAAGAGGTTACTCTTCAGCCGGATCTCAAGAAATTGTCAAATGGAAACAGACTGTTTCCTCATTCTTCATTTACGCCTAACGGGAGGAATATCTTCAAATTCCAACTCTGAGTCCCGAGTCGATAACTCAGCAAGACTTAGCAAAGAGAGCAAATGGATTGGTGAGCTTTTGAGATCATTCAGAGGGTGGTAAACAGGACAAGGACTGACTACCATGTGCTCAGTTTTGAACTCCAAAAATCTTTTTATTTTCAGATATTCTGAAACGTGGACTTTACGTAGACAAGGAGCAAGTAGTGCTTTCATACGCTAGATTTAAAAAGAAGGTGATGCTAAGGTGACTTCGTATAGTGTAAATAAGAAGAGAATCCAATATTAGGACCATATCAACAGCTAATTTGCACGACGCATGAGTAAATTGTAAAAAAGACGGAATAAAAAGTTGGGGATTCCACAAAACACGCCTAGAAAACCTTTAAAATGCTGACTCACGTGATCGTAAAGTTCGACAGATCAGTTGTGCCATCGTCATACTCACAGATTTCTCATGATCAGTAGCCATAAGTGAACATAACAATTGCAGAACTCCACAACGCGAACTTTCAACGAAAGTCGGCAGTATGAAAAAGAAATAGGAAAAATTTCATAAAAAAGTTTCCAAAAGGAAGAAATGGAGGAGAACAATGAGGACGGTGACGTGGTACAGTCAGTATAGCAATAGACCCTTGATTTCATTCACTGATGTGAACCTTTCGCTACCGAGCAACAGCAAAGGTGAGATAAATAGATAGAGTGGTGAACAAAAAGGAAAAAGCAGAAAATTCTCTAAACCTTTGTAGAATAATTTTCCAGATTTAACAGAAAGAAAGTCAACGCTGCCGCATCCTCTTTCAATTTCTACTTCACTTCCACGCCTCCCTATTTAGTAATGGTCACGATCCTTCCTGATCCATTAAATTGTTACCGATGTGTAGAACATATATCTGAGAGCAGAGTGGTATGCAAAACATTCAACATCAAGCAAAATCGAACCCGCATTTCACTCAAACCAAGGGCGCGTATTAGCACTTTACTACCAAAGCCGCCGCTCTGCTACCACTCTTTCTTCATTTAGATTCCATATTTTCAAGAGTTTTCAGTATGACTGCATTGAATGAATGCCAGGTACATACCAGACCGACCCATTAAAGGTTAGTTGCTAACAGATACATACGATAGTTTATAACGGAGATCTAAGGTTAGCAGAGCGGTGGCGTCAGTGGTAATACCTCTCCCCCTCCGGGATGGGTGAGGGCTGATTTAAACTCCACTAATGTCGCATATTTTGCAAAGCACTCAATAATCCCAAATGCACATCCGTAAAACCACACCTCTGCTTAAAAGCAAGAAAAACTAGGAATTGCATTTGGATTATGTGAAGATAATATTACCCATAAGTAACATCAGACCTTAAATCGTCACTTATCTACCTTTGGCTCCAACGGCAAGAATAAGAGCTGCCACTATGTCGTCTGTTTGCTCAGCCAATAACAAATCTTCATCACTAGACTTTGTTTTCCCCTTTTTTTCTACTGGAGATGTTCTCCTTCAACCGATATCGAAGCGTACGAAGGAGGGCGGAAGTAGCATCGGCTTTTATAAGTCTCCTGTGTCTGGCTAGGCGAACTAAACGAGGATCAATGTGTTATTAGTCGTCGTATTCAACAGCTAGAAAGCGAAAAAAATTAACAACACATCATGTAAAAAACAAGAATGGTAAACGCAAACCTTTGGTATTACCCGTACTGATAAGATCGCGAATGAATCCGCATAGCAACAATAGGCATGAATCGTCAATGCACATCTTGAATTCTTATTTTTCACTGAATATGATCTCACAAATTGACAGGTTTAAATCACCTCTATGGCTCGTAAGAGGTTTTTCAGGGAATCTCCATTAGAAAGGCGTTTCTTCGAGAAGTACTGGATGATCATCTCTGATGGGTCTGCGATTCCGACCAATGATTGCTTAAGACTAAAAAAAAAAGGAAAATAAATCTTTTTTCAGAAGTGGATAGAAAGTTCTTTAAAATTAAAAAAGTGCGTGTCTGCAGTGTGTTTTCGTGATACTGCTTTCTTTTTAGGATGACTTATAATAGTAGCGTAGTGTTTATACTTATTTAGTACAGAAAAATGTCTTTTTCAATCAAACCTCGATTGAAGTTGGAATACTTTCTTCAGAATCACAGGATGACATTTCAGCGACTTCGCTTTCTTCAAAGCTTAATCTTTGACTTGAAATAGTTCGGCTAGATTTTGAGGAAGGCCGAGTCACCGAAGTTAGCACCACAAATTTTGGCGTTACACAATAAATATAAACGCTTCCAAGTTTCAAGCATGGCTAAACTGGATTTAAAGTAGTAAAAGAACTTCCCTCTTGAGAGAAGAACGAAAACTGACCACTCTGCGAGCTTCTTCTGCTCCTCTACCCGTTTAGATATACACGCTTTCATGACGTTTTGGACTAATGATAACACTTCACTGAAACAATAAAAAGGATAAAGGATAAAGCTCTCGGCGTTGATCGATCCCTAAGGGATGCGCCATGCATTCAACTTCAATTTTTTTTAACTTCGTTTGAGGTGATTGAAGGCACATCTGGCCTTTACAATGACTCGCGGTGGCCTTCCGCTGAACCGAGTCAGTGCTGCTTATCCTCCCAGACAAGTCTGAGACTTGCCTGGTACCAATTTACCTCCCGGAGGGATGGATGGCTTGGTGAGCCATGAGCGCGAGATCGAACCATTGACCTCGTGTGCGACGCCGGGCACCTCTAACCACTGCGCCACAAGCGCTCCACTGAAAACACTGGAACAATAAGGCGCAATTATTTGAAAGGAACTAACTAAAATAAAAGTAAGTGGGAATACGTATTATAACCGCACCTTTGTTTGGACGAATCGGATTCATGGAGTCCATCTCGACGAGACATTGGACAAAGAACTTAAGTAGAGACCGTAGAGATCATCACTCTTGAGAGAAAATACGCCACTTTAGACAGCACAATGGAATCAATGAGCGGAAGTTTAAATGAATATTAAGAAAATACTGCGAGCTGAGGCATGTAAGTATAGAATCATAACGCAGAGCAGAGAAAATTTATCAATCACATACACATAAACACCTTATTTAGTTTACTACATTAAGAGCACTAAAGCTGCGGTCCATAATATGCCATGATTTCTTCCTCTGGGCCAGGCACCTTACAGTCCATAAGCACCGCCTGCCTGAACGACACAGATTGAAAACATCAAATATTGAAGAAGATTTTTTAGAAAAACCATAGAACTGCTACAAATAGCGATCGCAAATCGGTGACTTTGGGGCACAGTGGTAGCACTCAACTCCGCCACCCATCGTAAACGCGGGATCAACTCCCGCCTGAGGTCGAGTTTTTGCAAATTACTCAGTCTTCTTAGATATTTCAATATCATACCACTGCTAGAAAGCAGCTGAATCAGAGAAATATAAGTCGTACATATAGAAGTAGCTCTCAGCTCAAGAAGGTTTACTGCCGAAGAGAGCTTTGATAGTTCATATCGAAGAAAGAAGTCGCAAAACGGTGACCTTGGTGGTGTAGCGGTAGTACGCACCTCCCGTAAAAGTGAAACGCATGTTCAACTATAGCCTTAGCTCGAGTTTTTGCAAGCCACTCAATCTTCTTAGATGAACACGACTGACAGAAAAAGAGATCAAGTTAAAAAAGAGGATTTTAAAACAGCAACCGAACTTCAAAAGCAAAATTCACAATCTACACAAGAATTGATTCACAAATAACTTACATTGATGGCATCACATTCTTCTTGACTGAGAGGAGGCCGTCGAAATTCCGTTGGAAGTTGCTCTTCAGAGATACTCTGCCCATGGCGGGTTTGTCCACTCGAACCGCTCGACTTCATCGATGTGCCTGAGAATGGATGAAACATTTACACTTTATGGACCGAGAAGAGGAAAAAGGTACTATTCCGTTTGGTATCGGAGATTTTCGTTCTCTGAAGCTAAAAAATTTCCTCTACACGTCCATGAGCTTTTCGCGCTTCCAGCGAAGTGACAGTTGAATTGCGAGGCCGATGTCAAACAGAAATTCAATTTAAGTTTCAGAGCTTTATAAAAGTTTAGAAAAGAAAGGCCACGTACGGCTCCAGACAAGAATTCGAATAATTATAAACACTCTCTATGAGAAGTTCTTGCCCAACTAAACGGACAGGCTTAGAAATCTGAGCTACCAAACGGAAAAGAACCGAAAAAATATGAAAATAACAGATGAATGTTTTGGCCTTAATTCTAATGAATCTTAAAGTGAACATCATGCACTGCAATAAAACAATGCATGCAGAAAGCTCGTAGATAACGCCATCTACGCTTTCATACATTCGAAAGCAAAAGAGATTACAATTTTAAAAATTGTTAAAAATCATAGAAACTGAAAACACCTGATGAAGCAGAAGCATTTTCAGGCCCGGATGCAGCGACTCTAAAAAAATAATAACGCAATTAATTTAAAAAAAAAGATTATGGAAACCTCTTTACCTGGCAAAATTTGGCCGTGGCAATCGGGCACCAATAAATTTTATCATTGGAATGCGGGCATGAGCCTGGAAGAAGAAACCACTGATTTTAGGGTCTATGAGGGTACATTATAATTGATTAAGCCTCGAACACGATGGGTGGTAAAAAGATAGGGTCAAGACCAACTGCAGTTGAAAATAAAAATCTCAAATGGTTTACCGCCTCATCGTGGTAGGGGAAGTCTTCCTCGGTGTCGCACTGGGAGTACAGCCGGGAGTTCAACCCCCCCCCCCCCATCAGGACTACCCAAGCTTGGAAGGAGTCTGACGTTACATCTTGGAAAGCCCAGTTAAGAGTAAACCGTACCACGATTGATCGCCGTTTTGGTGGCTCCTAATCGTAAGGTGGTGATCCTCCTATGATCCACAAGGGCCGGCGATAGCTCTAATGTGATGACCACCTGAGGAAGCCCCGCTAGGCTTAGCTCGGGTCTTCAAGTGATGAAACAACGGTATCAGCAAAATTTCCCTGCGTTAGGGCCTACACTATCAGTGAATACGGGCCATTCAAGCATCAAATAAGTAAAATAATAATCTTCATTACCATCGATGTGCGTCGATGTCAACAATGACAATGTGTCCTTTCATTATTATTTGAGCCAACTTGACATGTGGTCTGGTAAGGGCTCTTGTACAGCCCGAGACACGTGTTTCGTCCTTACAGACTCGTCAGTCGGACAGAACCCGTCGTCTTTCGATATTTTTATAGCCAGTTCTCTCGGGAGCCCTACACTCCTTATAGAGAGTTGTTGACGACGTACGTTTTACACTCTATGTCAAGCGAAATTTCACCTAACGCAGAGTGTCTTCGCACTCGATTGCTAGCTGGCTGGTATTTTTATCATATAATACCTTTCCTTCGAGTGCTTTATCAAGACCACGCTCAAATTTCAATAGATCCTTTCATTATTATTTGAGCCAACATGTCATGTGGTCTGGTAAGGGCTCTTGTACAGCCCCGATACACGTGTTTCGTCCTTACAGACTCGTCAGCCGGGCAGAACCCGTCGTCTGTCGATCTTTTTATAGTCAGTTCTCTCGGGAGCTCTGCTTCCTTACAAAGAGTTACCGAAGACGAACGTTCTACACTCTATGTCAGGCGAAATTTTCACTTAACACAGAGTGTTTTCGCACTCGATTGCTCGCTGGCTGGTACACGTGTCTCGGGCTGTACAAGAGCCCTTACCAGACAACATGACATGTTGGCTCAAATAATAATGAAAGGATATATTGAAATTTGAGCGTGGTCCTAATAAGCACTCGAAATAAAGGTTTAAAATGAAAATATGATTGATTATAAAGACGGGATTGAAGCAAAATCGCTTCACAATCTACGAGAGCATGATTTGCTTCATTATTGTCCAGATTTGAGAAAACCTGCCCATGATTATGCTGCTTTCTTTATCGCTTTATTTGATCCGTACCGCGAGTTCCAGTACTTCTAACATTCAATGTCTTCTCGCATTATTCGCCTGATTGAAAATTTGCTTTTTCATGAATGCCATGCAGTACCGGTCAAGCAGATCTCCTTGCAAACTTGATGATAGCCAGGTCGGGGCCTTCGATATTGATTGCAGAAGGTGTGCTACGCCCGCGGAGAGGGAACAACCTTTCCTCTGGTCACACCGAGCTTCACTAGCCACTCGGCCATAGACCCCGTATACTGCACATGGTACTTTGGAATTACGTTCCAAATCTAAAGTCAAACACGACTAGATGCAAAGAATCCAGTAATTTCTACGTATTCAAACCAACAGTCGCAGAACAGTCGGATGAAATTCGAGTTGATGTTTCTCTTGATAAACGTCATTACTTGCTTTAGGTGGTACCTTTTCAGCTCATTTTCGCCATTTCGGAGATAGTTTTATAACACTGATGAACCTCTAAGGATGACATGAAAAACAATTTATTAAGGTACACAGACAAAATTCCAACCTTTTCGGACGATTAAAACTGAAAACGATCTTCAACTTTTCGAAGATTTTTTCCATTGTACAGAGCTTTCCCTCTAGATTTACAAAAATTATTCGAAAGCATAAATCACGGAGATTTCAACATCGTGCTTGGTTTCCGGGAAGGTCTTCCTCGTTTGCTGTAGCAGCGAAAATACAGTTATGGTTAGCACTCGGAAGGCTTTGCTTTTGGGCTAGGGTCTATAAGTGGCTTTAGTTTAGACTATGCTAATACTCATTCAAAAGCAGAAATCTCGGCGAATCCGTAGATAATATTGGTTTTCTAGAAGGTGTTCACGGTGCGCTGTAAGAGCAAAAAGAAGATTACGTTTCACATTCGGGATTTTCTTCGCATATAAGAGTTATATAAGCACAAAAAGTATATGAGCGTATACAAGAAATCATTTAGTATCAAAGTAATACAAAAAACCTAGAAATTTTTCCCCAAACAAGAAAAAAATTTTTTTTAGGTAAGAAAATCGCGCGCCGTTGGCGAAAATCGATCAATACTGGTTTGGGAAGGGTTATACAGATTTTCCAAAATAAGTTAGATATATGGTTTAAAAAATCTATACAAACACTGAAACATATGTTATATAAAAATAAAAAGGCTATTCAATCCGCTTTGACAATTATAACCGACGTTAAAATGGAAAGGAAATGGAATGCGCCAAAAATCAATGGGATTGTCCCAATAGATGATCCACAAGAACTTTCCACTTTGAAATTCTTATAACACTATATGATGTCAAAATTTATATCCAAGGACGCTCGCTGCTATGCAAAATTCTTGGCCACAGGCGGAAGTTGAACCCGCGCCTCAGTTCTACTGGAAAGGCGCGGTGCCATCATGCTACCTCTGCATATCACTCAGCACCAACACATCTCTTCAAAAAGCTAGAAATTCGAAGAAAAATTCAGAAATGAGATGGAAAGGACTCACCGCAAACGTTCGGTACGAGATGAACATCGACCGACGCGAAACCAGTTCTCTCCGCGATTTGCCGTCAAGTCGATGATGTCGACGCCGTCACCTCGGACAACTGTCAACCGATCTCGCTCGTATCACAGCCTTCGCGCCTACTCGCGAAGTGGGGAGTGGAAAACGGTTTATTCAGGCCATCCGAGGATACTGAATGATTTGCAAGACTTCAGAACTCAGGCAGGGACTAAACCCGTCTATTACCCATCCTGGCGACGCGCGCTACCATTACACTATCGAGGCCACCATTTGCCACTGCTATGCGTTACCACATATTTTAGTTCCGTATAGGGTCTCACTTGTTTGAATCGATATGGTATGGTCATGGCAAATGTAATAAGGAGATATTCATGAGCATGTATCCACCCACGATCAAGCCTTTGGGTACCACAGGATCACAGCGCTAGCTCCGCCCCGTGCGCTCGGTGAGGGCGGCCATCGGAAAGAAGGTTTCTGGTTCGATCCCCTGCCTCAACGCTTCATTGCAATTTCTCGTGTTCTTTTTTGTTTTTGGGGTTGCCTCTGATTTTAAGGAAACAAATGAAAAGCCGACCTCACTCGCTAGAGAAGAAGTTTTCATAGGAGCGTTAATAATCATTCGAAAGCTGAGAATTCAGGCTACAGCCCCACGTCGCCAGTTCTTCAAAACACGCTCTCAAAACGCTATGATCTCCGCACAAAACTATGTATCAGACGCGCGTATTTCTCGGCGGACAGAACTCCTTTTTGGATTGTCAGAAATTAATGAACGGCAGAATACTTTCTGATTCTAACGCTGAGAAAGAGCTCTGTCCGGCGAGAAATATGCACGTCTACAATGCAAGACATCTTCTCCTGTAGCCACGTCAATAGAAGGGTGTTTGCAAAAGCCGGCGACGTGCGCTTGTAACCAGAAATCTCAACTTCGTATTGTTACTAATACTCCTATGGAAAGTTTCTCTTCAGCGATTGAGATCGATTTTCCATGTATTACCTAACAATCAGAAAGAACCGTTCTCAGTCCGATATGCACCATATCGCTAACACACCATATCTCATATCGTAACACAGGAACACAAACGATTTATTCATTTGGACCATTTAATCAATAATGTATTGCATATGAAAAAGTAGAGAACTGTTAACAACTCAGCGTTTTTCCTTGGTCTAATATTTACGTATATAGAAGAACATTCAATACTAATTGACACCGAAAAGTCCGCTGTGAGGCGTCGTGAAAAGGGAACAAACCAGCAATCTTCTTCACGACGGCCGACATTACCAACCACTCAGACTACGCACTGCAGGCGGCGAGGAGCGACACTAGCGTCATGACTTTATCGTATCCTACGGTTTAAACCATGGCTGATTAGCATTGAGGTGCGGTATCTCCTAAGGTTGAGGATGTGATATGCTGAGTAGAAGCGATATTATATTGCCGTTTCACCCAGTGGAATTCGCGAACGGGGACTTTTTTGCAGTGCAAGATTGATTTAAACCGTCCGGATGTGCCATTGGATCCACCAATATCATCTGTTGTCCCGTTGACTGCCAGTGAGTTGACCTGAGCGAGTGATTACACAGTTTTTTCTTTATTACTCCTTAGGAGTAACACAATGGGTCTAGCTCTTCCTAGTCATTTCTGAGCATTAGATCCTTCTAGGATCTTTATGAAGAAATCTGACCACTTGTTCACTGAGTCTCCGTGATGTTTTTCGAATAATTAGGAATGAGGTCTGTAACGACTCGCTTATATCGGTTGTCATTAGAACGGATTACGTGTCCAGTCCATGTGATCTTCAACAATTTGGAGCGTACAACGACGCCCTTGATTATCGACTATCGACTTAGGTTGGAATCTCGTACCCTTTCTCTCATTTACGAGATACGGTATACTCCTAGCATCAAGCTTTTGACTGCGCGATTACTAAAGCCAAGTGGTAATTCATCTGCTTACGTAGCGACGAGGTTTATGAAATCATACTTCAAAACGCAAAAAGATGGGCACATAGTCGGATGTTGTCTATTCTCTTCAATATATCGTCGATGCACTTGAACGCTTCCCGAATTGCTCTCTTCCTTCTGCTCAGTTCTGGAGCTTGGTCGTTCACTGAGTAACCTCTCGACCTATTAGGTTGGAAAAAAAAGTTCTGGGATACTTCTGAAAAACTGAAAATTTATGCATGATTTACAAACAAAAGCAATAATAACCATTCTTCAGAATAGAGGCCATCGTTTTCTACCATCGGTCTATGAAGTCACAATGCGTTTCCGAAATCGGTCATTCAGTGAATTGGACAAATTTAGTCTCTTTTGGCGGCTTATGCTTCACTAATTCGCGCGGTGTTAAGCTGGTGGAAATAGGTTAGCACAGTTATGTAAGAGATATCAAGTTTGGTTACTAATTCGGGAGCACTTGACGACAGTTCATCTTACAAAGTAACAATCATTTGCTGTTTCGTTAATCAACTTTGTTGGGCGTCCTGAACGAGACTTGTCTTCGCGGTCAAGATCTCCGGTATTAAAACATCGAAACCAGCGTTTGGCAGCAGATTTGCTAGTTGTGCCTTCCCCTTCAACTTCGTTGATTTCATCGACTGCTGCTCGCTTTGAAAGATCCTTTCTCCAATAATGACGCAATAAGACACGAACTTGATTGTATCGTTGGAGATGAAGGAGGCCGGTAACAAAGTGAAAATAAAGACGAATAAGATCTAAGCCTTCAATGGGAAAATCCCACATAAAAAATCGTAATATGATAAGTATGGGAGTTATCTGATGCTTATTAAGTATTCCAGAACTTCTTCTCAACCGTAGTAGATAGACGTGCCTGGAGCATTCGGAGATAATGAGCTTGGTGAAAGTAAATGGGGAGATCTAACGATTCGGTTTCTCAAAAACACCTTTTTTATACAATTTTCCTCTAAGATCATTTTTTTCCAAAGACGCTTAGAAAGTCGCCAGTGGTAATACAGTCGTAAACTAGCGATACTTCAGTGGTGAGATCTCTGGGCATCTGACAAAAATTTCTTGTTACTGGTAGAGACACCCTATCTAAAAGAGGCTTTCTGTGATTAGTTCTGCTTCAGCTGAGTTAAAAGTTTCTTTTAGACCGATAAAAGTGAGGTATAGAGCAATCTATTGTATTCTCATTATTCTTATTTCACCCTTGGTATCGTGTAGATGTGGTCTATCGCAATGGACTGTCTTCGAAACCCTGATTGCTTACATGGCTGTGTCTTGTCCATTGTCCTATCAGTCTTGTTGGAGACGACTTGAGTGAAGATTGATTCATAACCAATCAGTGTATCCTGGGGCGATGGTACGGTGCTAAAAGGACGGCTAGGAAGTGGTTCGCGGAGTTTAAAGATGGAGAGAACAGACTGTAGATCAGTTGTACTCAGACCGTCCACAGGAAGCTCCAATAATTTTGCGTCTCGATTCACTAGCAGTTTCCCTTGACGCCATTCATGCATGGATAGCAAGCAAATTTTTTCTGAAGACAGCTCCGTCTTAAAGGCACTGTACCAAGATGTTCATAAAAAATGTGCAATTGAGCGATATAAAATTATGCAATTTCAATTACTTCTGGTTGAAAAATTTGGTGTTCATTGCTCTAGTAACACAGCTAATTTGACGATCTGATATGCCGGCTCACACACGTCATCATAAACTCTGTAAACATACTTTACTTTGGCCTCAGTATAAGCAATCAATCATAGCTTCTTTCTTGATTAAGCTTTTATCACAAGGTGTTGGAAAGTTTTTGCTGGGCTAACGGTACGATGCTTTTCGTCTCCATTATTCTTTCAACGCACCGCACAACGAGTAGTTCACTAATCGGCAAATCAAACACCTAATTAGCATACAATTCACCTCCCTGTATACGAGGAGCTCGCCGAGTGAGGTTCACCATTCGAGCAATGCTCCACTGGAAGAAGGATTGAGGTTTTACCGATACTTTTGTGTTAAACGGCGACAAATGAACATTCGACCTCATTCGCTGGACAACAATTCTTCATAGGAGTATTAGTAATTATTCGAAAGCTTAAATTTCTGGCTAGAGCGCTACTTGGTCGGCTTTTCTAAACACCTTTTTTTTAACGCTGTGACATTCAGAATAAAACTATGTTTTCACAGGGCTTCTTGTTTTTTCCTTATATCGCTTATATTTCACTGCACAAAACTCCTTCTAGAGTGCTAGCACTCGTTTCGATAGCATAAGCTTTGTAGATTTCAAAAAAGTGTTTTTCTTTTTGGAAAACTTCTTTTAATAGTGCTGTAGGAGAAGGAAATCATTTGTGCTTTACACCTCGCCGGACAGAGCTCTTGGTTTAGATTATTACGTATCATTCAATAGCGTAATGTTCAGTAATTCCCACGCTGTGTTTTATTTTCTGAAAATATCGTTAGCGGGGAAAATAAGGTCGATTCTTACATTTTCTGCGAACTTCTTCATCGGCTAGTCCTTGTAATCGGAATGGCGGGGCCAAATGATCGATGCCCTGGCTGTTGGATATGTGGGATGCAATTTGTTCTTTGGTTGGGAGTTTCTTTTTCGCTTCCAAGAAACTCTAGATGAAACGATTGATTCAGATACCACGAGATTCTCTCTACACGTTCATATGATTTCGTGCTTCCAGCGAATTCTAAGCGTGACGAAAATGAAGGCGCGGCGGGTGTGAAACAATTTTATTTTGAATACTACAGCATTGTAAAAGGGTCTTTTCGATAAACGCCCACGTCGCGCTGTAGTCAGAGATTTAGCTTTTTAATGGTTACTAACACTCCTGTGAAAAATTCTTGTTCAGCAAACGAGGTCGAATATTCATCTAATTCCGTCTAACAGAAACTAACCTTTTTACCGTTATACTTTTGTGCCCTTTGTATACTTAGAGGTGCATTATATGATTTTGGACTTACCATTTGAAGTTCTGTTATGTGGACAAAAACTGGTTGCCTGTTTTGCATATATGTTCGTCCCTGCATGACTTACGTGTTATTAAGTATATACTGGCGGAACTGTGCCTGAAGGGTGACTGACAATCGACATTAAGCGATTGGTCGTTAGCTGCCGATGTATAGAGGCCTTCCTTTTTGTGTAATAGCGAGTTTTTGTAGTTTTTTTAATGTGATAGCGTTGTTTTCTGTGAGTAAGTTCTAAAGAAAGAGCTCTGTTCAGTGAGGCGTAAAACACAAATGTTTTCTGATAAGGAGATAATATGTTTTGAGCTGTCAAGTCTAGTGCTATACAGGCGCCTGTTTCGTCCTAATGAGACTCATCATTAGCATCCTCCCTCGGTTTCAGCCGATCCTCTGAGGTTAAAAATCCTCCATAAAGTAATGACGTCATATCCTTATCAGATTTTATCATTTTAAGCGGGAAAAAGAGCGGTCAATAAGAGAGTCAAATATTTTCTTTCTCCTACAGCGCTATCAAAAAGCACACTTTTGAGTTCTTCGAGACCTGTGCTGTCGTAAAAGCACCAGTAGTATAAGGAAGGAGTTTTGTCCAGCGTACGCGAGATAAAAAAAAACGCGCAATAGTGTAAAACAGAATTTTAGTCAAAATGTTACAGCTTTATAAAAGGGTTTTCTTTGAAAACCAGCCACGTACGAATCTATCCAGAGATTTAATATGAGCTTTTGAATGACTACTGACACTCCTATGAAGAGTTCCTGTCCAGCGAATGAGGTCGATTATTCATTTGTCTCCGGACGACCGAAAAGAACCGATGTGAGCTAATTGAAAAATCTACAGATGCTTAGGCTTTTTATTTCGTCTTAAGAAGACCGTATGTCGTGCCGTATGACCGTATGTCGTAGACCGTACGTGCAGTACTTAACCACCAAATTAATTCGTGGTGTGTCTTAATTCGGAAATGAGAACCAGTGAGGCAAAAATCGATCGGCTGTTCTTTTTAAGAAGATAGGTAAACGTGACCGTTGAAGAGATCCAGACAATAAATTTGTAAATTATATAACTTTACGGAAGCTCCAATTACTTATCAGTTTGGTCATCCGGCAGGGAATGAAGAAGCGATCCTTATCGCTGGGCAAGAACTGTTCATATGAGTGTTAGTAATCATTCAATAGCTCAAATCTCGGGCTCATGCGCTACATGCTCTTGTTCAGAAAGGGACCTTTTGTAACGCTGTAGCATTCAAAGTAAGGCACACTCGTCGCACGCTTATAAATTTACCACGCTTGTCATTCGCCGAAAGCACGAAGAGCGTATGAGCGAGTAGAGAAAATCTTATACTAGCAAAGTCACATATTCTAATATGTTTTTTAAGCGGATATAAATCCTAAGTTCAATAAGAAAAACTGCTATCCACTTGTGAGTTACGCTTGCATGATTCATCGATCGACTATTGATCCGAGCCTAGCATACACCCCCAGTACACACATTAGCAGAAGAGCAGATGCGCCTCGTATATGAAACTCAAACTTATTTTCCCTGTTACACTGCAGTGAGACGATCTAGTCAGCAAACAAGCGCTACCTTGGAATCGTCAAAACTAATACTATTAAATGATTACTTATAATTTGAGGGAAGAGCTTTGCCTGCGAGAAATACGCGTTTAGGAAACATAAAAATTTTCTTTTTGCTACATGTCTGTCTGTCTGCTACATGTCTGTGTGCTTTAGCAAACGCGCAAATTCTTCAATATTTCAACTATCGAATGATTACTAAGACTCTAAGGATAGAGTTCTATCCATAGAAATGCTATAATGTGGCATGTTGATACGAAAATACCTAGCGAGAAAACTACGTACAGTTCCCAAGACCGACTGTCTATTAACCTCGGCATGCTTCAATATAACTGCTGATTTTCTTCTTTGAGCAAAACACGTGGTGTTACAATAAACTTTATTCACAGCTGACGTTTCGGCGGTTCGCCTTCTTCAGAGCCTGGAAAGGTCAAATTGTCCGCAGTCCGATCAGTCAAACACCTCCACTACTCCTTTAGAAAAAAAAATCACCAGACCTAGATTTCAATCGCATCAAGCGCAAAATCAACTCTCAACATACCCACCGCTTTTTATATGTGTTCCACTGAATGATCCAAGTGGAGATCACCAGAAGGAAATCACATAGGCTCGTAATGCACCTTCCCATCAAAACAACAGTCTTATATACTGACTCCAATCACGAGTGATATCAAGGCATTCCTCCCTGCGATTTATGGTTGGATTGGTCGCTTTATCCAAAACACTTCCAAGATCTTTCGCGCTGATGTTTTCTGCTCCTGCGCAAGGATGGTGACTTCGAAATCAAAATCAACTCCGTCGTGCTTCTGTGCTCTATGCATTCCTAGCGGGGTGTTCCGTCTATTTAGACGTTTGTCAGCTAGGTGTTCTTCTATGCGAGCATAGAGCGGCCTGCCCGTTTCGCCAACATATTTATCACTACACGCTTTGCACGAGACTAGGTAGACTGTACCTATGCTCATGCAATCACCGTCTCTGCCGTTAGAACATATTTTACAATCTTTCGTTAAACAGAGACGGTCATATAAGCGATTGCGAACTAGTTGGCGTTTTAGAGTATTCGGTGGTATTTCAATAATATCCTCCCGTACTTTTCAAATGAGATTAGTACAGCTATAAAACGCTGTTTGAAAAGAGCGGGTTAGAGCAATCGGTGACCATTATTGAAATACCACCGAATACTCTAAAACGCCAACTAGTTCGCAATCGCTTATATGACCGTCTCTGTTTAACGAAAGATTGTAAAATATGTCCTAACGGCAGAGACGGTGATTGCATGAGCGTAGGTACAGTCTACCTAGTCTCGTGCAAAGCGTGTAGTGATAAATATGTTGGCGAAACGGGCAGGCCGCTCTATGCTCGCATAGAAGAACACCTAGCTGACAAACGTCTAAATAGACGGAACACCCCGCTAGGAACGCATAGAGCACAGAAGCACGACGGAGTTGATTTTGATTTCGAAGTCACCATCCTTGCGCAGGAGCAGAAAACATCAGCGCGAAAGATCTTGGAAGCGTTTTGGATAAAGCGACCAATCCAACCATAAATCGCAGGGAGGAATGCCTTGATATCACTCGTGATTGGAGTCAGTATATAAGACTGTTGTTTTGATGGGTAAGGTGCATTACGAGCCTATGTGATTTCCTTCTGGTGATCTCCACTTGGATCATTCAGTGGAACACATATAAAAAGCGGTGGGTATGTTGAGAGTTGATTTTGCGCTTGATGCGATTGAAATCTAGGTCTGGTGATTGTTTTTTTCTAAAGGAGTAGTGGAGGTGTTTGACTGATCGGACTGCGGACAATTTGACCTTTCCAGGCTCTGAAGAAGGCGAACCGCCGAGACGTCAGCTGTGAATAAAGTTTATTGTAACACCACGTGTTTTGCTCAAAAGAAGAAAATCAGTAACTACGTACAGTATGAAAAATACTTTGATTCTCATTGCTACAGCGCTTTGAAAGGGTATTTTCAGAAGAAAGCATGTAGTACACGCAGTAGCTCGCGATTTAAGCTTTCGGATGATCACTAACACTTTAATGAAAAGTTCTTGTCCAGGGAAAGTGATCGTTTCTTCATTCGCTGTCGGATTACCAAATTGAACCCTGTTTTGTTCAAGCGTCAGAGTGCAATCATCTTGGTGATGCAAACGCTGAAGATTTGGTAAACTTTGTCAATATTTTTCCCAGTCTGTGCAATTTGGTCATGACTGTTGCATTTGTTTTTTCTCATGATTTTGTAACTGCGCAGCATCTATTAAGCAAAACCTTCACTTTTCAAGGACTGTCTACACCATTACATATGTCTGAAGTTCTGCGTATTATTCAGCATCCTTCGGCACATAGTTATAACGTCATGACACTGTTTAAGAGTGATAAAATAAAAAATTACAGCAGATAATATGTGCACTAAGGTTAAAGGCAAACTGAGCTCAATACCGATATGAGCTCACGAGACGAAACTCGTTAACGGTTGGTTGTTGACAACTGAGATTCCCTTTATCGAAGACATACTGAGAAGAGAGCGGTGGCATCGACGGTGTAGAAGCATTCGGAGATATCGAGTTCTGAAGGTGAATGGGAATATGGAAGTAATCGGTTTATCAAAACATCGTTTTTGTAAACTTCGGTCAAAGATCATACTTTCATAGACCCTGTAGAAGTCGAGTATGAAATATAGCCGTAAGATGAGGATATTTTGCTCTTGCATCTCTGAGCAGTACACCGAAATACATCAAAACCTTGCTTGCTCACGTAGCTGTCTTGTCCAGTGTCCTATCAGTCTTGTTGAAGACGACTCGAGTGAAGAGTTACATTAAGAACCAACTTTCTGTAACCCTTAACATTAAAGATTAATGTATGTGGAACGTAAATACTTTGCTAGATTATCTGACTTAAAGTCGACAATAATAATAGTAGTAGCAGTAATAACAGTAGCAGTGCGATAGCTGACGTTTGGCGACGAGCCTACTTCATAGCCTCGACGTACGTTGTATTAGACTATTTGGATGATTAGGAAAATTTTGCCACCTAATTCGAGTCAAAAGATCAAACGAAGAAAGGGCGCGAAGATTCGCGTAATAAAGCTCATTGCTCCATTCAGTTCATTTTTGAACTTTTGCGTATATCCAGAACGCTTCGAGGGTTTTCCGCATTGATATTTTGATTCCTATGCCACGAGAGTGACAGTCACTCCAGAATGATGACCTTGTTTTCCTCTACAAGTGGTTGGCTCTGACGAAAGGCACCGTGCGGCTGATGAGGCTGGAATGTCGAAATCCGTGTCTAGCACTTCATAAGTGCCATAAAAGACATCATGAAAGGCTCAAAATATGTTATTAGATCGTATTGTCTCGAGCGAGGTCTCGAAAATAGTCGTGTTTCAAAGAAATATGATTGATTGGCTATGTTAAAGTTAGGGAAGGTCGGTCTACAATATATTGTGGCGCTCTGTGCATGCCGCTAATAATACCGACTTCTGCAAGATAGATCACGAGCGAAAATAAAGTAATGATTCTAAAATGGTTGTCACGCTCGTGGTATGAGATTAAATGATATAAACGTGCAGAACTCTTGAAACATTTGGATGTACGCCAAATGTCTAAAAATTAACCGGATGGTCTTTCATTCGTTCGATCTTTCGACGCAAACTAGGCTCTATGATCGTCGTAATCATTCAAATTGTCTAGTACATCGTTCGTCCAGGCCATGAAGAAGGCACGTCGCCAAATCGTCAGCTATCGCACTGCTACTGTTATTACTGCTACAACTATTACTATTACCGACCTCGCGTCATATAACCTAGCGAAATAGTTGCGTTCTTTATACAGTAATCATTAATGTTGAGGTTTTTAAAAGTCGGTTCTTAAATTGACTTTTAACTCGAGTCATCCGCAGCAAGACTGGTAGGACACTGTACAAAACACAGCTACGTGGGCAAACAAGGTTATGATGATATTTTTGTGTAGTGAGGATCTCACGGCCAAAATATTCTCAACCTATACTATCGTAATCGGCTTCTACAGCGGCTATGAAAGTTTGATCATTGACCAATTCTTACAAAAACGACGTTTCTTGAGTAACCGATTGGTTCCATACTCCACAGCATGGTGAAGTTCCTTCTGTTATTTTACCTTTGTAAATTTCTGACTGCTTTTTAAGAGTAGCATCACATAAAATTTACCACACTGTCCAAGTCCCTGTAATCAGCTATATCACTCTGACTAGTCAACATCCAGTTTATTGTTACTATAATGGTTTGACAAATGTCGATTGAATGACAGTGTTTGTCTTTAACACATTGCAGTTCAATTTCAATTTCCGCCGACAGTGGCTGTTGCCGAGAAGAAGTGCGATCCAAATGGACCCAATGCCAATATTCGAGCCGCTCTGTCGACTACGCTTTGCCACATCGTTCTCGACCAGTTCGCCATGATGATGTTTGTGGTCTATATAGATCTGTTCATTTACAAAATAAATTCGTACTAAAAAGAAAGCTGATCGAACCGAGAGAGTTCCCGAGATTGACGTGACATTGCCGGGAACAGGCGTTATTTTCACCATGGTTGGATCACCGTTGCTGCACATTTTCGCCCCTCCATCCATCACTTCAGTGCAAATTCCCGTCACCGTGTTTCCGACGATGATGCACTTTTGTTCTTTATTCATGACTGCAAGCCAAAAAAAAGCTGGAAGCAATTTGATCGCTGATTTTTCTAATCTTCAGTGTTCTTTAAATCATCACTTGACACCTCAGTACTATGCCATTCACAAGAAAAGTACGAAATGCTTGTACAATCACGTTGACTTCAAAACCTTCAACTTTAGCGCCACCTTGAAAGCGTTGTCCAAAAACTCCGGTACATTCTCTACATTTTCTACAAGATGCTGCTTTTTCAAACAACGTTAAGCACACAATCTGATAACATATTTTAAGCCTCTGATAAGATATGTTATGGCCACTGATATAGTGCACGTGTTTCGGCCTTACACTCTTGTTAGTTGCACAGTGCCTTTTCGTTCAGCCAGATCTTCGGGATATATCCCTTATATAGAGGATTCCACAACGAACTTACACTCAACGTACGGTGGAGGAATCCGTAAAATCAAAAATCAATCACTCTAAAGAAACTCCCCAGTAATTCTTTCACCGTGCATTGAAAAGTTCGTCGTTGAATCCTCCATATAGGGGTAGATCGACGAGGAACTGACTGAACGAAAAGACACCGTGCTACTGACGAGGTTGTGAGGTCGAAACACGTGGTTTGCGCCACATCCTCATGAAAGGCTCAAAATGTGCTATCAGATCATATTGTTTTTCAGTTCTCAAGATAGTCCATTTAAAGGTTATCTTAAGCGCAAATCCGCTTTTTGATGCTTGTAGATTCTTCGAATTTTTCGGAAAAATGTTAAAGGATGTGAACTTACCTGTTTCTTCTAGACTAAGCACAACTTTCTGACATGATATTGGCTCGTAACTGATTGTAACGTTGAGTTGATCCAAAATGGTCGAGATAACACCATCAGGAAGGAGTGCACTACGACCTTGCCTTTCGAGAACATCAAAGACCTCAAGAAGCCCTTCACAAGTGCGCAGATTTTATTTGGAAGTATTTTCGATTGAACTAAATAAATTATGCAAGTGCTTTTCGCTCTAGAATGCTAAAATTTGTCATAAAATTGAAGCTCATTCCTGCTCCTTTTGAAATTCACGAGAAACGAAACCAAGCATAAGAGTTGTGGACTCACTGTTTGCATTATAAGACGTTGTACAAATGCCTGAGCTCCGCTCTTGCTAGCTGCAATACCAGGAACACGAGCAGAAACAGCAGAGTCTTCACTGTAAACCATAGCAACTGGCAGAGCAAAACCACTGACGATGAAGGTGCGAGTGCTCACTTCAACAAAAGCCCCTAGTTATCCAATGATTGACCAGATATGAAATCAAGTCATTGTATTGCTGTACTTTTATATGTTTTTTTTTTTTGCTTAGAGTTTGAAACCGTTTTAGCAAAAGCCTCGATTAACACGTTTGGGAAAGGGTGTATCTCTTCAAAAGCACGATTGTAAAGAGGCCTTTTTTGGACTACAGAGCTTCTGCCTAGAGTTTTATTATTTCTTTGAAAGCTTAAATCATGGCAATTGCAAAACTTTGCTCGTTTTCTGAGGAAAATGAGATTACGTTTCACACTATAAGCGTAAATTTTACTCGGCCAGGGTTTGGATGACTTTAAATCGGAGTTTCACTAATTCAATAGCTATAATGTCGCTGATTTTGAAAAAAGTTTCAATCTTCATAGAGCACTAAAAGAGCGAAAAAATATCACATTTTATCCTTGCAGTTTAATTAGTTGATAAGACTGATAAGGTATGGAGGTTATGAGTGTATAGAGAATGTCATGAAGTATCAAAAATAACACCGAAACCTATCAAAGGAACACTGAAATCTAATCTTATTTTTTCTTCAAACAGACAAAAGACCTTCGAAAACGGAGACTGTGCGCCACTTTTGAAGCGTGTCACCTGATTCATCAACTTCCGTGCGCTACGGATTAGAGACAGCTACCGAGACAGATGAAATGCTCGATATATATATGTTATAATTGGGATTTATTGAAAATTTGTCTTAGAATGGAAATATTTATAGTTCTATAAGTTCCTCTGTCTATTACTTTGACCTGCAGGCATTACTCCACATCCAGTCACTGTCGAGATTACAGTCAGCAACGAAATTGCAAAAGAATTGCTTGGAGGTCTCACCATGTGGATAACAATATTCGTCTATGCTCCCTAAAATTTGAGCAAACATTGTAGAGTCAAAAAAGCAGATCTTTTACTTTCTGATTAATTACAATGCAATTTCGAGCTTAGCACTTAGACGGCGTTACATCACGTTCGCAGCTTTTTGGCTTTTCCAAAATATTCACGTGTGTTCAACTCGCCAAATAAAGAGTAAAATCATTTGAAGCACGTTCTGCGACAGATTCTACTATTGGAATACAGGAACATCACTAGCTGAGTTAAATAAATGTTGAGTACTGAAAGACAATAAGTTACTTGGAAACGACCACATAAACAAGAATTCTAGTGAATGCGTCGTCAATTCGACAAGTGACGCAACTAAAACTCCGTTCACGCCTTCTCATTGCTGATGCTGCAACATAAAACTCCGACTCTCATCAAAATAAAAAATTTCTAATCGACAAGATAACGACGTTACAATTGCGCTTTATGAGAAATTTTCTAAAATAGGATATCGATAGACCAGAACAAAGCACTATCTACGCTGCAGGACGTCTATAGCATTGAATTCGTGCGAAGCAAAATCGTGTTTGTTACACTTTGATGCTCTTATTGGACTCTCCTACTAATATGCCTATGAAATCCTCTTTCTTGAAAAGGGCTGACTGATGGATGAAACCAAACTTCTGCAAGATTTCACTGAAAGGTTGAGAAACAGACAAAGAATGAGATGACACCAAAATCACTAATATGAGGAAGGATAATGGAAACTGCGGGAGAATTACTTCTAGGAAACAATAACTGCAAAAAGTCATCTGGTTTTGTTGTGAGGCACAAGGGTGCTAGATTTTGTTGAAGCTGCTAATGCATCAAATTGGAAAGTATAGTGCACTATGCAAAAAATGCGACTGACGTGACACTGAGCCGGGGCTCCATTATTCATCCTTCACTAAAAACACACTTCAATTACGCTAGAAACAAACGAATGGAAACTATGCCGGAGCTTGCACAAACACTGCAGACGAACCGTGCAACTATCTGATATTTCAAATAAGCGATCCCAGCTGTGCTCAACAATATTAATGACCGCTCATTTGAACGACAACAGTTTGGCAATCAGGTAGCAGATGTACTCGCCACTTCACAGAATTACATTTAAAGAACGCCGGCTAGGGCATGTTAGTCTGACAAATCTTTCACTCGGCTCCGCAAGCAATTAATTCAAATGTAAAACTTATATGTCTCCAAATGAGTGATATTACCTTACAGTCGAGGAAACTTTATCTAAATTTCAGTACGTTAGCGGAAATTCTCTCACTCGGAACGTAACAATTCTGTTTTGTCCGTCTTGTGAATGACAACTCGAAAGCACCATCGATGTTGTAGAATTGTCGGCGCTGTTATAATTTATTATGAACGCCGATTGGAACTGAATAAGCAATGTTGTGTCGCATCGATTTCACATGTAGGAGATGTGTGTTGTAACAGTTCGCCTCGTAGAAGTTTCGTGTTGCAGCGGTCCTGGGCTTCAGCTGATTGGCTAAGAGAGTAACATTTCTATATTCGACTGTTTCTGAAGGCCTCGCGCTTATTACTGATATGTCCTGACAACATATTTTAAGCCTTCATGAGGTCTGCTTAGGCACTTTCATAGTGCTGAGCGCGTGTTTCGGTCTTTCAGCCTCATCATTGGCACGGTGCCTTTGTTTGAGCCAATCCTTTACAGGGAATATATCTCCTACATATAAATGGATTGACAACGAACAACTTACACTGCACGTGTGTCATGTGAAAAATCACTCGACAATGCAGTAATTAACAGTTCGTTGCCTAAGGCTGGTAATTTTGATAATACTTTATATTCAATTACGAAAATGCAGGCAACCATGCTGTCTACTGAAAAATTGGCTGCTCTAAATCCTACAAGAAACCGATTAGAAAAACTGCACGTCTTATTGGACACAGGAGGCGAGTTGTCATTCATCGATGAAAAAGTTGCACAGGAACTTCATCAACCAGTAATAGACGAAGTTAAACTGTGCCTCAGTACATTTGGACCTAACAAAGTACAGAAACAGTTGGCAAGAAAAGTGTCATTTGATCTGTGGGATGTGGAAGGTAATCAGCTCTCGCTGTCCTTGCTTACACACAGTATTATGACAAAATGACTTGAAACATCAGAATCATGCTCAAAGGACATGAAGTCTATCAGAAGAACGATCCTATAATCGATTTCAACGGAAAGGAATTTTTTTTGAAACCGTTCATACTTTTTGGATGTGACCAACTTTGGGCTCTAATATGGATGGTTGAATGTCACATTCAACTCCCGTCAGGTCTATATCTACTCCCAACAAAGCTGAGATATTTGTGGACGCGAAAGATCAACGTAGCGAAACAGTCACAATGAAAAGAATATAAGAATGTGTCCTTGCAGCAAGAAGGAGAAGAAGAAAACGTACTGCAAGAAAAGAAGGACGATAATGATATAGATAAATGGGACCAATACTGGACACTGCAGGGTCAAGTCATTACTGCTCACCTCCATCAGCCTGGATCAGATGTTCGCGATGAAATCGATTGGGAAAATTCTGGACCCTGGAATTAGCCGGGACAGACGAGTATGCAAACTCCGAAGAAGAAGAAATGCTATTGATGGATCAAAATGTAAGGGAGAACTGGATTAAAGCCATCGCTAAGGTGTACCTTGATGACATTGTTATGCGTCACATGGTGAGCTTCATCACAGACATCAAGGACAGAGACAATATAGAGTTGAGGTCTTGGAGGTTTTATCACATTAGTAAAACGTGTCGTTGGAGATTCACATCAGGTGGAGGGTGGAGATAGCCCTTTTCTTACCTTTAAGACTTTAGATGCGTTCATATTAGTAGAAGTTGGTGATGTGTGGTTTCCAATACCTTGTACAACTTTGTACACCAGAAGAGAAGGGTCAACATGCAAGATCACTCAGCCAATGAAATTGACAAAGATAATGTATGGTATGGCTGAAAAATTCACCAGATATGTTGAGAAGGTGAGAATAGGCGCCGTCGGCCTCGAATATTGGAACAAGGGTGTTCAAGATCATCGGCTAATTGTAACAGCCGATCTCCTACGTATAATAAATGATCACTCTTAGTTCGCACGCTCAATTTCATTCCGCCAGTGTGGATTCGATGAAGGGGCAATTGAATACATAATCTCTTAGAAATGTTCTCTACCCAGGGTATCTCTGAGCTCAACCTTGGCAATGTTTGTTTAGACAATCACGATTCGCGTTCCAAATCTGCGACTTGGGTTACGTCGTCCTTGAAGGTATTGAAGCTGCAAAACCTTACTGTATCACGTTATGGTATCTATCTGCTCGACCGAATGAACGAAATGAGAGTTGTACTGGAAGTCCTTTACGCCTTTCTAGATACGAACTCCTTATGTGACATGTCGGACACTTTAATCCATAACTTTTTTAACAAGTTAACACGGTGACACAGAAATTGCACATTGGTGCAGGCCTCAAATGCACCTTACCCATCAAAACAACAGTCTTACAACCCTGTAATAACAACATCAAACAAAAACAATCACAAATGGCCAAATCTTTACTAATATATGAGCATTCCTCAATAGTTTTCATTCTCTCCACCCTGTTTAAACCTTTTGGTAAAAATGTAATTTTTGATTTTATTTGAGGTATACATAAACATTCGTATCTGAAACCGAGTGAATTCAAATGACGTATTTTATTTCTGAAAAGGTTTGCTTTCTGCGCGGCTGTAACAGCGAACCATCGACACCATCTAGAAGCCATGATGATGTTCGTGGTCTACTGATCGACAAGTGTGTTGCAGAGCAGTTTTAACTACTGCGAGATGTACTCTTTTAGTTATATTGTCATGTAGTATTGTATTGCTAGTCGTTATCGTTCTATTATTTCTGCTGTTTTCGTCTTTATAGCCTTTCTCCAACTAGTTTTGTTACGACCAGTAGAGAAACGATGCTGAGAGCGTCTTTTCAAAAAGCCAGCAAACGAAGTTACTTTGCAATTTCTTATTTGTAAATTGCTGGTTTTAATCTTATTTTTCATTTTTAAGTGATCCATCTACACAGTGTTTTTCACTCTGACTAGTCATCAACCATATGACTTGCCAGTTTATTGTTGCTGTGATGCTGTGATAAAATGCGGTCGAATGGAAATGTTAGTCTCAAACGTGTCACAATTTGATTTCAGTTTCCCCGACAGTGGATGTTGCCGAGATGAAGTGCGATCCAAATGGACCCAATGCCAATATTCGAGCTGCTCGATTAAATATGCTTTGCCACATCGCTTTCGACCAATTTGCCATGATGATATTCGTGGTCTGCACAGATTTTTTCATTTACAAGACGAACTTGTACAAAAAATAAAGGTGTTCAAACCGAGAGAGTTCCTGATATTGACGTGACGATGGAGGGAAGAGACGCTAATTTCACTTTCTTTGCATCACTCTCGCTGCACTTTTCCCCCGCTTTTTCGCCATATCCAATCCGGTGCAGATTCCCGTCACCATGTTACCGACAATAGTACACTTTTCTTCTTTCGGCGTTACTGCAAGGAACTATAAGAAGTCCTGGAAGAAACCGTGTTTTAGCACGACAAAAAGAACCGAAAGAAGCCAAATGAATCGTTAGCACTGATCTTCTTACATTCTTCACTAACTTTCGAATCATCACCTGACTCCGAAAAACCATGCCAAGTACAAAAAACTTGTAAAAAAAATACCGATGACTTTATAGGCTTTAACCTAAGTGCCACATTGATGGTGCTTATATTTCAGGCCATTTCCATTGATCTTTTACAATATACTTTTTTCACAATGTTAAGCACAGTTTTTCTTCTTGATGTTTGTAATCTCTGTCAGATTCTTCTTTATAAATGTTCTATGATGTAACTCACCGGTTTCATCTAGACTAAGTACAACTTTCTGGCATGGCATTGGTTCGTAACTGACTGTAACGTCAAGTTGGCTCAAAATGGTCGAGATAATAGCCTCAGGAAGGAGTGCGCTACGACCTTGGCTTTCGATGACATCAAAGATCTTGAGAAGTCTTACATAAGTACGCAGAATTTTTTTGGAAGTGTCTGAGAACAAATTAAGTGAATCTATGAAATGTTTTCACTACTAGAAGGCTGACCATTTTCTCAGAAAATGAAGCGCATTTGCTGCACACTTCTAAATCTCATACAGAGCACGTTTCAAGCAAAAGACTGTGAATTCACTGTCTGCATCATAAGACGTTGTACAAATGCCTGAGCTCCCCCCTTGCTAACTGCAATACCTGGAACCCGAGAAAAAACAGCAGAGTCTTCACTGTAAACCATGGCCACAGGCAAAGTGAAGCCACTGACGGTGAAAGTCCGAGTGCTCACTACAACAGAAATTCGTATTCATGCGATGATTAAACAAATGTCAACTTGTAATCATTGTATCGAATAACTTTTGATCACAAATTTTTTCTTTTTGAAATTCAAACTTCTTTCCTTGGAAGGTTCAAAAAATCCGTTCGGGGCGGCTTGCACTTTTACAGTTACACGATTATCAAGAAGCTCTTTTCGCATCACCCAACTCTTCCCTTTGATTCAAAAATTATCCGAAAGCTCAAATCACGGCGATTTCAACATTGTGCTTAATTTCTGAAAATGCCTTTTCAGTGCGCTGTAGCAGCAAGAATGAGATTACGTTTCAAATTCAGAGCGCAATTTTTGCTTGACTATGGTTTGTGGATGGCTCTTTTTACTAGTGTTTCAATAGTTATTCGAAAGCTGTGATTCACGTGATTCTGGAAAAAAATGCATTCGATTTATGAAGAGTTTTCACACAGCGCTGAAAGAGCGAAAAAAATACCACAGTGCATCTTCAAAGTCTTCCCGTACATAGAAGTGATTGTGTGGGTGTGTGAAGTGTATGAGCGTGTGGTGAAAATCATGGAGTATCAAAGCGACACTGGAAGCCTGAGTTTTTTATTGTTCTAACAGAGAAAAAACTCCATTTCAATAACGAAAATGTTTGTCAACAGTGAAGCTTGCCACATGTGCCTTTACGAGTGGATTAGCGACAGCATCTCAGAACTAATGAAGTGTTGGATCTTTTTATTCTGATTGGGATTCTAGAATCTATCTAAGATCGAAGATATTCCTAGTATTTCAAAATCTCTATCTATTACCCTGGCCTGCAGGCATGACTCCACATCCAATCACTGTCGAGATTACAGCCAGCAACGGAATCACGAAGGAATCGCATAGACGTCATGTCGTGTGTGTAAGAATATACATCTTAACTTCCCTAAAAACTGACCAAACATTTCAGGTTTTACAGAGTCCAAATATCCCACTTTTTGTATCGGATCAATTACAAAACAGCAACGGTTCGACACTTAGCACTTGGGAGTGAGCGCCTTGGCAGCTCTTTGACTTTTCCAAGAAATCTAGGGGTTTCCAACTCGCCTAATCCAAAGCAAAATCATATGGAATACATTTTGCGACGATTCTGCAGACCGAAGACAGGAAGGCCAACTAGTGGAGCTAGATAAATGTCAAATGTTGAATGGAAATGAACTGCTTGGAAGCAACTACATAGACAAAATTCTCAGTGAATGCGCCATATCGTCAAGTGACGCGACCCATTACGCTCACGCCCTCTCATTTCTTACGGTGCAAAATAAATTCCAATTTTTCTCGAATAAAAAACTACAGTCGACAAAATGCCGACGTTATAAGCGCGGCTTATGAGAACTCTGTGGAAGATGATATCGATTGACGAAAAGAAGCATAACTTACCATGCGCAACAATTTTTGATATCATACTCTGAACACCAGAAATGGTATTTATTTCACTTTTTTGCTCTCATTAGCCTGTCCTACTTAATATCCCTTAGAATTTCTTTTGCTGAAAAGAGGTTGACTGGTGGACACGAAACCTTCTACAAGATCTTGCCGAGAAGTTGAGAAACAGGCAAGGGATGAGGTGGCACTAATAATCCATGAATATGAGCAGCAGAAATGGAAATTGTGGGAGAATTATTTGTAGGAGGTAATAATCGCACATTTATCAGGTCTTGTTGTGAGACACAAGGATGCTACATATCGATGGGGTTGCTAATGCATCAAAATGGGATGTAAAGTGGACTTTTTAAAGAATGCGACTGACGTGACACTGAGCTGAGACTCATTTGCTTTTTTTTGATCAATGAAAGTTTCACGAATTGCGCGAGAGAGAAACGAATGGAAGCATGCTGCTACCGCACTACCTGTGAAAACAGAACCCAAAAATCCAAATAAACGATCGAAGTGCAGCTCGTTTATAGCAATGACCGCCATTTGAACGCAACAGTTTGGCTATCAGATAATAGAACACATGCGTCACTTTGCAAGCTTAATTTAGAATACGCCGACTTAAGTATGTCAGTACGGGAGCCTTTCACTCAGGCCTGCAAGCAAGTAGTTTTAATGCAAAGCTTTTGCGTTTTTCAGATGAGTGACAATACATTTACAGTCAGAAAACTTTATCACAATTCCACTGCGTTAGCGTGAATTTTCCCACCCGGAACGTAATAGGTCTGCTTTGTCTGTTACCTGAATGACAAATCGAAAACACCGCCAGCGCTTTAGAATTGACGGCTCTGTCACAAATTTATTACGAACGAGTGGAAATGAATAAGCATTTCTGTTTTCCATCAGCTGCGCATGTGAGAGTTCCGTGTGTACCAGTAGGTTTCGTGTTGCAGCGGTCTTGTGTTTTGATAGAATCGCTAAGCGAACAACAACTTCGCTACAGCATTGCTCTTGTTTGTTGAATACACAACTGCACTAAGTCGCCGAATTATGATCAGTGCTTCTATGAAAGTGTTTTTATCAAGAATTTTGTTGATAAAAATGTTTTACAACTTCAGCAAATGTTGATTACTGCGTAATAGGTGTCAGATGAATTTAGCATGGCTGGAGCCCAGATGAGAGGGCGATTCTAAGGACACTATTCCATCGTGCGATCATTCACACTAGTGCAGGATATTGAGTGCAATGTGCTTGATATTGCACCTACATATTCAGAAATCAAATTTTCTGAGATTAGCTTCGTTATTCCTAATTCAACAACTATTTGGCTTTGAGGCTCACATCAGTTTTGAACTTCTTAGTTTTTTTTTTATAGAGGCATATTTTGATCAGTCGGTGTAAAGACGGATAAAAAAATCTGTTTAAGTAAAAGTACATCTTTTGGCGAAGGAAAGTCACAGTCTAAAAAATAATGTGCTCAAAATCTTGCTTAACGTGTTTTCAGGAAAAATTCTATCAATTTCTAGATCGCTACGAAAGAAATTCCTTCTACTGCACTTGATTCTGAGCAGCAACACCATGGTCGCATTGCTAATCATATTATTCTTATAGCAAAGAGAATTATTCTAGCGAAATGAATGGAGAGTGGTATCACTGTATGCAGAATTTCGGCTTCTACTTCATCCGTGGGCATTCCCTTGATTTTCTTTCCTACCTCTGCTTGTGATATCGGCCCAACACCATCTCCGAAGCAACTAGTAGGAAGCACGGTCGGGGATCCGTCGCCAAAACCCATTCCTTGGAAACGACATCATGAAAACCTGAAAAATCCCTTGCAAGTTTCGTCAGGAAAAAAGGAATATCATATGCACGACCAGCAGTATACAATTTGAAATATGTGCTAGGGTCCGCACAACTGGTGAAGACGGAGCATCTAAGTATCTAAGTAATTACCACTGCTTGCAAAAAATGCTTCTTTTCTATCATACCCGAGGGAAATGATTATTTTAAAAAATTAATATGTAAACTTAAGTCAGCATAACTATGTAATCTAAGTTTGTCGATCCAATCTTAAGCTTGAAAAGGCACCATAAACGAACATGGAGCTACGATTCAGAGTGTATATCAGATGACCGTGAGTTTCAACCACAGACGCTTTTCTAGTCTGCTTATCCTAGACTTGTATGCTATGGTATTACGTTGGACTGGAACCAATAAAGAAGTCAAAATCTGTTCAAATTGGGTCTGACAATCCCAAACTGTGAAAGTTCAGTCCTACAAGAGTTGTTTTTGCTGATATTCCAAACGCCTGCACTGCGTTTAGATTAGTTTCTCCGGAATTTAATTATTATTTTTTCGATACTGTTGTGTATGCGATTAATGAAACTTCGATTATATTCCTGATTACCTCAAACAAATACGCGAACCAAGGAGAAGAGGTGAAATTTGTAGATTTATTGGCTAAGAAGTTCTAGCATTTCTAGTGAATATATTACTTTTTAAAGCGTTTCTAGCAATAGAAAAAGATAGTGTTCCGTGATCGAATTTCAATCTTTCAACTTCACAAGGAATTTTTTTGATAATGTATCGTCAGATTTTGATTCCCAGAAAACTTCATTGCAAAACGTCGAAATTTTGGAAGGACTTCTATACACGCATGGAATCCTCACTTTCTAATATAGAAGCTGCACCTTTAAGAAAATGTACTTCTAACTCTTCTGAAAAAAGCATGTTTACCTGAACCATATTCGACATAATGTTGATACTCTGAACGTTTCACTGAATATATTTATTCAGGAAACAGCCAGTGTTACTAACAACAGCAAACAAAAGTAATCTCTAAAAATCAGCAGCGGTCATCATTTTCAGTATTACTCTTGTGATACGATTTGTGCATTTGGACAATTTATTGTACATCCCAATGTAATCAACAATCTTCATAACCTGAAGCTACCCGATTTGCAATTTGTTACTGTATTTGCTGTTGCAGTGCAGTGCTGAGTTTCTTGTATTCTTTAGCACACAGTATTAGTGGCTTGAGGTTGAATGTTCCAATTTGTACAAGTTTGCAACGCAGGGCTTTTCACGTAAGCACGGAAACAACTCAAATTTGAGTTATAGTTGCTTACAGAAACAGAATCAATGCAATACAGGCAAAGTGACGATATGTAGTTGAAGGGATAGGCACGAACGAAGTTGGTTGAATAACTGGACACTGTAACCCTGGTATTATGAACTATCTACGGTCTACGGTGGGATCAAGCTTTATAAAGGGAACGACGACGAAGGCTTAATCTGATAAAGCTACCTTTAGGGGTAAGTGCAAAGAGTTACAGGAGCACAACGGTGGGAAAGAAAAAATCACAGCACAAAAAGCTACACATTATATGAAGCGATACTACGCATCAAGAAAAAGCTCGGAAATAGCTTGGAGCTAAAATTCATGTGAAAGTGATGCTATCGGTTCAACGAGAAGGATATGGGAAAACATTGGAATAGTTTGTGGAAAAGGTCATGTGGAACTGTATGACAAGTTGAGTCAAGGGTTCAAGTAAACACACTTACTCTAGGAAGTCACGATAATGTAGATATAAGAACTATCTGTGGAATAATTCCTATAGCGACACTGTACAACATAAAATGTGAAACTCATATCGAAAATGTACAAATTCCACGTGTTTTCTGACCAGTTTAGAAGAACATTTTTGGTGCGAACTACAAAACTTTTTGAACAAACTTATTCCTACATTAACTACACCTCGTGAAAACTTTTCTGACTTCTTTTGGATGCAAGCACGTTGTCCAACCATTGTGAGCTTTCGATAGCGTTCGGTACGACGCCTACGTCGTCTCATTGAGCTGATGGCTTTTCGAGAAGGCGGCCAGAAGTCGGCTGAGGAGGAACGTCGAACTCTAATTAGTTGACGTGTACACGTTCATCTTTAATTCTCCTAATTCGATTTCGTGAATGTAGTCGCAGTAGATTAGCCAAGTGTTGGCAATGCACATTTCTGCGACATTTGCTGCCCTCTTCTTGCAGATCCTGGTCAAGTCTGTGTTCATTTATGATAGAGTTTCGGCTATGAGAGCATTAGTATCTCAGTTGTCTGGGAGAAGAAGTCGCCCTTCATTCAACAGGTTGTCCGTTAGGCATATCATAACACTTTGATTTTCTCATTCAGCAGGTACGAGGTTGTTAATTTGAAAATTTATTCGGTACAGACGAACAGTACAATGAATTTGATCGTAATCAGCCATCACGATCATGTTCATTGTACTGTTCGTCTGTACCGATATATCTTCAGATTAGCAATCTCGTACTTGCTGAATAAGAAAATCAAGGAGATATTTAATCATGCCGAGGTTAATTGATAGTCGGTCATGGGAATTGCTGTCATAACACCAGTTGCAAAACGCTCGGCTAGTCTAAGATTCGCTCTCACGCTTGTGTAAATCATCGTCCCGTAAGTTTACCCTTTCTTACCACACATTTTGAGCAGCAATATCCCATATATGTTCAGTACATAAGGAATGTACTGAGGAGCTTGATCTTCTTCTCTAAATAAATCACACTCTTGGCTCTTTGGTGCATGCGATTCTTCTTGGCTTTCGAGTGCAAATTCATCGCAGGGTAAATAAGTTGATTAACGCTGAAAACCAACATCCAAAACAAGCTCCTATTCCTTGATAAGGATTTTTCATGCACACCTTCGCTGTCAATTAAATCGTGAATGCGAGTTAATGGTGTTGTTAAAAATGCTACACAAATGAGACATTATCCACTGAAATAGTCACACACTAAAAGATGAATGATCTTTGGAAATCAGAAGCAGCAGATCACATGGATAATACGCTTGAGGAGTTTCTAATCAACAGGTCTGTGAATTCTTGGTACTTTTTCCCCATCCGCACCCATTTTAGATAGAAGATATTTTTTAGTCCTTTTGGACGTTTTAGTAATTGTTTGACAATTTGAATATCGAAATTCTGAAGGGTGTGTTTTATTTCTCAAATGATTTTTACATTATACCGTAAGTGAAATAAATACTTCTGTACTTATATGTAAGACGGCGACCATGTTTCAAACCGATAATTCACTGGACAGGGACTATTCACAGAAGTGTTAGTAAGCTTTCGATAGCATAAATCTCTGCCTACAGCTCCACATCGCCAATTCCAATGACACCCATTCATAGCTGTAGCATCCAGAATAAAATATTGTTTTCTCACTCGCTTTTCTTCTTCCTTATTACTACGCGTATAAATCGCTGGAAGCACGAAAAGCATATTAGCGTGTAGACACTTTTTCGGTAACATCAGCGTCTAAGTTTTTATGCGAAGTTTTTGTCGATTTGGTGAAAAAATTCCCAATAGAATAACAATATCTCAAATGCTATCGGTCGCCCCCTCCCCCTGCTGCTTGAGTTGGCCAGTAAGCAAAGTCGCCGCAAAGGTTCGTAGCTGAGTGAAATGTGTAAAATAAGGCACAGCAACGACTTGCCAGTAAGGTAATATTTAAACGGCGGCATCTACTATCATTTTATTGAGAATTTTCTCACCGTATCGACCGAAACTTTAGATGGAAACGTAGATTCTGATACTGCGAAAAATTTCTCACACGCTTATGTGCTTTTCGCGCCTTCAGTGATCTATACTTATGGTAAAAATGGAGGTGAAAGGCGAGTGAGGAATAAAATTTCAATCAGGATGCTACAGCGTTACAAAAGGGTATTTTGAAAAACCGGCCAACGTGGAGTTGTAGCCAGAGATTTATGCTTTCAAACAAAGAGAATGAGATCGGCTTGAAAATATTTTGCCGTCTAACATATAAGTACCAAATTTTCTTTCACACTAGAGCATCTTTCGCTGGACAGAGGTTTCATTCATGATTTCAATAACTAGTCCATAGCACAAATCTCGGCAATCTCAATGATAGGTTTTGTTTTTGAGAACGTCGTTTGCGTTGTTGCAGCTGCAAGATCATTGTGTTTCACATTCGGCGTCCTGTCGATCGTGCAGCGCAATTTACTTGTGGCGTTTGGTGTGCGCTACCAGTGTAAAACTCAACATTTTCAGCTGTAAAGACGCATTAAGGAGTCCTTTTTCAGAAACTAAGCATATCCTTGAATCTGTTAAGATTTTGTGCTATCAAATAGGTATGGAAGTCTAAGAGAAAAACCTTGTCTGGCGAAAATCACTCAAATGTGCAACACAGCTTTATTTTTGTTGCTGCAGGTCGTAAAGAGAACTTCTTCATATGGCACGCACTTGAAATTCCCGAGATTCAAGCTATCGATTGATTATTGAACGGCGCCGGTGTGATGCCGATGTTGCAACGCGCCGCATGTGAAGTACAATTTTAATTTTGAGTGTTGCAGCGCGATAAAGAGATTTCTTGAAAAACCATGAACACTATTACTTTTTTCGAGAGTAGTGCTATCGAAGAATTGCTAAACTTCTCGAGGAAAATCTTTGCACATTGAAAAGTGCCTTAGTGTTAAATAACATTTTCTTTCCACTGTTACAGCGTGATATAGAGACTTTAAAAAATAAAAGGCGCTTCTCAAATTTTTCGAGACTCATGCCGTGGAGTAACTACCAAATGTCTAGAAAGAGGGAAAATAAGTTTTTTTCTTCAATATGGTTTCTGGTAGGTGAAGTAGCGTATCAAGCGCAATGATGAGAGCGCGCTCTTCCTGCACTTACTCGAGCTACATATTGGAATTACCTCCACATAAACCTCTATTAGAAATGTTTAGTTGTAGATGATGTGCTTTACAGATACGTTCTTGCAAGACAGACAATACAAATGCACAATAAGGGTTGAAAGTTTGTTGATTTCTTGGATGGACGTAGTATTACCGCTGGAAAATGAAGGATTTCAAGAGAAGTAATCACTATTTATTTAAAAAATAATTGTAAAAGATTCATTCACGATATCTCATTTTTAGGTACCGAAAAGATGCCTCTGGCATATAAACTTCACCTATAATTGCCAATAAACCATCAAGGACGTCGAAGAGGCGGGGTAACATTTTAGGCATGAATGTGATCTTCTTTTCACTCTTACATCGTTCTGTTATAAAGTTTCAAAAAACCAATTTCTTCACCAAAATTCTGGAAACTTGGGTTATCTAATGATTTGTGAAACGTTTATGAAGAGCCATTTCGAAGCTCCAGTCGAGAAAATGACGAAAATTGAGTGTGAAACATAATTTTATTTTCCCTGCTGCAATTTAATAAAAAGACTTTTTCTACAGCTGAACAAATCACTAAAATTGCGGAGACTTAAGCTTTTGAATGACTAGCGAACGTTTGATAGAAAACTATTGAGCAGCGAGAAAGGCTCTCAAACAATCGTGTACCTCAAGTGTTATACGTCGTTCCTTAGGGGTTGATGACGGGATTCATACAGCATGTGATGCAGGACCATACGAAAAGTAAAAATAGAAGAAAGTTCTGACGTGGGGAAAAAATAGAAAAAGGTTTTCCATTTCATAAAGCACTGACGATAGCCACCAGTGATTGGCAACAATTGTTGCTCCTTACTTCGAAAAAAGCCACCAAGCCACCCGTGTATGTCTACTACAGAATCAACAAAGGTATAACATTGCCTGCATTAGATGTTAAAATTAGATTTATTCGTTTAACATTTTGACGCGTTTCCGTCTTCTTCAAAGTAAATAAATCGAGTTCTCTGTGCCAGCGAATAATAATACCGGATTACTATAAAATGAAGCTGTCCCTTGAAAAACAAAATATCGTTATACCCTACTTTTCGACTGTGTTTCAAGACCTCGCTTGAAACAGTGCATCACCTGATAAAATTTTTTGTCTTTCATAAAGCCTGTTATGGAAATGATGTACTACATGCGCGCTATGTTGCATATCAGTGAGATATCTCAAGTTATTATGAACAACTATTATGCCATGAACTATTAACTCTATTTTTAAATGGAATCGAATATATGGCCAATCCATTAGGTACTTATCAACGGCAATGAGCACAGTGGTGGCTCAGTCTCACATCGTACTCAGCGGGGCCTATGGGAGGTCATTTGTCGCTAGAATGTTGAAAATGTATAAACATCGCCGACTGCACAAATTTTAGTCAATTTTAGGCGCTAACAAACATGACTACTACTCCGAGGATTACAAACGTAGAGGTAATGACTATCAAAATGCCCCGAATATTAGATCTTTCTTGTTTGTTTATTGTGAAGAGCGTTCATAAAAAATGCGGCAGCTCCACAGAAGTACAGCCAATTTACAAGATGCAGAATTCTTCCACATTCATTTTGCTGATCGACTTTCACAGTGGATTTGGGAAAAATCTTCACATGAAAACGGATCCTTTCCTGACATTTCGTTAGCAATAAAGCTCTCTACCTGATTGTATGAATCACAACTGTTATTATTTGTTGCATATTGTTATTGTTATTTTTGTACTATTCATTTGACTGTATATGTATATTTACTGTATTATTGTTTCTTATTGCTATTTATATTTTTACTTTCGGCTACTTATATGGACCTCGTTCAAAAACACTACGAATATTTTGATAATCTGATAACATGTCTTGAGCATATTTTAAGATTTGGTATGGTACTTACATCGTATTAGAACTGTGAACGGTAGAACCTTTCCAAGCTCATGAAGGTAAAGGTATGATTCATTCCAATTTCCACGTCGTGGGATTTTGCCACTTGACATATGGCAATTCAGATAATTCGGAGTCTGTTCCTTATTTTGAGTAGGGGGTATATCCCCTGCAAGGAAACAGCTGATCAGAAAGGAGCCGTAATACTGATGAGCCTGAAAAGGTGAAACAGTTGTCTAGTTCTGTGCCATACCAGATCTTAAATAAGACTCGAAACATCTTGTCAGATTACCAGCTATTTATATGTTTCCATTTTAGTCTTAACAGAGGATAAAGTATAAAGCTCTCAGCCTTGATCAATCCCTATGGGATGCGCCATGCCATCGTTTTCGATGTATAGCTTTGTTCGAGTGACTGGTTGCATATCTGGCCTTTACAACGTTTCGTAGTGTTCTACCGATGTACCCTTTTAGTGCTGCTATCCTTCCAGATATGAAATCTGGAGCCAATCCGCCTACCACGGAAGTGATCGAAGGCTTGGAAAGTCTTGAGAACGCGATCGAACTATCGACCATTGATTAATCGATCGTGTGTGTCGCAGAGCGTCTCTAACCACTGCGCTACACGCGCCTTTAGTTGTATTATGATGCAATATTCTAGTTTTCATTGTTACTGTTTCATTATTCCCATTGCTTTCGTCCTTAAGGCCTTTCCCAACTAGTTTCGTTATGACAGTAGGGAAATAATTATCAAACGTCTTTTCGAAATTTAGGCAAAGTGAGGCTAACTGTGTGATTTTTATTTGTAAATTTCCACTTAGTTTTTTGAAAATGGCATCTAATCAAATGTTATGACATTTCCCAATTAGTGTAATCAGTTATATCACTTTGATTAGTTAGCGCCTAGATGATTTGCCAGTTTATTGCTGCTGTAATGCTTTGACTTCTATCGACTGATTGAAAATGGTTGTCTTGAATACATCACAAAAGAATTTCAGTTTCCTCCGACAGTGGCGGTCGCCGAAAAAAAGTTTGATTCAAATGGACCCGTTGCCAACATTCGAGCCGCTCTGTTGAAAACACTTTGCCACATTGTTCTCGACCAATTCGCCATAATGATGTTCGTGGTCTACAAAGATTTGATCATTTACATAATGAATTTGTACAAAAAAAGCTGATCGAACCGAGAGAGTTCCTGAAATTGACGTGACGTTAGTGGGAAGAGGAGTTCTTTTCACCTTCTTTGCATCACCTTCGCTGCACATTTTCGCCACTCCCCCCTCCACTTCAGTGCAAATTCCCGTCACCGTGTTTCCGACGATAACGCACTTCTCTTCATTCATCATCACTGTAAGAAACTAGAGGAAGTCCCTAGAATGGTACCATGTCCATTTCAACAGAAAATCAAAAAAGTCAAAAACAGTTTTGAGCACTGATTTTTTTTATTCTCCAAGAATTCATCGCAATCATCACCTGGCACTTCAAAAACTGTGTCATTCACAAGACCAAAAAAAAACTTTCAAAAAATACCGCTGTTTTCGAAGTTATTTAACTTGGTTCTCTACAAAATGCGGTTTTTTTGACAGTGTCATGTACAAATCCGCTTTTTGATGCTTGTAGATTCTGCCTCGAATTTTCGTAAAAATGTTCAAGGATGTGAACTTACCCATTTCTTCTAGACTAAGTACAACTTTCTGACATGCCATTGGCTCGTAACTGATTGTAACGTTAAGTTGATCCAAAATGGTCGTGATAACAGCATCAGGAAGGAGTGCACTACGACCTTGGCTTTCGAGAATATCAAAGACCTAAAAAAGCCCTTCACAAGTGCTCAGATTTTATTTGGAAGTGTTTTCGATCAAACTAAATGAATTATGCAAGTGCTTTTCGCTCAAGAAAGCTACGATTTGTCAGAAGACTGGAGCTCACTTCATGCTCATTTCTAAAATTCACGAAAAATGAAATCTAAGCATAAGCGTTGTGAACTCACTGTTTGCATTACAAGGCGTTGTACAAATGCCTGAGCTCCGCCCTTGCTAGTTGCAATACCAGGAACACGAGCAGAAACAGCAGGATCTGCACTGTAAACCATAGCTACTGGCAAAGTAAAACCACTAACGGTGAAGGTGCGAGTGCTCACTACAACAAAAGTCCGTAGTTAGCCAGTGACTGACCAGATATCAAATTCTGATCATTGTGTTGCTGTACTTTTCAATGTATTTTTTGTTTGGAGTTCGAAAACCGTTTCAGCAAAGGCCTCGATTAACACATTTTGGTACAGCGTGTATCTCTTCAAAAGCACGATTGTAAAGAAGCCTTTTCTGGATTACAGAGCTTCTGCCTAGGGTTCTATGTTTATTTCAAAGCTCAAATCTTGCCAACTGCGAAACTTTGTTCGTTTTCTGAAAAAGCCTTATCAGAACAGTGTATCAGCGAAAATGAGATTACGTTTTACACATAACGCGTAATTTTTGCTCGGCTAGGAACTGTGCATGACTTTAAATCGGAGTTTTAGTAGTCATTCTTTAGCTATAATGTCGCTGATTTTGGAGAAGGAATTTTTCCTTATCTAAAGTGAAATCTTCATAGAGCACTAAAAGAGCGAAAAAATACCACATTTCATCTTGACAGTTCCATTAGTAAATCAGAGTGATAAGGTATGGAGCTTATGAGTGTATAGAGAATGCCATGAAGTATTAAAGTAACACTGAAACCTAAAGTTATTCGTTCTTCAAAGAGACAAAAGACTTCTGAAAACGGAGATCGTGCGCCGCTTTACAAGCATGCCACCTAATTCATCAACTGCCGTGCACTACGGATTAGCGACAGCTACTGAGACAGATGAAGTGTTCGATATATTTGTTCTAATTTGGAGTTATTAAAAATTTGTCTTAGATTGAAAATATTCGTAGTACTATAAGATTCTCTCTCTATTACTTTGACCTGCAGGCATCACTCCACATCCAGCCACTGTCGAGATTATAGCCAGCAACGAAATCATAAAAGAATCGCTTGGAGGTTTTGCCATGTGGGTAAGGATATTCGTCTATGCTTCCTGAAAAATTTATGCAAACATTGTAGAGTCAAAAAAACACATTTTTTTTTTTACTTTCTGATTAACTACAAAGCAATTTCGAGCTGAGCACACAGACGTGGGTTAGATGACCTTGCCAGCTTCTTGGCTTTTCCAAAATACTCAAAGACTTCCAACTCGCCAAATAAAGAGTAAGATCATTTGAAGCACGTTTTGCGACAAATTCCACTATTGAAAGACAGAAAAATCACTAGCTGACTTAGATAAATGTTAAATATTGAAAGACGAATAAGTTGCTTGGAAACGACCACATAGACAAGAATTCAGTGAATGCGTCAAATCGTCAAGGACGCAACTGAAACTACGATCACGCCTTCTCACTTTTGATGCTGCAACACTCAGTTCCGACTCTCCTCGAAATAAAAAATTATAATCGACGAGACGACGATGTTACGATTGCGCTTCATGGGAAATTCTGTAAAATAAAATGTCGATAGACCAAAACAAAGCACTACCTTCGCTGCAGAACGTCTTTGGCATTGAAGCAAAATCGCGTTTGTTACACTTTGATGCTCTTATTAGACTCTCCTACTCAATATGCCTATGAAATCCTCCTTCTTGATAAGGGGGCGACTGATGGATGGAACCAAACTTCTATAAGATTTCACTGAAAGATTGAGAAACGGACATAGAATGAAAAGGCACCAAGAATACTAATATGAGGAAGGAAAATAGAAACTGCGGCAGAATTACTTTTAGGAAACGATAATTGCACAAAGTCATCAGGTGTTATTTTGAGGCACAAGGATACTAGATTTTGTTGAAGCTGCTAATGCATCAAATTGGAAAGTAAAGTGCACTTTAAAATAATGCGACTGACGCGACAGTGAGCTGGGGCTCCCTTATTCGTACTTTACTAAAAAGACACTACAATTACGCGAGAAACAAACGAATGGAAACTATGCCGGAGCTCGCACAACCACTGCAGACGAACCATCCAGCTATCTAAAATTTCAAATGACGATCCAAGTGGTGCTCAACGGTATTAATGCCCGCTCATTTAAACGACAACAGTTTGGCGAACGTTAGGAGAAGAACTCACTCGCCAGTCAACAGATTACTATTTAGAGATGACCGGCTAGGGCATGTTAGTTTGAAAAATCTTTCACTCAGATCTGCAAGCAACTAAATCTAATGTAGAACTTTTACGTTTCCAGATGAGTGATATTACACTAAAGTCGAGGAAATTTTATCTAAATTTCGGTACGGTAGCGGAAATTCTCTTATCCCTAGCGTAATAATCCTGTTTTGTCCGTTTTGTGAATGACAATTTGAAAGCACCGTCAGCGTTGTAAAATTGTCGACGCTGTTCGAAGTTTATCATGAACGCCGAAAGAAACTGAATAAGCAATTTTGTGTTGCATCGATTTCACATGTAGGAGATCTGTGTTGTGGACAGTTGAGCTTTGTCGAAGTTCCGTGTTGTAGCGGTCCTGGGTATCAGCTGATTGACTAAGAGAGTAACATTACTATATTTGACTGCTGTTGAAGACCTCGCACTTAATATTGATGCATCCTAATAACATATTTTAAGCCTTTCATGAGGTCTGTTATGGCACTTCTAGAGCGCTAAACACATGTTTCAGTCTTTCAGTCTCATCAGTGGCACGGTGCTTTTCGTTTGTGCCAATACTTCACAGGGGATTATATCTCCTACATATAGAGGAACTGACGACGATCAACTTACACTGCACGTGTGTCTTCGGATATTAAAAGCCAAAGTTAGTTGATTCATAAAACGATTGTAATTAGATGACTATTTTTAAACTTATTCATCGAAGAAAAATCAGAAAATAAGGCGTTCTATTCTAGCTATGATCGTGGAGCATACTTTTCTCGTTCTGTAGGAAGAGCGCCGAAGTAACTAACTCATTCGTGAACAATTCTGGAAAAGTTTTTGTTCAGAAGTCAGTATACAGAACCAAATTTCGTCAAACTGTACAGATTGAAGTTGTTGCAAGATTTGGGCTCAATATGATTAATGTGAGAAGTTTGGGTCGTAACCTTGAATGACTCAGTTTGCCTTAGTATTGCTTTTAATGAACAATTCTGTAGGCTTTTGTCCATCTATTTAGCTAGAAGTTCTTGATGTGCCATTTGTTAATACATTACCTTGCGTTTCATTGTTTTTCTGTTCGTGAATCAAAAATTTCATAAAATCGTGTATTTCTACCAGTGAAAATTTTCTCAGAATCTTGTATAATTCCGCTTTGTGTAACAGTTCTACAATGTGTAGATCTAAAATGTGTAGAATAGATACTAGCAAACATTAACATCCAATCATTGTCAGTAGTTGGTCGAGTTTCAAGTCACTATCAGCTGCATTGACGATAGTCTATTTCAACATACTTGCAACATCAGTCTACAACTTCGATGAGTGGAATTGCTTCGCTCAACTAATTCGTCTCTCCTATTTGCATCTCCTTCTCCTTATGTGAAGTAATTTCTTATGATTTATCGCTTTCAACAACGTTATGATGTTAAATTATATATCCGAGATTTTTAAGTGATATACAAAACGTTGAACTTTGAGTTTGAAATGAATTACCGGTCTCACACTTTTCCTCTTATGTTTCTTCATGGTCCCTTTTCATATATTGTGCTAACCTTTGATTTGATTTCCTGCTTTCGTCTGTCACCAATAAAAGTCTTCTAGTCTCCATGTGGTTCCTGCTGCTCTCTGATGATAATTAATGTTCCTTGTAAACGTAATTATTCAGTAAGGTAGGGTAAATTCTCCATAGAATCTTGAAATGACTGTACTAAGATTGTCACAGTTCATCGTCTCAGATAAACAATATTCGTCGAATATCGGATAGAACTTTCCAGATAGGTCCACAGCCAATTTGCGCAACCACAACCAATGAAAATTTAAGTCGTCCAAATTGAGAGAGATGAAGGGATGCGCTGTCGAGCTAAGATTGTGCGCGCTTGGTCACTTGTAGTGAAAATTGGTTAATTTGACGTTATTTGAAGCATAATGTTTGAATATATTCAAATAAAGGCAGACTTGTGTGTAGAAGCGCGAAAAGATATGCCGCACTACTTCTCTACCGAGGAGGTGGCAGTTGAAGAAAAGTCGTTTGCAAAAAGACGTGAACGTATTCGCTTTCTTGCTTGTGATTTTGCTTAAGTGACACCTTGACACCTTAACACCTTAAGTGACAGTTTCTACCGAGCTTTTCAAGAAAAAAACATTCGAACAAAAAATAATAAACTGATTGTACGCTCCTAGGCATAAGCTGTAGATACGATGGCGGTCGTGATTTCTCTTGGCAAGAGTCAAACATTTTAATCGGCGCCTCATCTTTATCAAAGCCAGCGAGTGAGTTTGACGATGGCGATACCGCCAAAACGGCCCATAAGCTACGAACAAAATGTAACCGTACAATCTCGAAAAAGGTTAGAAACATTCCCTGAGGTTGTTATAACAAATTTTCTATCACTGTATAAATAAAACAATCGGTCTAATGGTAATGATTATACTTTATCCGTTCCAACTGTTCATCGGAGGTGTGCAATGACGATATACTATTTGACAATCAGGATGTCACCAGTGTTTTTGTATAAATGTTTTTTGACTGCTTCTACCAACCAACTCGAGTGTGGAGCTAGTGCCAACATCTAACACAAGTGCTATGTTGAAGGGCTATATTGAAAAATTCTCAAGCAAATATATGTAGGCTGGACAGCTCACCAACGCGAATCACCCACCAAATAAGGATGTAGTGTTGTTGATTTATCACCGAAGGATGCGCCATGAAATCAACTTGATCAATTAATGTTGGAGGTCTCCAAATGCAATTGTGGCCGACAAAATGACTCACAATGCCTTACCGATTTACGGATCCACTTCTACTATGCTACACAAATCTGCTAACAATTTACCGATCTCGCTGAAAAGGCTTGCCAAGCGCGGATAATCAAATCGAACCAACGATCAGGAGAATATTGCAAAGCAGCTTTGATCACTGCGCTACATTCACCCATATAATAAATTTTTCTAACTTCACATAACCGCTCATTATAATTTACATTGCGATTCCCATCACTTCTTATGCTCGTTTCTTCGTTTTCATCGTCGACAAAGGTCACTGAACAATTTACGTGCTTATTCCACTGCCACTTGAAGATTTTTTGCTCTCTATGAATGCCGCGGTAATGTTGGGTTGTCGTAATCGTAATCATCTTCAATTTTTGTAAAGAAAACGTTTTCTACTATCCTGAAAACTTCCAAAGTTTAATACCCCAATTCTGAAATGGCTTTTTCAGGGGGCTGTAGCAGCAAAGATAAATTACGTTTCATTCTAGAAGCGTTCTTTACTGAACAGAGCTTTTCCATTAGACTTTTAGTATCATTCAAAACTTAGACCTCGGCTATTTTGGTACTACATTATATAATTGAATAGACGTTCTTAATGCGCTGTATAGTCAATGAGATTGCCTCACTACCCCTTCGGTGCTCACTCGCATCTCTCGAATTACGTTGCACACAACCATTTCAAAGCCGCCTCGAAAGAACGCGGTTATCTATATTTATTCGAAATTTTCCTCTCCCTCGAAAAACCCTGCTTTTGCATATAGAATTGTATAAAAATTTTGCTCCATTGTTTTACGAGTGCGTGCTTTTCATTTGTTCATTTCATATTGCCAAATAAACCCACACCTGAGCCTGAGCCAAAAAAAGCTCAAGCCTCGAAGTACAAAACGTAATCTTCTCTTCGTTCTTTCAATGCTCTATGGAAACCTTCTCAGAATTCACACTTAGGTTCAGGATCGTCTAATTTTATGCCATCAGATAACTACCGAAAATCTGTTGAAAGACCGGAAACAATTGAAAGACAGTTGATGTGCGCTGGATTGGTGGCGTTCGTTGCGAATGTTGCGAAATTAATTGCTCGCCGACTGTGGAAGTCAGTTTTCCGTGTTGCTATAGCGTGATAAAAGGGATTTCTCGAAAGTCGATTTAGCAATGTAGTCAAAATTGAAGCCTTCGAATGGTTTCAAAAGTTTATATGAAAATTTTTGCCCAGTGGAAATGTGCCGCGTTGGAAACTTGATTTTATATCTGCTGCAGCGCATTTAAAAGGTCTTGTCAGAGACGAATTAGAACAATAAGAGAGGTTTGAGCCATCGAATGTCTACAAAAAGTCTAAAAAAGTAGGAAAAGTTTGGTTTTCAAAGGGCTGAAAATAATAACGGTAGCGGAAATATAACCTATTATTTTAATCAATTTTTCAAATCATTGATCAGTTTCAAAATTTAATTCTTTGAATTTCAAATCAGGCTGTTGCCAGAAGGGTGTGATATGTTGGAGAATGTTCTAATAGCCATATCAGATGCTTGCACGCCTAAAGCAGCATTTGCGGAAAAGAAAGTCTAAAGACTGCAGCCAGCTTAAAAGAGTCCGCACCGACATTTTCAATCTCCATCCCTTTTTTTTTTTTGGAGAAGACATCCAGTCTTTGCCCAGCAAATGATGAACTTCTCGTCTACCACTCATTTGTGAATATGTCCTGCGGCGGGCTGAAAAATAGTGCGCGAGCTTCGGGAAGTGGGTTAACAGCATCGAAACTTAGTATTATTATTATATTAAGACTGATTTCAAGGAAATCAACAGTCACGCTATATATGGTTGGTAAGGATTAAGGCTTTGCAACTCGTTTAATTTGATGTCGATCCTCATGTTTCGTACTTGGCAGTATCCTACATGCTACCATGTTTGAAGTTCCTCAAAATTGAAAGATTACCCCAACCACTGTCTGTTAGAGCTCCATTGCCAAAACTAATCACGGCTGAGCAACCCTCCAATTGAAGTTTTTTGTGGTTGTTAGCCTTTACTCGCTTTCCCCTATTAGTCTGCGACGTAATCTGCGATAGTTTGTATTTACGAGATAATGTGTACGCGAAAGACTGACTGACCTCTTTGCCAACTACATAGAAATTTCTCCAGAACCGCAACACACGGCATAGTGGTCACAAACAGGCCGTCAGCCGATTTCATTGGCTGCTGCAATAGCAGTACATCTAGCATGAAGCTAAGGTATAATATTACCTGTAAGGATTGCAAATAACTGCTGTTCCATTGCTTCGTGAACGGTACTGAAATCCTGATCGTTCATGTGTCAGTTTCGTCAATCGGATAAAGACTTCATCCCCAAGGGCTTTTGAAACATAGTAACACAAAAACTTGATTAATTATCCAGATCACAAAAATATAGCCACTGTCGCTACCATGACGCTAGCCTGCAATGTCCATTGGCGATCAACGGCATGACATCGCACGTGCATACGCAGTCCAGCAACAAATGCACGTCATCCAACAATTGAATTATCATTGAAAGAACTTTTGTAAACGTATTCCTAAAAAGAATAATGCTCAAGTGTCCTAAAAATCCTTACTTTTGATATCAATTTCTGTCGCATGCAATCGCATTTCACGGATTGCGCTCCTGAGTTTATGGTTTTTTCTAAAAAGATCTTTGCCATTAATTCATCAGTATTCATTCGACAGCTCGAAAAATGGACATTTTAGAACCAAGGTTAGCTCTTAGAAAAAGCATTTTCTGCTTGTGCTACTAGCGAGCAAATGGTAATATTTTGCACTTGCAGCAATCAACCCGTCCTTTGATCTGTAGCAGATTTCGCGGTACGTATATAATGAAACTCTATGCTAACAATTTTCACTGTTACGAAAATTTGGTGAATTATTATTGAAGGGGCTTCTATAAACGCAATCTTAGTGGTAAGAACGCTTAGTTTACTTGAAAATTCTTACTTTCCATTACGAAAGCTACATTCTTGAGAAAACAGCTTGTCAACTATTCTTGAAAAATGCATGTTTCTAAGCCATATTACATAATGTTGGTATTGTCGAAAATTTATCAATACATTCATCAGTAAACATAACCTGTAATAACAACACCAAGCAAATTCCAATTACAAATGGCACAAATCTTGAGTAAAATTTGAGCATTCCTCACTAGTTTTTGTTGTCTCCACTCTGTTTGAACCTTTTGGTAAAAATGTAATTTTTGAGTTTATTTGAGGTATACATGAGTATTGTAGCTGAAATCAAGTGAATTCGAGCGGTGTATTTCATTCTGAAAAGGCTTGCTTCCTGCGCCGTAACAGTCGTAATAAAATTTTTTTCACACTAAAGGATTTCTCGCCGGATAAAGTCTCTCAATCAACAACAATCAGTAACCATTCGATAGCGCAAATCTCAAAAATTTCAATGACATAGTTGATTTTGAGAAGGACTACTTAGAACGCTGTAACAGTCAGAGTATTGATCTTTGCACTCTAAAGGGTTGGGTTTTGCGACATTGTCCTTAAGTCGCCGCGCTTTTTGCGACATGTCGATTAGCTGCGAAACGTAACCTTCTTTTGACTACTACATGCAAAAAGGAGTTCTTTCTAGAAACAAAGTTACTATGGGAATTTTCGAGATTTATGCTACCGAAAAGATATCTAAAGTCTGACAGAAAGGCTTTGTTAGCGAAAAAAAGCTTCAGCGTGAAAGATAGTACTATTCTTACTACTAGAGCGCATAAAGGAAGCCCTTCTAAAATGAAGTACGGAATGCTAAACTATCGAGAATTCAGCTATTAAGCGGTTTTTCAGAACTATTGAAAAATCAGAAAAAGCGTTTTTTCCAAGGGGTCACAACAGGATGCGTACATCGAAAGGGATTTGAATTTGCAAAATCTAATATTCTTTTAACTGTGATGGCACTCTAATAAATACTTTCTCAAATCCAAGTGCGTCGTTATTTTCTTACGGTTTTCTAATTAATAATCATTGAATGCTCATGAAGAAGTTTTATCCGGCGAGAATTGCTTGAATGTGAAACAAAATCTTATTTTGATTGTCACAGCGCAAGCAACAAGCCACTTAAGCAATAGATTACGCCGTTCAAATCCAATTTTAGCTATTAGATGATTGCCAAGGAGTTTTACAAAAGTAAAAAATGCGATTTTACCAAAGGACTCAAACGGTGGAGATAGGTGAAATCACTCGTATCCTTCCATGGCTTCTTCGCATAACATAGCTATGAATAAAGAAATCGAACAAAATTAAGCATTCATTTGAGAAATGGAATCTGAAGTGTACTAATGGTGAGAAAAATCTTTAGAACTATCGACGAAGTAGGACCGGGAGCAATAAGCAGCACTTTTCTTGGCAAACTATTCATTGCCTTCCAGCTTTCAGTCGGTATGATGAATTTCATGCACTTTATACAGTAAAGTACGTGAAAACTAGTAGTAAAGAGATAGTAGGCAAGAAAATTAACAGAAAGAATCGTCAACTGCGCAAATTTTATTCAATTTGAGGCGTTATTAGACGCCGCTAGTACTTTGAAGACTACAACCGCCTAAGTAATGACGTTCAAAATGCCTTGAATATCTAGATCTTACGTGTCTATCATTTAGAGTCTGTTTGTGAAAAATGCGGCAACACCACAGAAAGACTGTAGATTTATAAGATATAAACTTTTGCTCGCAAATAATTTGTTAATCAATTTTCACAGCGTATATGGAAAAAATTTTTAAAGGAAAACGGATTTATTTCTGATAATTTATCAGCCTCCAAGCTCTTTACCTGTTTAAATGAATTACTATCGGTGTTATTTATTGCATATGATCACTGTTTCTTGCTTACTATATCACTGCTCCTCATTGGCGTTCATATTCTTTCGTTTTACTTATGTGAAAGGATGGAGTATAAAGCTGTACGCGCTGATCAACTTTTAAGGAATGCGCCATGCAATCGTTTTCAGTCTTTAGTTTTATTTGAGTAATTGAATGGATATCTGGCCTCTAGAGTGATTCGTGGTGGCCTACCGACAATCACGTCAGTGGCTGCTATCCTCCGAGGTAAATTATGGTACCAACTCATCGGCCCCGGAGGAATGGAAGACTTGGAGAGTCTCCGGTGTGGGATCGAACCATCGACACCATCTACTGATCGGCTAGTGTGTTGCAGAGCACTTTCAACTGCTGCGACATGTTTTCTTTAGTTAGATTGTCATGTAGTGTTGTATTGCTAGTTGTTATAGTTCTGTTATTTCTGCTGTTTTCGTCTTTATGGACTTTCTCAATCTAGTTTTATTATGACCACTAGAGAAACGATACTGAGAGCGTCTTCTCGAAAATCAAGCAAAACGAAACTACTTTGTGATTTCTTATTTGTAAATTTCTGGTTTTAATCTTGCTTTCTATTTCTAATTAATCCATCTACATAGTCTTTTTCACTCTGACTAGTCATCACTTATATAATTTGTAGTTCATTATTGCTGTGGTGCTGTGATGAAATGCGGTCAAATAAAAATGTTAGTGTCGAACGTATCACAATTCGATTTCAGTTTCCGCCGACAGTAGCTGTCTGCCGAGAAGAAGAGCGATTCAAATGGACCCGTTGGCAACATTCGAGGCGGTCGGTTGAATATGCTTTGCCACATCGTTCTCAACCAGTTCGCCATGATGATGTTCGTGGTTTACACAGATCTGTTCATTTAGAAAACGACTTGTACAAAAAAATAAAGGTGTTCAAACCGAGAGAGTTCCTGATATTGACGTGACATTGGCGGGAACAGGTGTTATTTTCATCATGGCTGCATCACCCTCGCTGCACTTTTCCCCGTTCCTATTTGTCATATCCAATTCAATGCAAATTCCCGTCACCATGTTATCGACAGTAGTACACTTCTCTTCTTTCGGCATAACTGCAAGGAACTATAACAAGTCCTAGAAGGAACCATGTTTCAGTACGACAAAAAGAACCAAAAAAATCCAATTGGTTCTTGGGCAATAAGTTTCTTATATCCTTCATTAGCCTTTGAATAATCACCTGACTCCTAAAAACCGTGTCAAGTACAAAAAACTTGTAAAAAAATACCGTCGACTTTATAGGCCTTTACTTAAGTGCCACATTTTTGGTGCATATATTCCAGGCCATTTTCATTGACTTTTTATAATATACTTGCTTTGACAATGTTAAGCACAGTTTCTCTTTTTGATGTTTGTAATCTCTTTCGCAATCTTCCGCATAAATGTTCAAGAATAAAACTTGCCAGTTTCTACTGGACTAAGTACAACTTTCTGACATGGCATTGGTTCGTAACTGCACTTGATCCAAAATGGTCGAGACAGTACCTGGAGGGAGGAGTGCGCAACGAACGTGACATTCGATAACGTCAAAAACCTTAAGAAGTCTTTCATAAGTACGCAGAAGTTATTTGGAAATCTTTTCAATCAAATCATATGGATCTATGCAGGTGCTTTTTGTGCGAGAAGACTGATAGTTTCTCAAAAATGAAGCTCAAATCGTGCACCTTTATATATCACGAAGAAACTGATTCTAAGCAAAAGAGTTGTAAACTCACTGTTTGCATTACAAGACGTTGTGCAAATGCCTGAGCTCACCCCGCCCTTGCTAGTTGCAATACCAGGAACACGAGCAGAAACAGCAGTCTTCACTGTAAATCATGGCAACAGGCAAAGTGAAGTCACTGATGGTGAAGGTCCGTGTGCTCGCTACAAAAAAATCCATAGTTTTCCAACGATTTTTCATACTTCAAATTCTAATCACTGTGTTGGAAAACTTTTCAATTGCATTATTTTTTATTTGAGTTCAAAACCGTTCAACAAAAAAGCGTGAATACCCGTTCGGGAACGCGTGCACCACTTCACGTACACGATTATTGGAAGACCTTTTCGGGACTACAAAATTTTTATTACAAATCTTTAGAGCTACTTGAAAGCTCGAGTCACGGTGGTTTCATCGCTGTGCTTGGCTTCTGAAAAGCCTTGCAAATTTGCTTTGCTAGGGTTTGTTGATGGCTTCTTACCACAGTTCTAGCAGTAATTCAATAGCCATAATCTCTCTGATTTCGAATAAAAATGTGATCCTTTCGTTATAATTTGAGCCAACATGTCATGTGGTCTGGTAAGGGCTCTTGTACAGCCCGAGACACGTGTTTCGTCCTTACGGACTCATCAGCCGGGCAGAACCCGTCGTCTGTCGATCTTCTTATAGTCAGTTCTCTCGGGAGCGTTACACTCCTTATAGAGAGTTGTCGACGACGTACGTTTTACACTCTATGTCAAGCGAAATATTCACCTAACACAGTGTTTTCGCACTCGATTGCTAGCTGGCTGGTATTTTTATCATATTATACCTTTCCTTCGAGTTCTTCATAAAACCACGCAATTTCAATAGATCCTTTCATTATTATTTGAGCCAACATGTCATGTGGTCTAGTATGTGATCTCTAAAAAGATTTCCACCTAGCGCTGTATGAGCAAGAACAATTTATCTCTCTTGCTTACAGTTTTCTTCGTAAGTAAGGGCAATATCCGTATAAAACACATGAGCATGTAGAGAAAATTATGGAGTATCAAAGCAAGTAAAAGCAACATTTTTATATTGAAAAAAAGCTCCATTCTAAGACGAAAATCGTGTGCCTTTCGCAAAGCGTGCTCCGTAATCTATCAGCTGCCGTTCCCAACTGATCAACGACAGCTTCTGAGTACAAAAAAAAGTGCTGCATGCATCTAATCTATTTGTGATCCATAAAAATTTGTGCAAGATTGAGAATATTTTCAGTATTGCGACATTCTCCATACATTACTTTGACCTGCAGGCACTACTCTCCGTCCAATCACTGTCGAGATTATAGCCGGCATAGAAATAACAGAGGAGCTTGGAAGTCTCGTCATTTGTGCAAGAATATTCGCTTTCCCTTCCTAAAAACTGATCAAACAAAAGCATTCTAAACTAAACGAAAATCAGGTTCTTCACTTTTTGCATCAAATTAGCCACAAGACATCAATGGCCTGACAATTAGCACTTAGACGTGGGTTACAACACCATGGCAGCTTTTTGACTTTTTCTGGTAGGCCTTTTCTCCTCTCATTGACTTTTTTGACTAGAAGGATTCAGAGGCCTACAACTTGCTTAATTTAAAGTGAAATCTTTGGAAACAGGTTATGTTGCAGACTGTGTTATGCGAAGCATAGGAAAATTGACTACTGAAGTCAAATATTGTCAAGTTTGAATGACAAAAAGCTGCGTGGGAGCGGCCATGAATAGAAATTTCAGTGAATGCACGAATTCGTCAGTTGACGCAGCTAAAATTCCGTTCATACCTTCTCATTTCTAATGCTTCAACATAAAATTCGGGCTCTCCCAGAAGTAGAAAATTTATTTCGACAAAATACCGGCGTTACAAGTGCGCTGTCGCGACGAAGCGTGTAAAAGAAGATATCGATTGCAGAAAAAAAGCACAACATGAGCTGTGGAAGCGTTTTGACAAAAAGAGGCGGACTGGTGGGTAAACCGAAAACTTTTACAAAGTCTGCAGATAAGGAAGGAGATGGCACCAAAAAAACCATTGGTATGAGAAAGGAAAATGGAAATTGCAAGAGATATACTTGTAGGAAGTAATAACTGCACAAAGTTTTTACCTTTGTCGTGAAGATGGGGAGGGGGGTAGCAGCGATTGTATAACAGTGGTGCCTGTAAAGCAAGATTTTCGTTATTTGATTAGGAATTGTTTCTTTGCTTTGCAAGAAACTCCAGATATAACGTATGACCCTGATACTGAAAGATTTTCTCTACATGTTCACATGTTCTTTATGCTTCCAGCTAAGTAAGTTTGGCTTGCACGGCCAACGTAAAAGATAATCTCATGAGTCGCTTCTATATCCCATGCCGTTTAACGGATAAGAACCCTCCAATCTCTATGTTAGATAACTTTCCAATCAGACTTTTTGTTTTGAAAATCGGAATCATTTCACCGAAGAACTCGATTATTTTTTTGGGTCGGCGTCTGCCTTTTTAGGTACACGATTGTAAGGTCTTTCCCGCATTACACAGCTTTCACCTTAGGTTCTAAAATTATTCTTATGTCCGGCGATTTCAACACTTTTCTTGGTTTCTGGAGAGGCCGCCTTAGTGCACTGTATCAGCAAAAATAAAATTGCGTTTCACAGTCAGCATAAAATTTTTGCTCAGCTACGATACGTGGGTAGCCCTTTACTAAGCTTCTGTAGTAATTCATAACTATAACCTCGCTAATTCAAAAAAGAATTTATGTTTTGGAAAAATATCACATTTTATCCTTATGATTTCTTAGTAAATAGGAATGATATATGTATGGAGCTTCTGGGCGTGTAGAGAAAATTATGGAGTATCAAAGTAACACGGAACCTAGAGTTATTCATTCTTCAAGCAGACAATCAAACTCCATTTGCAAACGAACATTGTGCGTTGCTTGCAAAGCGTGCCAATAATATCAACTGTCATCTCATGAGATTAACGGTAACATTTGAGGATAAATGATGGATATAGCTAGTCTAATAGGGACTCATGAAAGTTTGTCTAAATTTACAGATTCCACTATTAGAAGATAGAAAAAATCACTAGCTGAGTTACATCACCTGTACCACCTGTCGTCCCGTTGATCGTCGAGTGACTCAAACGGGTACCAGCAACTCTTCCATTTTTCCCTATCGCGTGCAAGAGTAGCCCAGTGGGTCCTCCTCGCTCTAGGGATTCGCTGAGCATCATATCTTTCTTCTATCGCTTTCGTGAAGAAATCGGACCAACGGGTCACTGGTCATCCTTTAGAGCGCTTGACGTCCCGAGGAATCCAGTCGGTAACGACTCTTGTCCAACGGCTGCCGTTGAAGCGCATCACGTGTCCGGCCCACCTTATTTTCGATATCCTGGCGTGTAGAACGGCGTCTCTGATTTTCGATCGTTGACGTGGGTCATAACTTCGGGTCCTTTCTCTCATTTGCGAAATACGGGGTACTCCTAGCATCGACCTTTCGACTGCTCGTTCGATAACGGCAAGTGATCTTTCATCCTGCTTACGTAGCGACCAGGTTTCCGCTGCATACGTCAGGGCAGGGATAATTGTCGAGGCGAAAAGGTGGGCATGGAGTCGTATGTTCTTTGTCCTCTTCACTACATCTTCGATGATCTTAAACGTTCCCCAAGCCGCTCGTTTTCTCCTGCTCAATTCTGGAGCTAGGTCGTTCATCATGTTGATGTCACGACCTAGATGGACGTAACTGGAGCATTCAGAGATTGTCATTCCGTTAAGCGTGAATGGGGCATTAGAAATCCATCCGTTCCTCATGAACATTTTTTTCGTAGATTCAATTGAAGACCAATCTTTCCACAGGCGTTATCGAAATCTGTCAATGTTCGTTCCGCTTGGCTGATGTTTGGTGTTATGAGAACGATATCGTCAGCAAAGCGAAGATGGTTTAATTGTCGATCGTCAATTTTCACTTCCATTTCGTCCCATTCTAATGTTCGTATAACGTTTTGTAGGGTGGCAGTGAACAGTTTTGACGAAATAGTATCGCCTTGCCGAACCATTCAGTAGTTGAAATCGCAACTCTGAGTTTCAGTTGTCGCTTGAACTTCGCGGTGGGTGTATTCGTAGTTGTATAGAGAAAATCGTGCGCTGGTGGCAATGCATAATTAGAAAGAGTGATGTGTTACTGATGGCCTTCTATAAAAGCCTTTCTTAGTGAAAAGAGCACCCACGTGTACCCTAAGAATTCCTACATTCTGATACGGCGACCACATCAATGAAGAAACAACTTATTTCCATTTCCTGCTCCTTAATTTTCCACTATATATGAAAGTCTTAAAAAAGACAATTTCTTCAGTGTATGACTTTTTTGAAAGTCCTATGTGGTGCGATTTTTAGTTGCAGTAGCACAAATTGCCACAAGTGATAATAAAGAGCGAATCTCTGCTATGAATAGCTTAGTACTTTCCTCTACCCGAGCCTATATTTAAAAGGACGTATTTTTAAATCTTTTTTGACATCTTAGTAATCACTCAATAGGTTGAATCTCGATATCTTGATTCTATTTTGCATATGTTCCCTATATTATATTGTAATAGAAAAAGGAATTTTTTCTCACTCAAGCCTCTTGTGCTGGACACAATTTCTAATTCAGACTTTCGACAGCCATTCGATAGCACAAACCTCAGCGATCTCAACAATATGGATAGTTTTTCAGAAAAACATCTTAATGCGTTGTTAAAAGTAAAAGAATATTGAGGTTCGCACTGGGCGTCTTGTCAATCGCGCAGCGCAATTCACATATTGAGTATAATGCGCGCTGAGTCCGAAACCCAATATTCTTTTTAGGTGTAACAACGCAATGAGAACTCTTTCTCAAAGATTGAGCATAATGCCAAAATCGTTGAGACTGTGCTATCGAATGGCTGTTGAAGGTCTGAGGGAAAAGCTGTGTCCAGCGAAAAGTGTTTAAATGTCCAATATAATTTCGTTCTCATTGCTATAGTGCGCTAAGAAATTTTTTTCAAACACACCCCTGAAGTCCTCGAGATTTAAACTATCAATTGCTTATGAAAAAGCGGTGGCCTGAGGCCAATGTTGCGAAATCCATCCACATATCAATGCAAGGTTTGCGCGCTTCATGTAAAGTACAAACTTCTTTCGTTGTTGCAGCGGAATAAAAAATTTAGAAAACCAAGAACACTATTGAATTTACCGAAATCCGTGCTTTCGAAATCATTGAACTTTTTAAGGAAAAGTTTTGCTTAACGAAAAATTATTGAATGTGAAATGAAATATAATTTTCTTATTACAACGTAATTAGACGCTACTCTAAAAATGAAATACACAATTCAATCTATTGGGATCTCAACTGCTGAATGACTACTAATCTCAAAAGAGGGCGGAAAATACGCTAACTGAATACGAGTGCGGATGGGGGAAAAGTAGCAAGCTTAGTTATCGTAAAAGTTATCGATGACCTGGCACTGCATGTACTGAGCAGCATCTTTTTTGACATACCTTTATATATATCCGTTGCCTTCCGATTTTCAGCCACTATTATAACTTTCAAGCATTGCATATAATAAAATATATCAAAACTGATAATTTTCTAATAGTCAATTTTTGAGCCACGCGTGTCAGTGGTCTATCAAAGTGGGCTGACTTATAGAGCCCGATACACATGTTTCAATCTTGCGATCTCATCAGTCGGGCAAATACCCTTTCTCGTCTTTTGCCAGTCCACTGTGGGTATGATGTATGATATATTGATATATTAAATATACTGATTGAATACTATGATATATTAAATATACCAGCTAAGAGCAATCGAGTGTACAACACTCTATGTTTGGTGAGATTTTCACTGGACATAGAGTGTAAAATGTTCGTCGTCGCTAACTCTTAGTTTGGGCACTGGAGCTCCAACAGAGATTAGCAAAAGACGAGAAAGGGTAACTGCCCGACTGACGAGATTGCAAGATCGAAACACGTATCGGGCTCTATAAGTCAGCCCTCATTGACAGACCACTGACATGCATGGCTCAAATGATGATTATCAGACATATTGAAATTTGAGCAGTGGTCTTAGGAAAACACTCGAAGCAAAAGTTATTCATCTTTTAGTCTGTGTGGTTCATTTTGCAAATTGTGTCGCACTAGACCGGTGACGCTCTCATAAAACTGAATTAGGTGAAGTTTTTTAGAGTAACTGAACTTTTTCTATTGAGTTTCTGCTGCACGAGAAATATCAGTCAAGTATTCAGATAAAGAATAAAGGATAAAGCTCTCGGCGTTGATCAATCCCTGAAGGATGCGTCATGCATTCGACTTCAATTTTTAACTTCGTTTGAGGTAATTGAATGCATATCTGGAATTTACATTAAGTCGCGGTGGCTTCCCGCTGAACCGACTCAGTGTTGCTTATCCTACCAAACAAGTCTGAGACCTGCCTGGTACCAATTTACAGACCCCGGAGGGATGGATGGCTTGGTGAGCCATGAGCGCGAAGTATTCAGATATGATATGATATATACGTCCAGGCTCTGACAGAGGCGATTCCCCGCGAAACGTTAGCTATCGAGTTTTGAACGAAAAGAAGTACCAACCTCCGTGCAGTTTGACTAAAGAAAAGGATAGTCCGTGACAATTTATGCTTGGAGTTTTGCTTATAAATCAGCATCCTTGGATATCTAAGACTTTTGGAAGCAGTAGAGCTTTAAGGATGAGGTCGGTGGGATAGCGGATACGTTTAGACAACATCCGATGAAGAGGACATGATTGTACTCGCAATCCCGGGTGGGATAATCGAGAGTTCACAGCCCATCTGAGGATTCGAGTTTATCTCATATTTTGACATTTTGTATTCGCATTTCACATATATCTATCATAAAAAATTGGGCACTAAACAAAAATTTGAACCGATAGACAAGAGTTCTTAGTATCCGTGCACTTTGCAAGCCCTCCCTCCCCTCGCCCCACTGCTAGAAACCTAGCCCAACCTGAATTCCCAAGATAAGCTCTGGAAAAGAATGTCATGCTTATGGAGTTACAAAAAGAGTATTCACACTGGATTACTCTCGTACGCGAGCGAGACAATTGGAGAGTTTACTAGCTCACGCTCTATAACTCAGCAATTTTTCAAAACGGGAGTGTATGCAGTGACTGACCGGATCATTTGACACTACTGTAATGAGTAGCCTCTCTAAGTGTTTCAGTAGATTTGAAGGACTGGCAATTTGGCCTCTTGAACTTCGTTTGTTCCTGTGTTTGTTTTACAAAATTGAAGTGTTTTCTTATACTTTTAGAAATTAAGAAATTGCTCATTTAACGTCGAAACGAACGTCGTTTATTGGAGGATGTTTCATGAACAGATTATCACCTAGTTTCTTTTTCTTCAAGTAGGACTGTTGCTGTGGAAAATGGTGTGGGGCTTAGAAAATCAGGCTATTGAAGAGGTGTGGAAATGCCTGTGTCTCAAAAGTCTAACATCACATGCATTATTTTTTGCATGCAGTGGGTTGTTTTCCAGTCTCTGATGACTGTGATGACTTCTGGATATTGTATGGAATGAGGGGTGCGACGTGGCCGAATGATGCTTGTCGCGGCGCAGGTAAAGTCGAGCTCTACCAACCCTCCCTCTCAGCTCTCTCCGGCTGTCAATAACAATGCCCTATGGAACGCCACAGCAAGGCTATCCCCGACATTGCAAGATGACTCACCCATTCCGTATCTTACGGCGGTCAAGAAGGAAACGAAAAACAAGTTAATTGCTAGAAGTACTGGGATTCACACAAAAAGGAATGATGTGATAAAGAATCAAATGAGTTGCTAAAAAGTAGGGGATGAAGGGTTTTCAAGTAAGCAAAATAAGTATTCTAATGTATATTGTATATTGAATATTGTAGTGCTCTTGTATATTTCTACTCATACTGCTTTCATTCTACAAGTTCATTGTTGGGGATTTTAACGTGGAAATCGGACCTTAAAGAACGTCCGAAGAATGTCACATTGGGATCCACGGACTAGTATGGTATGAACAGGGTGTAAGGCTATCTGAGATTATCATGGCGACCCAAACCACCCGTGGTAAGTCACAATTCCAAAAACCTCACTCTCAGCAGTGGACGTGGGAGTTTCCCAATAGAGAGTACAATAATGAAATTATCATCTTAGTAAATCAAAGAGATTTTGCCTAGCCGATTTCGCTACTTTTCCGAAGTGCTATACGGGACCTGACCATCCTCTCCGCGCAACGTTCCATTTTTCGCGGAAAGGAGAGAAAACTGCTAAATTCAAACAGCGAATTCTTAAAATTATCATAAACTGGGATAGATTCAAGGCATTAGTCTGCTCTTGGAAAGTTTCTCCTTCATCGATTGAAAAAGCCTTTGATTCAGTGAAGACAGAAGCAGTTATAGAAGCTCTGGAGAATCGTAATCTGTATTAAGATTTCACGATCAAAATATCGCCATTCTACAACAATATCAACATTGACGTAAGAAGGGGTGCTTGACAAGGCGAAACAATTTTGCTAAAATCATTTACTGCCACTCTCCAAAACGTCATGCGTATAGAATGGGAAGATATGGGCGTGAAAATTGACGGCCGACAATTGAACCATCTTCGTGTCGCTGATGATATCGTCCTCATAACATCATCCATCAGCCAGGCGGAACAAATATTGACCGATTCCGACAACGCCTGTGGACAGATTAGGCTTCAACGAATCTGACTAAAAGATATTCACAAGAAGCGGGTGGGTTTGAATGCCTCATCCACGCTCAACAGAACGAACATCTCTGAATGCCCCATCTACGTCCATCTAGGTCGTGAAAACAATCTGATGAACTACCGAGCCCCAGAGTTGAGCAGGAGCAATCGAGCGGCTTGGGGAGCATCTAAAAGCATCGAGGATGAAGTGAAGAGGACAAAGAACATTTTACTTCGCGCCCACCTTTTCGACTCGACGATTACCCTTGTATTAACGTATGCAGCAAAGACCTGGTTGCTACTTAAGCAGGATGAAAGATCACTTGGCTCTATTAAACGCGCACTTGAAAGGTCGATGCTAGGAGTTTAAAGTCTCTTTCAAATGAGAGAAAGGATCGGAAGTTCGGATCTACGTCAAAGATCGAAAATCGAAAACGCCTTTCTATACGCCAGGATATTGAAAATAAGGTGGGTAGGACACGTGATGCGCTTCAACGACAACCGATGGAGAGAGCCGTTACCGAGTGGATTCCTCGGGACATCAAGCGCTCTACAGAAGACCACCGACCCGTTGGTTCGATATCTTCACGAAAGGTGTAAAAGAAAGACATGATGATCAACGAAGCCGTAGAGCGAGGACGACCCTCTGGGCTAATCTTGTAAGTGTTTGGAAAAAATGGAAGTGTTGCCGGCTTTGAGCTTTAGTGAACGAGTTCAACAACCAGATGAGCGTCGTGGGAAATAATTGGAAATTGGGAAGGTGGCAATGAAAAAGATCAAAAATTGACATCTTTCAAATAATAGACTGATATTGTACAAGTTATTTATGATACCTAAGCTATAAATTTCACACACAGGTTTGCGATGGATAAATAGTGGAATCATTCAGTTCAATTTGCTTCACCTGTACAATACTTTCTTGCATAGTTGTGGTACATAGAATATGACAGTAGAACTATGACCGCTATCTAGATGCAGACGTTCAGTGTTCGCACTTCATAACCAAACGCCGCGAAAATGATACGAGGATGGTAGCCATGATGAAAGGTATGATGCTTCAAGAGATTTTGTAGTAGGAAAATTCTATTAGACTACCCACACACCAGGCCCCACTTGACTTATTCGATCGTCGATTAAAGGACAAGTTTTCGCGCCAACAGTCAACCACCAGAAAGAATTCATCTCAAGCTCTGAACACTGATCTTGCATAAAAGCGAGTTCAGTTCCAGGTACTGACAGCTGACGAAGTTGGACGCATAGACAGAGCTTAGTCTTCAGAGATTGTGATTGTGTTACATGTGCAGCTAGTGATGAAGCTCAGTATGAGCAAAGTGATGAATCAAACTCGAATGACTCGTCATGATTTTATGCATTGCTGAGATACCATGGATTTAAGATTAGATATGGTTCTTTGAAGTTTCGAACTCTTCGTCATCTTCGAAGCCGATGCGAGCTGATAGCCCACAAACGCTCGTCATCGCAATGTAAATGTTTGCTGTGGCATCATGTCATATTTAAATAAAAAGGAAAGGAATTTGAAATTTGACTAACCGAGTCTACTTGAAAGAAATAAAAGAAATATAAGCACATACAATAACCTATGACTACTGAATGAACTAGCCCAAGAAAAGATTGACACTTTCTTATTAAGCACTCAGCTTTGAAGGAACCCCTTTTGCCGTACAAAGATTTTCCCGCAAACTAGCGCAAATTGTAGATCTTAGAAGTGTGTTTTTTTCACAAGGCTCACTTACGATGGTGCAGCAGGAAAATCAAATTGTGTTTCACATGTGTTGCTATCGCGTGTCATTACCACTCGCATTTTACGTAAGACAGAGCTCTTTTCCTAGACTACTAGTTTTTGTTTGATCAAAAGCGTATATCTCGAAGTACCAAATTTAAGTTGGTTTCCATAAAAGCCTTTTCACAGCGTTGTGGTATAGAAAACAAAACTTAGTTCACACGCGTTGTGCGTTATCGCGCGGATTTTCGTCGTATATTCAAGAACCTTTTTCCCTTTCGTAGAGATTTCTAAGCAATTTATATCACGTTGCAGAACAAACTTTGCTCTATGGCATCGTAGGTTCAAACTTTCGTTCCATAATATTTTATCAAATAAAAACCGCTAAGATGACAAGCCTAAATAATCTAAGCCTATCCACCAAAAGCATATGAATGTGTAGAAGGAGTCTCCTCAGTATCGAATTCACATGTTTCATGTCGTTTTCTTAGGGCGGGGAAAGATCTCAAACTGAATAACGAAAATCGCACTCGGCATGTGAAATGTGTCTGCGTTGTAGGACCTATTGTGTATCGATCCACAGCCATTCACACACCATAGCTAATTACAAATGCTCAGCGCGCTTGAAGCTGAACTTTAAATTCCCCGTTCCGTTTCAGTAAATGATCATTTCAAAAAGCAAGCATAGCATTGGCGATCAGCGAAACAACGTTATCGAACGGTCAGCGATGTTCTAGAGAAGGAGCTCCGTCTTGATCAATCATTGTTCAGCAAAGAATTCTATTCCAAATGTACTTGCCTGATGAGAGGGAATTACCAAGAGGCCTCTTTGGAAAGTTCACCTAAAATTTTCTCAAATGTCTTTCACAAAGTCTACGTTGAATAAGATGCCAACTGATAAAAAATACATATGAAGAAAATCAGCTTTATGGTCAGAAAAAAAGACATACCAATTACTTCAGAAGCAATGAAAAAGAAGGAAAAGGAGTTATTTTGTCGAGAGGATGTGTGCTAATTTGAACATCGCCGACTGCACTAGTTTTAGTCAGTGGTAGGCGTTAATAAGCGGTAGTGGCGTTCAAAGCGTCTTAAATTTCTAGTTATTTCTTGTTTATCGATTTAGAGGCTCTTTATGAGTAACAAGGCAGCTCTTCATAAGGACTGTATATTTATAAAGAGTGAACTTTTGTCATCCTCATTTTGCCAATCAATGTTCGCAACATATATGGAAGAAATCTTCACAGGAAAACAGATTTATTATTTAGAACTAACTAACTTTTCAGCTCTCTACCTAATTGTATGAATCAAAAATTACCCGTTAATTACCCCACCCCAATTTATTACATCACACCATCGCTCAAAATGCGATTAAATAAGCAAGATTCTTCTTGATCACATATATCGAATATCTGTCAGCGCAACTGGGATCAATGGCGATTTGGCTTGCTAGGCTAGAACGTTGACGGTTGGTTGCTGACAGTTTGATGAGTTGTAGCGTAGAAAGAAAGGCTGCAACACGGGCGTCGCTAGTGTAGTTGGTTAGCACGCCCCTCCCTCCCCTCACCCTTCACCCCGAAAGGGTAAAATAAAGGTTCGATTCCCGTCTAACGTCATCGTTTTGCACACCACTCAGCAATATTGGGTATACTTGTATCATCATACCACCGCTAGAAATGCGGTTAAATAGAAAGAATAAATAGAAAGAATTCTTTTGAAGTAGAAATTGTTGTTATTTGACGCATATTATTCGTGCTTCTTGTAATACTACTTATTTTGCTGTATTTGTCTATTTACTGCATGACTTCTTCTCAATGTTATCTATATAGTTTGCGTTTTCAGTTGTATCAATTATTAAGCGATATAGGTCATGGCGTTGACCAATATTTGAGTGATCTGTCATGCGATCGCCTTCGTTTTCCAACTTTGTTTGAGTAATTGAATGCACACCTAGCCTTTATAATGCATAGTGGTGGCCTACCGATATACAAGTCAGTGCCCCTTTCCTTCTAGACTTGGAGGGTGGTACCAATTCACCGACCTCAAAAGGTCGAAGACCTTGATAGTCTTGAGTGAGGGCCCGAACTATCGACCATTATTTCATCAGTCGTATGTTTCGCGGAGCTAACCTCTGCGCCACACGTTCCTTAAGATAAATTATCATGTAATAGTGTATTGTTCATTATATACCGACATCTCATTTTGAGCCTTCATGAGGTCTGTTATGACATTTACATAGTATAAAACATGTGTTTCGATCTTTCAACTCCATCAAATGCACGGTGCCTTTCGGGTGGGTCAGTTCCTTGCAATGGGATATACCCCTATAAGCAGAAAAACCGACGCTGTATTATATACACTTATCGTAAAGTAATAAAATCGCTCAACGTGCAGTGTTTTACAATCGATTGCCCGTGGCTGGAAAATTGTGTAAAATCTTTATATTCGCCTGCTTTTAAGATCTCGCGGGTTTTCACGCGATGTCTTAAAAAACGTCTGATATAAAAGCATTGTTTATTGTTACTGTTTTGTTGTGTCCATAGTTTTCGTCCTTATCGCCCTTTCCCTAAACTAGTTTGGGTATGATCATTGGGGAAACAATGATGCGAGCGTCATCGCGAAATTGAGGCAAAGTGAAGTTATTTCTGTAATAATTTGTAAATTTCTAGTTATCTTTGGAGACAGCAGCAAATTAAAAAGCACCATGTTGCTGAACTTGATGTAATTAGCTGTGTCACTCCGACTAATCAATGCTCACATGATTTGCCAGTTATTGCTGTTGTGATGCTACAACAAATATTGGTTAGGTGAAAATGCTAGTCTTAAACACATCACAATTCAATATCAGTTTCACACCGACCAGTGCCTCTCGCCGAGAAGAAGTGCGATCTAAATGGACCCGATGCCAACATTCGAACACCGCTCGATTGAATACACTTTGCCACATCGCTCTTGACCAATTCGCCATGATGATGTTTGTAGTCTACACATATTTTTTTATAAAATGAAAGTGTACAAAAACAAAGCTGTTCAAACCGAGAGAGTTCCTGAAATTGACGTGACGTTGGCGGGAATAGATGTTATTTTTACCATAGCTGCATTGGCAGAACACATTGGGTCCAGCGCTACCAATCCAGTACACGTTCCTGTCACCGTGTTATCGATGATTATGCAATTCTCTTCATTCATCTTTACTGTAAGAAATTTTAAATTTTAGGATTATATCTTAATTCACTAAGAGAAAAAACCAAAAAACTTAAAAGCAGTCATGAGCACTGATCTTTGGTATTCTTCAATGTTCTTTGATTCATTACCTGGCACCGCAAAATCTATTTCGTTCCAAGGGAAAAGTACGAAAAACTTGTAGAAAATACCGTCGACTCTGAACGCCTAAACTTAAGTGCCAATTTGGATGGAACTCATATTCAAGACTTATTTATCGACGAAAATGTTTGACAAATTTCCGCTTTCCATTGCTTGTAATTTCTGCGTGTAATTTTCCCTATAATTGTTCAAGGATGAAGACTTACCAGTTTCCTCTAGACTAAGTACAACTTTTGGACGTGACATTGGTTCGTAACTGATTTTAACGTCAAGTTGACTCAAAATGGTCGAGATAACAGCTTCAGGAAGGAGTGCGCTACGACCTTGATTTTCGATAACATCAGAGACCTTGAGAAGTCTTTCATAAGTAAGTAGAGCTTAGTTTGATGTGTTTTCAAAGAAAGTAGGTGAATCTAGGCAAGTGCTTTTTAGCACTAGAAGGGTGGCAATTTCTCACAAAATTGGAGCGCAACTTCTTGCATCTTTCTAAAATTTGTAAGAAAGAAAATTGAGATAAAAGATCTGTAAAATTACTGTTTGCATTACAAGACGTTGTACAAATGCCTGAGCTCCTCCTTTGCTAGTTGCGGTGCCAGGAACTCGAGCAGAAACTGCAGAATCTCCACTGTACGACCATGGCAACAGGCAAAGTGAAGCCACTGACGGTGAAAGTCCGAGTGCTCACTACAACAGATATTCGTAGTCTTCCAATGATTGAACAGTTTATCATCTTGCAATTAATGTGTCGGATATCTTTCTAATCAAATCTTTTTTTTTTTTTGAAATTTAAGACCGTGTTATGAAAGGGCTCGATCAACCCGTTCGGGACGGCATTCCACCTCTCCAGGTACATAAATGAAAGAAGGTCTTTCCGCAATACAGAGCTTTTACCCTAGTTTTGAATTACATAAAAGCTTAAAACACGGCAATTTCACCGCTTTGCCTGGTTTTTGAAAAGCCTTCTCAATGCACTAATCAGCGAAAATAAAAATACGTTTCACGTTCAGCGCTCAATTTTCATTGGGGCTAAGAGTGCACCGATATTTACCAGAGTTTTCGTAGCCATTTATAAGTTAAAATCTCGCTGACTCTGAGTAATCTTTGAAATATCTTTACATAGCACTGTGGGAGCAGAGAATATCACACTTTTTTTTAATAGTTTTCCTCGCAAATAAGATTGATTTCTGTACGAAGCGCATGAGCATGTAAAGGAAATAATGGAGCATCAAAATAACGGTGAAACCTAGAATTATTCGATTTTTAAAACAGAGGAAAAGCTCCGGTCAAAAAAGAAGATCGTAGGCAACTTGCGAAGCGTCAAGTGATCTACCAACTATCGTTTCAACGAATTAATTACGGCTTCTGAGGGCAGATGAAGTGTTGGATATACATTTATTTTCATGGGGATTCATGAAAAAATCTGTTTGAAATTGAGAATATTCGAAGTATATAACAACAATCCCTATCTATTACTTTGACCAGCAGGCATTACTCCACATCCACTCACTGTTGAGATTATAGCCAACAACGAAATCATAAAGGAATTGCTTTCAGGTCTCGCCATTATGAGAATATTCGTCCTCACCTCCTAAAAACTGAGCAAACATTTCAAACCCAACTAAAATGAATTATTTAATTTTCTGCATCAGAATATTTACACGGTAGCAACGGCATGGCACCCGGCACTACACATAGTTTACATCACCTTTGTAGCTCTTCGACTTTTTTAAAAAAACCTAGGAGCCTCTATCTCGCTTAATCCAAAGTAAAATCATTCGGCGCAGATTTTGCGACAGATCATACAATTTAAAAACAATGAAATTACTAGTGGAGTTGATTAAATTCCAAGTGTAGAATAACAGTAAGCTGCTTGTAAGCGACCACATTGACTGGAATTTCAGTGATGCGCCAAATTCCGTTCACGCCTTCTGATTTTTCACGCTAAGAGATAAAAATCCAACTTTGCTAGAAAAACTCATAATCAACAAAAAGCCTACGATAAGCGCGCTTTTATGAAAAAAAAAACAGCAAAAGAAGCTATTGTTTGACGAGAAGAACGCACAATTTACGCTGCAAAACATTTTTGACATCAATCTCTTCGGAAGCGGAAGTTGTCTTTGTTACATTTTGACGATCTCATTATCCTCTCCTACTTGATATGCCTATGGATGTCTTTTGATGAAGAGAGGCCGAGTAGTGGATAGAGCAAGAACTTATACAAGATATAGCCGAAAACGTCAGGAACAAGCAAGGAGTGAGATGGCACCAAGAATCTAGTAATGTGAGGAAGGAAAATGGAAACTGAGAGAGAATCACTATACGAAAATAAATGCACAAAGCTATCAGATGATGTTGCGAGCTACACGTTTGCTATGCTTTATAAATTTGTTGATGTATCAAGATATAATATGAAGTGGGCCTAATAGAAAGAGCAGCTGACGCGACATTGAGCCAAGGCTCCGTTCTTGCTCACCTTTAATTGAGGTTTTGTGGTCCGCGAGTGAGCCATATATGATACTCCCCTGCCGCGACGCGTGAAAGAGAAGTCGCATCAGCGAGCGTTCCGCCTCCACCCCCTGAGTGGTACAATCCAGATTGCAAGGAGATTTGATTGTAACTGAATGATAGGGTATCATATAAAAGACTTTTGCAAGAGGTCCTTGTAATGATAATGTCAGTGCTCCAAAAAGTTCCTTATTTTTAATGTTTCAGATAGAAAAAGCACTTATTAAACTTCAAAGCGAATGATATTATTTGATATAACTTTGATTATAAAAAAATTTCATCGCCTTAAAAAAATGAACATTAACAAAGTTACTGTCATGAATGTATTTTTCGTTAAAAAAATCCTAAACCTAAAAACCTTCATGTTTAACGCACAATGCGCTATGCATCATCATTTTTTCCAGTTTAAATCCTTCTCCAAAAAATTTTCAACCACTATGATAATTTTTGGCTATTAAGAGCGATCAGGGCTATTGGGACCTGAAAATTTGCGCCGTAATATTAGATTTCAGAAGTAGAACTATGGTATAATTGATTATTTGGCGATTTATCCATTTGTAGCTATGAATGAATGTGAATTGTATTTTATATAAGAAACTAATGACAGGTATCAATCAAACTATGGATAAATTCAAATAAGATCGCCAAAGAATGTTTACAAGAAATCGAAATATGACCTTTTGATAAGTATCTGATTTTCCCATGAGCGTTGAGATGTTTTAGCAGTTGCTCTACGACCGTTACTATCAGTGAAGTTTCTTCTAGTATTTTCAGCCATTAAGTGACATATAAACTTCCTTGAATAACGATGAAAATCTACATTTCATCAGAAAAGTGCGAAAATATTGTGGAGCGCCCCCCGCCCACTCGGCTACCGCGTCGCGTCCCCAGGGAAAGTAGTAACGTTAGAGAAAAGGGTTAAAAGACAGTTCGGTAATCAGATAAACGCAAGAACTTGTTTATCTCTTTGGAGGTACTATCCATAGGACGCAGGATGTGAGCATGTTATTACGGAAGCCTTTTGTTCACGCTTTTGCACGCAAGCAATTTCAATGTAAATCTTTTCATGTTTCTGAATAAGTTGCATGACACTTGCAGTCAAAGAAAACTCTTTTCTGACCACAGTACTTCGCAAAGATTTTCTCACCCGGAATATAATAGTTCTGCTTTGTCTGCTTGGGGAATGACAAATCAAAAACACCGTTGTGCGCTCGTTTTTCATCTGTTTCGCGTGTAGAAGTGAAGCGCTGTAGCAGTTCCGTGTTCTAGAAGTTCCTTATCGCAGCGATCCCACGTTTCAGCTAATTGGCTAAGCGAAAACAATTTCGTTACAACGTTGTTCTTGTTTTTTTCTTGTATACAGTGCTATACTAAGTCGGATCAGTGCTTCTATGAAGGTGTTTTTATCGAGAACTTTGTGAACAAAAATGTTTCCCCAATGTTAGTTGATGTGGACTACTGTATAGTCGGCGTCAGATCAGCTCAGTGTTGCTGGAGTCTAGTATCATAGTGCAGCGCCGAGGAAAGTACATTCGCGCAGTGCTTCACTCGAGTGGAGATTTTTGAGTGAGATGTGCTCGGTGTTGTATTTATACATTTAGATATCAAAGTGATTGAAATCAATTTCGTTAGTCCTAACTCAACGTTTTGCTTTTTTCTAAAATTAAATTAAAGTGGCTTTAAGGTCCAGACCAATACTAAATTTTTGAGTTGTTCAGGCATTTTCCAATCAGATAAACGAACCAGTTTCATTAGTAGATGTAAAGACGGATCAAAAAGTTCCATTTGAGTATATGCATGTTTTTGAGAAAGAAATATTCATTAACTAGGAAAACTGTATGCTCAAAATCTCACTCGCGGTATTTTTTTAAAGGGGTAGTTTACTTTGAACTTTTAGAATGTTACGAATTAACTCCTCTTATTGCACTTCGAATCCGAGCAACAACACGCAGTTCTTTCGCTAACCATATCTTTCTTATAGCTACAAGCAATACTTAACGGATCGAAAGGTGATTATTTTCACAGTATGCAAGAATATTACTCTTCAAGGAAACTCAGAGGAAACGACGGTCGTAAAAAAATGTATGTGTGCACCTAATTTAGATATGCTACATAACCCAGGTTCCTTTTTTTGATTTTCTTGAGATTTCTTTTGAAACTGTATAATGTGATGACATAATTTGAACTTTTCATGAAATCAGTTTAATCAGTTTCATAGTGCAAGACGCGTGTTTTTGACCTACAGCCGCATCAGTTGCTCGGTGCCTTTCGTTTCACCTAATCCTTCGTAGGAGAAACGCCACGTTCATAAAAGAATTGACGAAAAACATGTTACTCTGCCGTAAATTGGAGACCACGTGATGTTTTGCGGTTACAATCGAGGCTGGTGAAACTTATTATGTGATACCGCTCTTTTTGACTGTTTTTCGATCGTGCAACTGTGTGGGTGAAAGATCGAGGCACGTGTATTGCACTGAATAACTGCCGTATCACCTTTCATGAAATGTTCAAAATATGTTGCTAGATAAACCACGTTCGTCGTTCTCATCTTACCCCCAAATAAGCGTCACGAGTATATATGGAATTACGTAATGGACTGTAATCCAGATGACTTCGAAAGGTAACCACGGCCGCTATTCTAGCCTAATCTGCTTATTCTGGAGTTGCGCTTTCTAGAAGACCTTTAAGTAAAAAACAATAAGCATGTCACTTTTTATTTAAATTGATTTTTGAAGTCTCAGAACCGCAATAGTTTAAGTTCTCAAGAAAATGCTATATTATCTATTGAAATGTACCTTTTTCAGGAAAGAACTTCTTATTGTACTGTAGCTTGAAGAATACCACTTTTCACAGATAATCGACACGTTGCAAAGAGCGCCTTGGCTTGGTGGCAATGTTGCGAAATCCCATCCACATATCGGAGCAAAGAGTGCACATCAAGGGCGAAATCCAATTTCCTTTCTGGCCACTACAGCGCACTTAGAAGCTCTTCTCAGAAATTAGGCTTATTATTGAAATCTCAGGGATTTATACTTTTCAATGATTAAGGAAAGACTAGGAAAAAAGATCTGTTTGGCGAACAATGCTTGAGTGTGAAGGACAATTTCATCTAAATATCACAGCTCAATTAGAAGACCATCTCAAGGCCAAAATACATTGGTGAAGTTCTCGAGTTCTAAGCTATTGAGGGAATTAATAACTTAAAATAATAATGAAACCCCGTTTCTCTCAAGTGACTGAAACAGTATGGAGATAACGCAAGAGTATCGTTTTTTTCTAAACATGCTACAATAGGATCTCAACGATGTTGGCATTTTCGCCGAAGTGAGTATACCTATGTACCATCAGCATTGAGCTACGAGGAGAAATGGAGTCAAAGCGTTTTATATGGACTCTAGAATTTTATTGCAAAATCTGACCTAGATGAACGCTCAAAGAACACCACTGAAATCCGCAATCTTGGATGGGATGAGCACGGCGAGAAGCTGCTTGTGTTAATGATGGCGACAGAAATCAGGCACAAAAATCGCATTCCAAAAGTTTCACTCTCAACAATGGATGTAGGAGTTTGTCAATGGAGAGTATCACCTTTATCACTTGCACCGCCAAGCATTGTGTGACTCGAGTGGGCATTAGAAAAATTCAATTTTTTTCAGTCCCGTGCAAGAGTAGTGCAGTGGGTTCTTTTCATTCAAGGAATTCGTTCGCGCGTCATATCTTTCTTCTAGACTTTTCGTGAAGATCTGGGACTATCGGATTGGTGGCCTCCCTGTGAATCCACTTGACGGTTTTATGAATCCAGTCACTAGTGGCTCTCGTCAGTCGGTTGTCTTACATACGCATTACTTGTTTAGCCCACCTTATTTTCGGTAGTCTGGAGTGTAACTCGCCATCCTGAATTTTGAATTTTGACGCGACTCACACAAAAATTTTCCCTTATTTACAAAATGTGAGATACTCCTGGTATGATCTTTTCTAGTGTGCGTTTGGAGAGGTCAAGTGATCTTTTATCCTGCCACTTCATGACCACGTTTCTGGCTTAGTTGAGGTAGGAATGACTGTTGGCCGAAAAAAAAAGGCACAAAGTCGGAATTTTGCCCTCATCACTACATGCTCGATGGTCCCAAAACGCTTTCCAAGGCGCTCACTTCATCCTACTCAATCTGCAACTAGGCCGTTATTAAACTTACTTCGCGATCCACATAGACGTAACTAGAGCATTTCAAAATCCACCCGCCCTCATGAACACAGTTTTCATTACTTGGTCGAAGGCCAATCTTTTTACTGTGCTGTTGAAATCACTCAATATTTGTTCTGCTTGCCTGATGCTTGGTGTTATATGTACGATGCTCAGCATAGCGAACATGGTGTAGCTGTTGACCGTCGATTTTTACTCCCATGTTGTTCCATTTTAATCTTCGCATCATTTTTTGGGAGTGGCAATGATTAGTTTTGTCAATATGGTATCACATTTTTAAGTAAATCTTTTGTGTGTCGATAAAATATCGTTATGAAAGACGATATTTTTATTGTGAAATCTCTATTTAGCTCATGAAGATTGATGTCTTTGAGTGAGTATGCCTGGTGTCCAGAGCTTCAACAACATCTTCTGTTTCAGCTGGATCAAAGGGCCTCCTCAAATCAATAAAAGTGAGACGGAGCGGTTTCTTCATTGTCGTAAAATTTCAATGAGACTATGATCGTGGGAATGTGGTCATCAGCACTAAATCCTTTTCAAAACCCTACTCGCTCGCATGGCTGCCCTTCGCTCAGTGATCTATCAATCCTGCTTAAGATTGACCGAACGAAGTGCTTTGTAAACGGCGGAACAGTTAGCAGATTTAGCGATAATTGCAATGTTTTGAAGGTGTCCAATTCTGAGCCTTAACACCGTGCTGAGAATTGGCGAGAGCAATTCAGATGACTGCGTTCTGTTTAGAACAGGTGATGCAATATTCTTCCTAATGAGATGGTATGTCAGATTTCACAAAAGAAAGACCGATAGAACGACAAATCCATCCTCCTTAACTTCATGTGACGGTACGAGGACATGGCTATCAAAAAGATCGAAGTAGTAGTCGTGGATGAACTTCTGCATTCACTTCATGTAAACTTACTCAAGTCATTAGTCGGCTCTTTGAAAAGCAACGTTATCTACATCATCGACGAAACATACGACTAACTCATTTAGCATCTTTGTATTAGTGTTATAGAAGTCGAAAGTCCTATAGCTACCTATATGCAAGGCCCACCAATGCTTCCACATTTACGAATTGGTATGAATATATACCCAATAATGTGGAGTGCTGTGCAAAAACATTTGCGTCAGACATTTTTGCACAGCACTCCACATTATTGGGTATATTGTAACATCATACCACCGCAAGTGGCGGTCAAATAAAAAGAATTCTGATATGAATGCACTCCGACGCCCAGATAGAACTACGGCTTCCACAAAGACAATGGGAAAAATTGTCCTTGATTTAAACTTGCATCTTCCGATAGTCACGTCCTCTTGGCGTCGTATAAATTGCAAGAGGCTTGATTTATCGCTACTTTAGTTCGCCTTGCAAATTCGATATGTAATTTTGTCGGTGAAGATGCGAATTACACCTGGTCCAGATAGGTCAAGACCTTACACCCAAATAACTCATCCGCGGGGCACATTTTATGCAAATACTGTTTCAATGCAGTGTAACAGGGAAAACGAGATTGAGTTTCACAAATGTGGCCATTATGTTCGGTTAAGTGTGGGATAGGTGGGGATGATGGCTATAGATTCCAAACGGCGATCGATCGGTCGCTCCCGTTGAGGCGACTCACATATGTACTGCTATTTTTGTTATTCGTCGAGGGTTTTTCCTTAGCTTCAAAAAAAAATTCAGATAAAACGTATGACTTCAATAGTAAAATTTCCTCTAGACGTTCATATGCCTTTGGTGCTTCCAGCGAAGTAAATGTGAAAATGCGAGGCCTGTGTAATACATAAATTTATTTTCATTCTTACAGATTTATAAAAGGGTCTTCTTAGAAAAAGAGCACGTAGTGCACTGGCCACAGATTCAAGCTTTTGATGGATCGCTAACGCTTTTATGAAACTTGTTCTTGTCAGCGAAAGAGGCCATTTCCCCATGTGTTTCCGGATAATCAAAAAGAACCCACTACTCAGTAACGATGCTACTATCGAATAAAAAAAACGTGGTTTGTAAATGCGTTATCGCTTCGTCAAAAAAGCTATGTCTTCACAAAAAACGTCGCGCCATTATTAGAGTAGTACAGCATGGATGTGAAAATCGACGATCGACAATTACATTATCTCCCTTTCTCTAATGACATCGCTCCCGTTACGCAAAATATTAGTCAAACATAACTATTGTTGAGCGATTAAGAAAACGCCTGTGAAAAGACTAACTTCGAACTAGATCTCACAAAAGCGATGTTCTTAAAAGATGTACCATTTCCATGAGCCCTTCCACGCTCAAAAGAATGGTTATCACCAAATGTTCTACTTACATCTGATTACATCGGGAGCCTAAGCCAAAAAAATCGGGGTACTGTTCTATTACGGCGGCGCCATTTGAGACTCTCGGTAAAAAAAGCATTTTTTGCTCTTGCAAAACCTCTCTGTAGTTTATCGACAGCTCAAATCAGGTGAATTTCAATGACATGTTTAATTCTCAAATAGCTTATTTTTGGTGCCGTACTAATCAAAACAAGATTTTGTTTCTCATTCGAAGACTGTTCTCCCCGACGAAGGACTCATTGAAACGCCTCATATGGAAACCCACTTTTATTTTGGCTGTTACAGCGAACTGAAAGGTTTCCTTCAAAATCTAAGTACATCGCTAAAATTTTCTAGATTTGAGCTATTGATTAAGCTAAGAAGCAACTTGAAAAAATTGAAAAAACACCCTTGTTTCTTTAAGGGTGCGGAAAACAGCGATATTTCAAATGCGTGAAGCCTACTCTTCTCGTGCGAATTGCAAAGGTCTTAGAAATTCGTTTTCTAAAGAGCAAACACGTTTGTTCAATCCAAGATTTGCTCTATCTAAAGGTTGAAATTTTGTTATAAAAAACATTTATCAGGCGGGGAAATCTTCAAATGTGAAACAAAATCTCATTTCGCAGGTACGGAGTTAGAAACAAGCAATGCGAGAAAATAAAATACATCTCGAAATTCACTTGCTTAAAGCTATAAGATAATCGCACATTTGTCAGATAACAGCAAAGTATATGCTTTTTATCAAGGGCCTCAATTGGCGCTGCCATAATAGAGCAGTACCCCGATTTTCCGGCTTAACGATTATCCTCGACTCAACATATCACCAGAAATATGGTGGCTACGTTAGAAGAATTACTTGACTATATTGAGCGTGCAAGCTACGATCTATGCTAAAAATATCACGTATAACGCATTTCAGGAGCTGATAGTGAATTTTCTTCAGAAATCATAAAGGTGTTGACGAGGGAGAATAATTCAATAAAATAAAATAAAAGGAATAGCTGTTTACATTGACTCGGGCAATAAAGGTGATTTTTGATCTTATGCATTTTCAAGAACCGTTTGGAAACTTGCAAATAAAAATGGCGAAACAGGAATTCACTTTGTTTGAAGTTAGAGGAGACATTTGCATCATTGTTTCCCTAAATGTCACAACAAAACTACTAGTTTACATATATGACTCTGCCGTTTTTTTTTTTGCTCTAATAATAGTCAAAATAAAGACATGCAAGTTTTTTCTGCTTGAAGGTGCGTTAAAATACTATTTATGTATATGTTTTTCTAACACAAGATATTCTACGTAATGGTTCTTATAGTACTTCAAAGAGAGAACGATTTTTGTACCCGAAAAACGCCATTTGCGGAAATATTATTTTTTCATATATATTAATCAAAAGTGACTGAAATTGCTAGACTTTAGTATCATCCAGTTGTGCATTTCCTTGCAAACATTTTGGTATACAATTTTCCCACACTTGTTTTAAGATGAAGTTGTTGTGAGAACAAATTTACCTGCTACTCATGAACGAATGCCGCGTAGGGGAACGATGCTAATGAATTGGCGCAAAGGATTTAACCCCTAAGGGACGACGCTCTACCAGCTCAGGTACATGTCTGTTTGAAAACGTTTCTCACTAAAGAAGAGTGTTCTTTTGGAATATGATAATCATTCAAGGGCTTAAATTTCCGCGATTTCAAAAACCTGCTTAGTTATAGGAAGAAAATTTTTAATTAAGTTGTAACAGTGAAAATAAAATTTTTTTCATGCTCAATTTCCTTCATTTTCCCGGCTGGGCTTGCTGTATGGTTCGTGTTCAAATCTGCTTGCTGTGCAATCTTCGGGCCGTCGATCAAACTACCATCCTCAGCGCCATCATCTGGGGTGCTCAAATTCCTTTCCATGATCGCATCTGATTCACCACCAGTGTTCTCATTGTCGCCTACTGCCAAGCTATCTAACATGGTTTGCCCGTCTTCAACTTCAAAGACATGTACTAGCATCCCACTCTTCTTGTCCAGACGACATAACGGCGCTAAAAGACAAATTTTTGAGAAATTGCAAACAACACTCAAAGTTGTATTGTAGAGCAACAGTAAACTTACATAGAAAGAAAGCCAAGATTGGGAATGAAAGTTGGAGTACTAAGCTTTGAAAGTGCTAACTAGTGTAACAGTTAAGTAGTGAAACCGCAGAAGCAAATTTCATGTTTTACTGACGTTCATTTCTTATTCCAGCGATTAGAAATATTTATTACAGCATAATTTTTCATGCAACATATACGGCTAGCAAATTCACCACCTTATGCAGAAAGTTGGTCTCTCGTATATAGAGTCTCTACAACTTTTCACAACATATATAAACAGAGCATTTCCAAAATTTGATCTGCAGACATTATCAATAATTTCGCAATGCCTACACTCCTAAACAATACAGAATTGCATTGAAAATGGTACATCTACTACATCCATCTCTTACAACATCATTGGCCAATGTTGCAAAAGTGATTCCAACATATTATTGAGCTTGATACAATTACCTATCCAACGATTTCTTCAAATGTTAGGCTTTGCTTGCATAGGAAGAACAGATGTGTATACGTAAACTGTGAATAAGAGTTGGCATGATGATACAATGACTAAACGGGAAATATGTTTTACTTACTAGTTCTCCTAGAAAGCGATTGTCCCTCCACTCTTAGAATTCTTTCACTATTCATAAGTACTCAATCTTTTCACGTACTTCAACTCTGAATTGTTGAATATAAACGAATGACTCATATAAACTTAGGTATAGTGAGAGCTAAGATGAACTGGTATCAAATACAGCAAGCATTACCATTTTTGTTGTAAATTTGCTCATTGTTTTCAATTTTTATTCACGATGATGGACTTGGGTTTTGTATAAAACTATGGTAGATCAAAACTAGAGCATTATATTGTAATATCCTCTACACAATACAATACAGTTGACTAATTGTCAAATTCAGCATCAAACCGCAATAAACCAACGTTTTTCCTCTATACAAGACACATAAATCTAAACCAAAATCGTAAGAGCGAAAGGCGAAATTCAAGAATTTCTGCAAAACAGCAAAAAAGTCTAAATCAAATAGCGAAAATTGCGTATTTTGCTCTGCACGCATCGATTTCCATAGCCGTCCCTTAAGGATTAAATCCATGCAATGCTGAACGACAAAAAACTGCTTGGGTGTGACCAACCGGCAAACGTGCTTGATACACTTTGATACTCTCATTAGACTCATCTACTTAATACGGCAATGAAATCCCTTTGTCATAAAGAGTCCATCTGGTGGAAAAGCCAAAACTTCTACAAAGTTATACTGAATACTGGAAAGCACGAAAGGAATGAGGTGACACCAAGAATCCACCAATATGAGAAAGGAAAATGTAACTTATAATAGAATTACTTGTAGAAAGCAATGATTGCATAAAGTTTTCACATCTTGCTGTAAGACACACAATGCTTACAAAACTTTAATGAAGTTGCTAATGCATCAAAATGGGAACTGAAGTAGCTTACCTAAAGAGTGCGACTGACGTGACAATGAGGCGAGGCCCCCTTCCTTGCTCACCTTTCATAAAAAGCATAGAACAGTTACGCGAGAGAGGAACGAATGGAAATTGTGCTGGGGCTTGTATAACCAAGTAAGAGAGACCATACGAGTCTTCAAATGACGTATCAAATCACCGCTCTGAATAACATCAATGACCGCTCATTTAAACGTCAACAGTGCAGCGATTGTACAGCAAAATAACTCACTTGTCACTTCGCGTCTACTATACAAAGTATGGCGACTTGGACATGGTAACCTGGAAAACGTCTCATTCAGGCTTTTGCAAGTAGTATGTTCTAATAGGAAGTTTCTATGTTTGTAAACGAGCGAGATCGCACTTACAGTTGAAGAAAAAAAATTCAACTCAGACTGCTTTAGCGAAAATCCTCCTGCACAAAACGTAATGTTTCTGCTTTGTCTGTTATGTGACAAAGGAAATGATAAGGGAAAGGAACGTCAGCGCTGTAGAATCATCGGCTCTGTCAGAAGTTTTTTATGAATGCCGGATGGAACTGAATAGACAATTTTATGTTACTTCACCTTCGTGCTGTACGAGATCCGTGTTGCAGCGGTCTCGTGATGCAACTGACTGGATAAGCGAAAAATAATTTCGCTAAAAGCTTGCTTTTGCGCTTCGGATACAATACTGTACTAAGTCGGCGGATTAACACCAATGCTTCGATGAAATTGTTTTATCGAGGATTCTGTGAGCATAGTTGTTTCACTGGGGGCGTCATGACCGAGTGGTTTTGATGCTCGTCGTGGTGCACGTTAAGACGAGCTCCACCCACAACTCTCTTCGGCAGTCAACAACAACGCCATATGGAACGCCACAGCCAGGCTATCCGCGAGAATGCAATGGAGACTCACTTAATCAGTATTCTACGACAATCAAGAAGAAGACAAAAAACATTTAGTGCCTGAAATAGTGGTATGCGCCCAGTGAAAAAACCTATGAAGACGAATCAATAGAAAAAATAATTTCTCCATTAGGTTAACTTATGTGGACTGCTTCATACTGTGTGTCAGATCAGTTTAGTGCGACTAGAGTGGGGTCCACTTACTATGAAAGGCCAAAAAAAGGCAATATCATCAACTTAAAGGTCAATGGGCTCAAAAATTCGTTCATGCACTGGTTCACTCAAGTAAAAACTTCTTGGTGAATTGTGGTGATATTGCACATATGTATTCAAAAAGGAAAAGTTTCGAAATAATCATTGGTATATTTTTGAGTTTTTTTCAGGTACCTGTTAATCTGATAAACAAGCTGGATTGGCGTAGCAGATTTACGGACGGATCAAAATTTCTCTTTAAGTATAAGCATATGATTTTTGGAAAAAAATATCATCGACTAAAATTCAATGTGCTCAAAAACTTGCTCAATGTGTTCCTGTGAAGAAAATTCACTATCAGCTCCTGAAATGCGTTATACGTGATATTTTTAGCATAGATCGTAGCTTCACGCTCAATATAGTCAAGTAATTCTTCTAACGTAGCCACCATATTTCTGGTGATATGTTGAGTCGAGGATAATCGTTAAGCCGGAAAATCGGGGTACTGCTCTATTATGGCAGCGCCAATTGAGGCCCTTGATAAAAGCATATACTTTGCTGTTATCTGACAAATGTGCGATTATCTTATAGCTTTAAGCAAGTGAATTTCGAGATGTATTTTATTTCTCGCATTGCTTGTTTCTACACTCGCGTACCTGCGAAATGAGATTTGTTTCACATTTGAAGATTCCCCGCCTGATAAATGTTTTTTATAACAAAATTTCAACCTTTAGATAGAGGCAAATCTTGGATTGAACAAACGTGTTTGCTCTTTAGAAAACGAATTTCTAAGACCTTTGCAATTCGCACGAGAAGAGTAGGCTTCACGCATTTGAAATATCGCTGTTTTCCGCACCCTTAAAGAAACAAGGGTGTTTTTTCAATTTTTTCAAGTTGCTTCTTAGCTTAATCAATAGCTCAAATCTAGAAAATTTTAGCGATGTACTTAGATTTTGAAGGAAACCTTTCAGTTCGCTGTAACAGCCAAAATAAAAGTGGGTTTCCATATGAGGCGTTTCAATGAGTCCTTCGTCGGGGAGAACAGTCTTCGAATGAGAAACAAAATCTTGTTTTGATTAGTACGGCACCAAAAATAAGCTATTTGAGAATTAAACATGTCATTGAAATTCACCTGATTTGAGCTGTCGATAAACTACAGAGAGGTTTTGCAAGGAGCAAAAAATGCTTTTTTTACCGAGAGTCTCAAATGGCGCCGCCGTAATAGAACAGTACCCGATTTTTTGGCTTAGGCTCCGATGTAATCAGATGTAAGTAGAAACATTTGGTGATAACCATTCTTTTGAGCGTGGAAGGGTCTCATGGAAATGGTACATCTTTTAAGAACATCGCTTTGTGAGATCTAGTTTCGAAGTTAGTCTTTTCACAGGCGTTTTCTTAATCGCTCAACAATAGTTATGTTTGACTAATATTTGTGCGTAACGGGACGCGATGTCATTAGAGAAAGGGAGATAATGTAATGTCGATCGTCGATTTTCACATCCATGCTGTACTACTCTAATAATCGGCGCGACGTTTTTTGTGAAGACATAGCTTTTTGACGAAGCGATAACGCATTTACAAACCACGTTTTTTTTATTCGATAGTAGCATCGTACTGAGTAGTGGGTTCTTTTTGATTATCCGGAAAACACATGGGGAAATGGCCTCTTTCGCTGAACAAGAACAAGTTTCATAAAAAGCGTTAGCGATCCATCAAAAGCTTGAATCTGTGGCCAGTGCACTACGTGCTCTTTTTCTAAGAAGAACTTTTATAAATCTGTAAGAATGAAAATAAATTTATAAAATAATTTCGCTACAACATTGCTTGTGCGTTGGGATACAATACTGTACTAAGCCGGTGGATTGTACACGAAGCTTCTATGAAATTGTTTTATCGAGGATTTTGTGAAGATAATTGTTTCATGGGAGCGTCATGACCGAGTGGTTTGATGCTCGTCATGGTGCACGTGAAGGCGAACTCCACCCACAACTCTCTCCGGCAGTCAACAACAACGCCTTATGGAAACGCCACAGCCAGGGCTATCGCGAGAATGCAATGGAGACTCACTCAACCAGTATTCTACGACATTAAAGAAGAAGACGAAAAAAACGAACTTAGTGCTAGAAATACTGGGATGCGCCAGTTGAAAAAAAAAGCCATGAAGACGAATCAATAAAGTAAATAAATTCTCCACTACTTCAACTTATGTGGATGTCTATACTGTGTGTCAAATCAGTTTAGTGCGACTGGAGGGGGTTCCACTCACTTGAAAGAGGTAGCAAAAAAAGGCACATAGTATCACTTAAAGGTCAATGTGCTCAAAAATTCGTCATCTACTGCTTCACTCAAGTGAAAAACTTATTGGTGAAAGGTGGTGATATTGCGTTATACGTATGCAAAAAGCAAAGTTTCGTAATAATCAGTGATGTTTTTGAGCTTTTTCAGGTACTTGTTGATCGGGGTAAACATACTGGAATGGCGTTAGTAGATTTTAGGCGGACGGATCAAAAGTTGCTTTTAAAGTATAAGCACACGATTTGGAAAATAAAAATCATCATCGACTAAAAGATAAATGTGCTTCTAACGAGATTTGAGTGATGAGCAAAAAACACGACCTCAGGCGGGGATCGAACCCAAGTTCCGATCCTATCCAGGGGCGCTGTGCTGCATTCTACGACTACACCACTGGGGCACATTTGCCCGACCACTCATTCTTAACATCTCAATGTTAGCTATGCAGCACAAACTTTGACAGGTTTGGTCGGGTATGCGATTTCGCTTTATAAACCCATTTGAGCTGGCGGCTATTCTAATACTAATACTCGAAATACAGTATTTCTCACTGCTTTTGCGCAGTGTATTATATTCTTATATAAAACTAGACCAGAAATCGGGGGGGTACTGTTCAATTATGGCGGCCTCATTTGAGGCCTCCGGTATAAACGCATTTTTGGCTTTTGCAAAACACTTTCTGTAGTTGATCGATAGCTCAAATCAGGTGAATTTCAATGGATGTTTGAATCTCTCAAATAGCTTATTTTGGTGCCGTACTAGTCAGAATAAAGTATTCTTTCTCATTCGAAGATTGCTCTCCCCGACGAAGGACTCTTTGAAAACGCCTCAAGTGGAAACACACTATTATTTGGCTGTTACAGCGATCTGAAAGGTTTCCTTCGAAATCTAAATATGTTGCTGAAGTTGTCTAGATTTTAGCTACTGATTAAGCTAAGAAGCAACTTAGAAAATGAAAAACACCTTTGTTTCTGAAAGGGTGCTGAAAACAGCGATATTTCAAATGTGTGAAACTACTCCTCTCGTGGCGAATTGCAGATCTCTAAGAAATTCTTTTTCTAAAGAGCAAACACATTGTCATAATTAGAAAGATTTGCTCTATCTAATGTTATGATACTATTATAAAAAAATATTATCAGGGCGGGGAATCTTCAAATGGTGGAAACAACATATCATTTCGCTGGTACGGAGTTTGAACCATGCAGTATGAGAAATGAAATATATTTTTGAAATGCACTTGATTCAGGGTATCAGATAATCACACATTGTCAAAATAACAGCAAAGTATACGCTTTACCATAGACCTTAAATGGCCCCACCATCATAGAACAGTGCCCGAGTTTTTGGTTTAACGATTATACTTGACTCAACATATCACCAGAAATATGGTGGCTACGTTTAGGAGAATGCAAAATCACTTGGCTCTATTGAGCTGAAGTCTACGATCCATGCTAGAAAAATCGCCTATAACGCGATTCGAAGTTGATAGTGAATTTTTCTTCACACGAACACATTGAGCAAATTTTTGAGCTCATGGTCTCGAAATTGATAGTATTTCAATGCATTTGCACTGTTGTGATGTTTTTCTATATTCTAAGAGAGCTGAAGGATGAGCAAAAAACCGGCCTTAGGCGGGAATCGCACCCACGTTTATCCTATCAGGGAACGCGTGCTCTGCCACTACACATGAGGCACATTTTGCCCATCACAACAGTGCGAAATGCATGAAAATACTACAATTCGAGTATTAGTAATTAGAATAGCTGCCAGCTCAACTGGGTTTATAAGCGAAATCGCATACCCGACCACACCTGTCATAAGGGTTGGTGGACTGGATAGCTAAGCATTGCACGATGTGTGATAGAGCATGACCCGTGGGGCCGCGGCAATGAATTGTGCACCAGTGTGGTGTATGTCGAATCTAGTCGCACACAGCTGTCTCAGAGCTCGCTTACGGCCAATGAATACCGATCAGGAAACTTCCTTATTCAGAACTCACCACTCGGTGTAAAATCCGTGACTTTGAAAAGGTTTTGCCTAGAGTGTACACTTATGTCCATAGTGCGCCAATACTTTGTATTAGATATAGCGCGCGATGTGTCGAGTGATGTGATGTGTATTGCTGCTGCTATAAGTCACGCTAAGCTGTTGGACGTTCAAATGAGCGGTCATTGATATTATTCTAGAGCGGTCATTTGATATGTCATTTGAAGACTCGTATGGTCTTCCTTACGTGGTTATACAAGGCCCAGCATAATTTCCATTCGTTCCTCTCTCGCGCAATGTTCTATGTTTTTTATGAAAGATGAGCAGAGAAGGTGGCCTCAGCTCATTGCCACGTCACTCTCGCTCTGTAGGTAAGCCACTTTAGTTCCATGTTGACGCAAATCAGCAACTTCATTAAAGTGTAGCATGTTGTGCCCACAGAAGATGTGAAAAACTCATGCAGTCATGCTTCCTACAAGTAATTCTAATATAATTTACATTTTCCTCTCTCATATTGGTGGTTACTTGGTGCCATCTCATTCTTCCCTGCTTTAGCAGTATTCAGTAATAATCTTGTAGAAGTTTTGGCTTTTCCACCAGGCGGACTCTTTATGACAAAGGAGATTTCACAGTCGTATTAAGTAGATGAGTCTAATGAGAGCATCAAAGTGTATCAAGCACGTTCGCCGCTTCTCAAGAGTTCAAGTAAAAAACGTTCCACAAACGTATGTTGGTCACACCCAAGCAGCTTTTGTTGTTCAACATTGCATGGATTTAAACCACTTAGAGACGGCTATAGATTCGATGCGCGCAGAGCAAAATACGCGATTTTCGCTATAAGATAAAGGTTTTTTCTTTGCGTTTGCGAAAATTCTTGGAGATTTTCGTATTACTCTGATTAGAGAAAATTTCTCCTTTCGCGTCATATGATTTTGGTTTAATTATATGCGTCCTGTATAAAAAAAACGTTGGCTTATTGCGGTTGGATGCTGAATTTGACAAGTAATCAACTGATTGGAATTGTGTGGAGGATTATCACAATAAAAAACTCCAATTTTGACTCTACCATAGTTTAATACAAGACCCAAGCGCCATCATCGTGAATAAAATGGGCAAATTTACAACAAAAATGGTAATGCACGCTGTATCGATGCCACTACATCTTTAACCCTGCATTTACCTAAGTTTATATGAGTCATTCGTTCATTTTCAATTTTCAGAGTGAAGAACGTGAGAAGATTGAGTACTTATGGGTAGTGGGAAAAATCTGAGAGTGGAGGGACAATCGAGTTTAGGAGAACCAGTAAATAAAACATATTTCCCGTTTAGTCATCGTATCAGCATGCAAACTTTTATTCACAAGTTTACGTGTACACATCTGTTCTGTCCATGCAAGACGATGCCTAACATTTGAAGGAAATCGTTGGATAGGTAATTGTATCAAGCTATCAATAATATGTTGGATATCAATTATGAACATTGGCCAATGATGTTGTAAGAGATGGAGAATGTAGTAGATGTACCATTTTCAATGCAATTCTGTATTGTTTAGGAGTGTAGGGCATATGCCGAAATTATGATAATGTCTGCAGGATCAAATTTTGGAAATGCTCTGTCTACATAGTGTGAAAGTTGTAGAGACTCGTATAAGAGACACCAACTTTCTGCATAAGTTGCATAAGGTGGTGAATTTGCAAGCCGCATATGTTGCATGAAAAAAATATGCTGGAATAAATATTTGTAATCGCTGGAATAAAAAAATGAACATCAGTCAAACATGCAAATTGCCTCAGCGGTTTCACTACTTAACTGTTACAGTCGTTAGCATTTTTAAAAGCTAAGTGTTCCAACTTTCCTTTCCCAATCTTGGCTTTTTTAATGTAAGTTTACTGTTGCTTTTCAATACAACTTTGAGTGTTGTTTGCAATTTTTAAGAATTTGTCTTTTAGCGCCATTATGTCGTTTGGAGAAAGAAGACTGGGATGCTAAGTACGCCATGTCGTCTGAAGCTGAAGGCAGGAAGTCATGTTAGATAGCTTTGGTAGTAGGCGACAATGAGATACGGTGGTGAATCAGATGCGATCATGGAAAGGAAATTGAGCACCCCAGATGTGGCGCTGAGGATGGTAGTTTGATCGACGGCCCGAAGAATGCACAGCACGCAAACTTGAACACGAACTATACAGCAAACCGAAGCAGGAAAATGAAGGAAATGAGCGTGAGAAAATTTTTTTTTCACTGTGATGACTTATTCAAAAATTTTCTTCCTAAAAACTAAACAGGTTTCTGAAATCGCCGGAAATTAAGCTTTTGGATGGTTTTTATTTGTCCAAGAGAAAACGCTTCTGCAGCGCAGAAAGGACTTCAGATAAACATGTACCTGAGACTGGTAGACGTCATCCCTTAAGGGTTGCATCCTCTGCGCCAATTCCCAGTCCTTCCCCTACGCGGCATTCGTTCATGAGTAGCAGGTGAATTTGTTCTCACAACAACTTAATCTTAAAGCAAGTGTAGGCATATTGCATACAAATGTTTGCAAGAAAATGCACTACTGGATGATACTAAAATCTGAGCAATGTCGGCCACTTTGATCAATATATATGAAAAAATTATATTTCCACAGATGGCGTTTTTCGGGTACAAAAATCGTTCTCTTTGAAGTACTATAAGAACCATTACGTAGAATATCTGTGTGTGTAGAAAAACATATACATAAATAGTATTTTAACGCACTTTCAAGCAGAACAGACATTGCATGTCTTTATTTTGACTATTATTAGAGCAAAAAAAAAAACGGCCAGAGTCATATTATGTAAACCTAGTAGTTTTGTTGTGACATTTAGGGAAACAATGATTGCAAATGTCTCCTCTAACTTCAAGACAAAGTGAATTCCTGTTCGCCCATTTTTTATTTGCCAAGTTTCCAAACGGTTCTTGAAAATAGCATAAGATCAAAAATCACCTTTATTGCCCGAGTCAATGTACAAACAGCTATTCATCTTTATTTTATTTTATTGAATTATTCCCTCGTCAACACCTTTATGATTTCTCACTTTATTGTTGCTACAATGCTTTGACAAATATTAGTTTGAATAAAAGTGCTGCGTCTCTTGGTCCCGTCACAATTCATTTTCATTTTCCGCCGACAGTGGCTGTTGCTGCGAAGAAGCGCGATCCAAAATGAACCCAATGCACAAACATTCGAGCCCGCTCGATTCTAAACACTTTCCCACATCATTCTCGACCAATCGCCATAATGACGTCTGTGGTCTACACTGATTTGTTCGTTTACAAAACGAAGATGCACCAAAAATAAACACGATCAAACCGAGAGGACTTCTGAGATTGACGTGACGTAACGCCAACAGAAGTTTTTTTTTAGCATAGCTGGATCATTCTCGACTGCACTTTGTCCCTTCTTGGCCCCTGCAAACCCAGTGCAGATTCCCATCACCATGTTTACAAAGCGATAGTGCACTTCTCTTTCATCCACTCATTACTACAAGGAATTACCAACGACCAGTCCTTAAAGAGGATACCATGTCACACTACATCAAAGCAAGCTAATAAAAAGCCTATTAAAGCCAGCTTTCTAAGCACCGATCTTGTTTTTTACTTCTTCAATAAGTCATTATATGTCATCACTAAACACAACTACACCCTCAAAAATTGGGTCATTCAACCAGGAAAAAACAAAACGAAAAGCTTGCAAAAAAATACAGTCGACTTGAAAGTTTCTAAACTTGTGGTACCTCCTGATCCCTACTTACTTGAGGAGAGTTTCAAAACCGAATTCTACATGATGCACTTTTGTTTTGCAATGTTGAACTCAGCTCCGCTTTCTGCATCCTTGTTAGATTCTGCCTTCGGATTTTTTGTAAAAATGTTCAAGGATGTGAACTTACCCGATTATCTAGACTAAGTACATCTTTCTGACATGGCATTGGTTCGTATCAGATTGGAACGTTAAGCTGATTCAACAATGGCGAGATTACAGCCCCTCAGCAATGATTGACACTACGACCTTGACATTTCGAGGACATCAAAGACCTCATACCAAGCCCTTCCACAAGTACGCAGATTTTATTTTGAAGTGTTTTCGATTGAACTGAATGAAATTGTGCAAGTGCTTCTCGCTTGAGAAAGCTTAATTGTCATAAAATTGAAGCTCACTTCCTGCTCCTATTTACGAGAAACGAAAATCCAAGCATAAGAGTTTTGAATCATTGTCTGCATTACAAGACGTTGTACAATTAACAGAGCTCCCCGTCGCTAGTGTGCCAATACCAGGACAACGAGGAGAACGAAACAGCAGTTTTCACCGTAAACCATCGCAAGTGGCTAAATAAAACCTGCTGGCGGTAAATGTGCGAGTGCTCACGACGACAAAAGTTTATAGATAACCAATGATTGCATCACATATCAAATTCCTCAATCATTGTATCTGCTGTACTTTTGGATGTATTTTTTTGTTTGAAGTTCAAAAACCGTTTTAGCAAAAACCACGATTAACACGCTTGGGACAGCCTGTATCTCTTCAAAAGACACAATTGTAAAGAGGCCTCATCCCGGACAACAGAGCTTCTGCCTAGAGTTTTATAAGTATTCGAAAGCCTCAAACTATGGCAATTGCATTGCAAAACGTTGCTCAGTTCCTGAAAAAGCTCTTGTCAGAACCACTATACCAGCGAAAATGAAATTACTTTTCATACTTAGCGCGCAATTTTTGCTCGGTTAGGTTTTGTGCATGACTTTCATCGGAATTTAGTAGTCATCCGATAGCTACAGTCTCGATGATTTGTGAAAAAAAAAATTTTAGTCTCTAAAAAAATCTTCATAGAGCTCTAAAAGAGCAAAAAAGTACCATATTTATCCTCAAAATTTATAGTAAATGAGAGTGATAAGGTATGGAGCTTGTGAGTGTACAGAGAATGTCATGGAGTAGCAAGGGTTAACATTGAAAACTCAAAGTTATTCTTTCTCCAGACAAAACAAAAGAGTTTCGAGAAACGAAGATCGTGCGCAGCTTTAGAAGCGTGCAACCTGATTTAATGAACTGTCGTGCCTACGGATCAGCGATAGCTAATGAAACAGGTAAAGTGCTCGATACATTTGTTCTAATTGCGAGTTATTGAAAATTTGTCTTAGATTGGAAGTATTCATAGTTCCATAAAATTCCCTAACTATTGCTTGACCTGCAGGCATTTCTCCACAACCCAGTCACTGCCGAGATCACAGTCAGCAACAAAATCATAAAAGAATCGCTTAGAGGTCTCGCCATGTGGGTAAGAATATTCGTCTATGCTTCATAAAAACCTCGGCAAACATTGTGGACTAAAAAAAACAGATCTTTCACTTTCTGATCAATTACAAGGCAATTTCGAGCTCAGCACTCAGACGTGGGTTACATGACCTCGGCAGCGGCTTTTCCAAAATATCGAGCTTCTATCTTGCCAAATAAAAGTTAAATCATTTGAAGCACGTTTTATGACAGATTCTACTATTGGAAGACGGAAAAATCACTAGCTGAGTTGAATGAATGTTAAATATTGAAAGACAAATAAGTTGCTTGAAAAACGATATCATGAACAAAAATTCCAGTGAATGCGTCAATTCGTCAAGTGACACAACTGGAACTTCGTTCACGCCTTCTCATTGCTGATGCTGCAACATCAAATTTCGACTCTCCTTGAAAAAAGTATATGATCAACGAGATGGAGACGCTACAATTGCGCTTCATGCGAAATTCTGTGACAATAAGATGTCGATAGGACCGAAACAAAGCACTACCCACGCTGCAGAACGTCTTTGGCATCAAAATCTTGTGAAGTAAAATCGTGTTTGCTACACTTTGATGCTCTTATTAGACCTCTCCTACTGAATATGCCTCTAAAATCTTCTTTCTTAAAAAAGGGACTATTGATGGATGAAACCAAACTTCTACAAGACTCTTACTGAAAGATTGAGAAACGGACATCGAATGAGTTCGTACCAAGAATACTAACATGAGGAAGGCAACAATGGAATTTGCGGGAAGAATTACTTCTAGGAAACAATAACTGCACAAAGTCATCGCGTTCTTGTGGCTGAGGCACAAAGATGCTAGAGTTTGTTGAAGTTGCTAATGCATCAAACTGAAAAAGTAAAAGTGCATTTTGTAAGGAATGCGGACTGACGTGACACTGAGCTGGGGCTCCCTAATTTCATCCTTTACTGAGAAACACACTACAATTGCGCGAGAAACAAACGAATGAAAAACTATGCCGCAGCTGCACAACCACTGCAGACGAATCGTGCAATTATCTAAGATTTCAAATAAAACAATTCCAAGTGATGTTCTACAGTATTAATGACCGCTTATTAAGTGGACAACAGTATGGCGATCAGGACGCAGAAGAACTCACTCGCCACTTCGCAGAATTACTATTTAGATAACGACTGCTAGGACATGTTAGTCTGAAAAACCTTTCAGTCAGCTCTGCAAGCAGCTAGTTCTGATGTGAAAACTTTTATGCTTCAGACGACGAACGTTTTACACTCTATGTCCAGTGAAATTATCACCGAACACAGAGTATTGTACACTCGGTGCCTCGTGGCGAGTGTATTCAATATATCATAACTTTCACCGCATGTCAGTGCTCTGTCAGAGAGGGTCTGACTTATAGATGCGTGGACTCAAAAATGATTACCAGGCATACTTCAAGATTTATGCCGTGGTCTTAAGAAAACACTCGAAAAAGAAACTTATGAATATATATAGGCTTTAGGGATGGTTTTAGCCTCTCCGAGAGATGCTGCGCTACATTTTATTCACGGCTGGCGAAGCCTATATATTAAATGTTTCTATCGAGTTTTTAAATAAAAAAAACAGCCGATCAGGAGTAATAAATGTTTGTACGTCGGAAGGCATAGACTGTAGATTTGCTGGCAGCCATGATTTCGTCTTGGCAAGAGGTACCATTTTTACCGTTGCCCCATCTCTATCATAGAGGGCTAGTGGCCTTCCTTGATAGCATACCGTCGAAACGGGAAGAAATGTAACGTTAGCAACTCGAAAAAGGTTGAAAAACATTCTTGAAGATTCTTTCGAAATCATTATCGCGTGTTTCAAAGAAAAAACACTCGGTCGAAAAGTAATGATTGACCTCTATCCATTCCAACTGGTCATCGGAGATGTGTAATGAGGATGGACTATTCGACAATCAGGGGACGGTAATGTTTTGTGTGTGGGTTTTCAAACTACTTCTATCACCTATTCAGTTGTGGCGTAGATGCGCCAACAGCTAACAGGAAGCACTATATTTAAAAAACTTATCAACCGAGCATGTGTAGGCTGTACTGCTCTGTAGTGCGCTTCAGCCACCAATCAAGGATGTCGTGTCGGTGTGTTTATCGATCATCAAGAAATCCGCCATGACATCGGCTAAACAAGTATCGCTGGAGGTCGCCAAGTGCAATTGTGATCGATAAAATGACTCACGATTGTTACCGATTTACAAAAACCACTGCTACTATGCTACACATATATGCTACCAATTTACGACTCGGTGAAAGCT